>JAWNPC010000556.1:57500-415310 GCA_035045365.1 Drosophila leonis
TCTCTCTCTCTCTCTCCTTCTCTCCTTCTCTCCTCTCTCTCCTTCTCTCCTCTCTCCTTCTCTCCTCTCTCCTTCTCCTTCTCCTTCTCCTTCTCCTTCTCCTTCTCCTTCTCCTTCTTTTTCTGTTTCTGTTTCTGTTTCTGTTTCTTCTCATTCTCAATATGGACCTCGAGTCGCTCCAGGTATTACGGCGGTAGGCAGAAATCCAGAAATCAGTTTCTGAATTCGGCCCAGGACCCGTCCCTCAGTCCGCTGGTGAGGAACCACCTGGCGGTCTTATCTACGAGCGCCTCGATCACTACTCGAGGCATCCGGTCGAGATCGATACCAAAGGTGGTGACTCGCTCTTCCAGGATCTCTAGGGACCCAAGTGGGTCTGACGCTCCGCAATACCTCATGCGTTACTGCCTGACCTGTTCCACTATGCACCTGGACGGGCTCCTCTCGGGTTGTAACTGGAGTGCGGGAACGTGTCGACTGCTGTTCGGGCCGGAGACGGTCCTTTGACCTCGCCGTCGACCCTAGGACTCTGCCGTACCCCACTTTTCTGAAACTCGGATCTCCCGTTCGTCGTCGGGACACGGCGCCGCGCTCCCCAGACATGGCTCGGGCCCTTTGGCATGCCGTGCCTCCAGTTCTACCAACCGGGCCCAGACCTCCTCGGAGTGGCCACGACTCTTGATAAACGTGGATAACCTTTTCCGTAGGTCCTCCACACGGCCGTCGCTCTCTAACCCAAACTCTGGGGATTTTTTGGGCAAAAAAATACAAAAATAAAAACACTTAAGCAAACATTTGTCTCACTGTTCACCGGTTCTCATGACCCTTGGCTTTTATTATTGTGTTTTTTTTTTTCAAGAAAAAATAAAAAAAAAAAATTAAAAAAAAAAAAAACATTTGGAATTTTGGCTCTCGGCCCAGTGTTAACAAATTTTCGTCGCGACGCAAAAAAAAACTAACGTCGACTCGTCGACGGCTACGCATGCACTCCGCTAACCGACCGTGTACATTCTCGCTCGCACGCTTGCATATGTCTCTTTGACCGTTTTTTCCACGCTGCACGCTGTACTTTTTGGCGCCGTTTCGCTCGCATCATTCGCGATCCCGCTATTTTGCCGCTGTCGGTTATTGCGACGGCCAATCACGTCGCGCCAAAAGAGTATGTTAGGGTATAGCCGACTTTTCATATGTTATGTACCTTCTACGAATTAGTTGTTCTTATCAATGAGGGCTACCGAAAGAAAACAACAGTGGCTTTCTCTCTGTTAGTTAACATTTTATTAAATTTTCCTTAGTTGTTATTATCTATTGTTTAATGATTAACTCTCTAGTATACATTGTTAGTTGTGTGGCCCTGCCGCACCGATACTCACTCTTCTTCTATTTTTGGCGCCAACTTTCCCTCTCCGCTCAATGATTCTTGTCTCGTGCCGAAAAACGAATTAATTTTCTCTCTACGCTCGACTCGCTCGCTGAGTTCAGCGACACAACTCCCCATAGCGCTGCTCTTCACGACAAAGCTTTCACCATGCTGTGCAGAGTTGAATCGCCGATCGTCGCATCCGAGCCGTTAGATTTAAATTTAAACGCCTATTCTTTGTTCTGTTCCCTTTTGTTTTGTATTTAAGCTGCGCTCCTTGCGCCTTATGTTAATTAATCGTATCTTACATACTAATAGCAACGCTTCATGCGATATACTTTTCCTTAACTTTACAAATATTATGATATTATTTATTTATTTTCTTTCCTTTTCCTTAACTCTACAAAAATTATAATATTATTTATTTCTATTTTCTTTTGCTTAAGTAGTAGTTCAAGTCTAGTGCTCGTACTGAACGGCTGTGATTATTTTGCCTAACTTTATCAAATCTGAATTTTTATTTTCATCAAAAGTACTTTTATTTTTGTGAGAAAAAAGAAAAAATTACTATATACAAATATATATATATATTTACATTTATATGTATAATCATTTTTGAGGCGCTGTTCAGTGTTATTTTTTTTTTTGTTCGCCTACTAGTTTGTCGTTTGTGGCCAACTTTTATTGTTAAATTATTTATTTATTTATTTATTTTTTTCTTTTCTTTTGTTTCGTTTCCAACTTACAAAATTTGTGTACGATTTGTTGAATTGAAGGTGTTTTCCCTTCTGGGATCCCCTTTTTCCAGGGGATCATAATGAAGCAAAACAAAGGAAGTCCCCGCTTTACGGGTAACACTAAGTCTAAACACACCAATTTGGATGGTCCCCGGGTTATCTCGGATATTACTGTTCAAGAACGTGGTGGATTGAAAATACCTTCGAAAAGGACTAATGGCTCTCCGTCTAAACTTGTATCAAAAGTATCAAAGTCTGATCTCAACGACTCTATGGATTCCACTATATACTGTGAATCTGATACGGCCAGTGTCCTTTCATTCTCATCGGTTTCATCGGATTTATTAGTTACGACACTGATGGAAGTTGACTTTCCCCATCTTCCCAGCTCCCGTCATAATTCTCCGGCTAAACTTAAGTCATCTATGAAGTCTGTGTCACATAACCGTTTTGCGCTACTGGATGAAGAGGCTGTGGAGGTTGACAGCGCTAAACCAGTGCCCTCCACACCTAACACTCAACTTTTCAAGCCACCTCCAATTATTATTTCGGTGGTTCCAGACTTCTATGAGCTTAAAAAAGGCATAATCTCTATGTGTGGTGACCAGTTCACAATAAAAAATTTGGCAAACAATAGTGTTCGGGTAAACTGCCTCACAACGGACGGATACAGAGCACTAACCAAATGGCTCCAAGATTCAAAGCATATACAAGTATCACTCATGGCAGCTCAAGGAAGATCGTGGCTTCAGGGCTGTTGTTCGTGGTCTATATAGAGGTACTCCAAAACAAGATATTGTTGATGTATTCGCAAAGTTGGGGCACACTGTCCGCTCCTCGATGGTTGTCCTGGACAAGGTTACTAAAAAACCAGTTGATTTATTTTTTCTGGAGCTAGAGCCTAAGAAAAACAATAAGGAGATTTTTGATGTTAAGAGATTTCAAGGTGAAATCATTAAGGTGGAGCCCCCACACGATAAACCTACTATACCTCAATGCCATCGATGTCTTGAATACGGTCACACACAAAAATACTGTATGCGCGACCCCAGATGCGTGAAGTGTGCCCAGCCGCATCTCACTGCAGTTTGTGTTAAAACTAAGGACTCGCCTGCTAAATGTGCGCTGTGCGGTGAAAACCATACAGCCAATTGGAAAGGATGCAGTGTTTTCAAGAAAATAGAAGCTAAGTCCTCACCGCCAAAAAAGAGTCTACTTCCAAATCCAACTCAAATCTCTGCCATTCAAGTCTCACCTAAAATATCATATGCTTCACTACTAAACAACGAGCAAACACAACATCCTAGTCACAATTCTTCCCGGAACACCATCACTCTTAAAACCACATCAACTAGTACTCCTAAAACTCAAAAGCATGTTTCAAGCAAACCTTCTCATGAGCCAGTTTCCAGTAATTACCATACGCCTTCTCAAGATTACCTTCTTCGCTTCCAAAAGAAACTTTTGGACACTAATATCAAACCTACTCATCAATCAACCCAACTCACCACACCTAATGCTCCCTCCCCGGGCTCGTTGGACGACACGAATCTAAAAATCAAAATTTTAAACAATCAACTCAATGAAATTCTTGAATGGAAGTCACAGGTTATAGTAACACTTAGTACAATTCAAGACACATTGGCACAACTCGTACACTCTATTCAAGTAACAATGAACACTACTCAACGCCTTAACTCAAACCAATGAATACTATCAGGATTGGTGTCTGGAACGCTGATGGGCTCATCAAACATCAACACGAACTCACAGCTTGGTTAACAGAAGAAGACATCCACATTATACTAATTTCGGAAACTCATTTAAACTCAAGATCCTATCTCAAAATTCCGAATTTTTCAATTTACTCTTCAAATCAGCCTGGCGATGTATCCTTTGGTGGCGCCGCTATCCTGATCAGATCAAACATTTCACACTTTCCTTTTAAATTCTTTTCCCATTCTTTCGGACAAATAGCCAGTATCAAAATTATTAGTTTCTTTGGTGAAATAACCCTCGCGGCATCTTACATTCGTCCAGCATCTACTCCTGACTTATTTACTAACACTTACCTCACCAACACACTGAAGTCTCTTGGACAAAAATTTATCATTGCCGGAGATTGGAATTCCAAACATCAAGAATGGGGATGCACTCGTTCCTGTAGGAGAGGCCGCATGATACACGATACAATTATAAATTCACATTGGAACATCTGTGCTACAGGATCTCCTACACACTACCCTTATGGAAGGATTGGCACTCCAAACGCCCTGGATTTCGGGATTTATGCTGGTATCCCTTCCCACTCCATTAATATTACTGGGAATGTAGCATTAAGTTCAGACCACATTCCACTAATCATCACCACTGGTGTGGGCTCTCACCTCATTCAACATAGACAACCATTACTTTCGTTTAATGCTAACATCCACACTTTCAAACATTACATGAACACTCACATCCATCTTGACACCCCACTGGACACCAAACATGACATTGATACTGCCCTTGATACTTTTACCAAAAACATACATGAAGCAGCTCGGCTGGCGTCAGGGCCTCAACCCCCCTGTCGCCCTGCTGGGTTTGTCATTACCCTTTCAGACGAAATCAAATCACTCATCACACTTAAAAGATGTATAAGAAGAAGATGGCTGCGTTTTGGTAATCCTATCGACAACACAAACTGGAAAAGACTTGCAACTAAAATCAGACTTGAAATAATAAAAGACAAAGAGAAACGAATAGACAATCTTCTCACTATCTCTACTCTTAACTCTCACACACACAATCTTTGGAAATTAACAAAAAACATTAAAAGACAAACAAAACCAAACCACGCCATTCAGGGCAGTAATGGCTGGTGTAAATCAGATAAAGACAAAACAGAAATATTCGCCACAGACTTGGAATCACGTTTCACTCCTCTGACACTTGTATCACCAAACAGAATTAACTACATCAAACAGAAACTTCTTGAAGACATTCCACATTCAGACTCAGTTACACTTTTCTGTTTAGAGGACCTTACCTCTGAAATTTCCTCACTAAAACCTAGAAAGACTCCTGGTCACGACAACATTAACACTAGAACAATCAAAGCCCTACCCACCAAAAGTTTACAATTTTTACTTAAAATTATAAACTCTTGCACCAAAATCTATTATTTTCCAGACTACTGGAAAAAAGCCACAATCACAATGATACTCAAACCTAAGAAACCTCCGGACCGTACAGACTCTTACAGGCCGATTAGCCTTCTCCCAATTTTGGGGAAGATTTTCGAAAAACTTATACTAACAAGACTTAGACTTACTCTTGAAGACAAATCCACTCTACCCAATCACCAATTTGGTTTTCGTGCGCAACATGGCACTACTGAACAATTACACAGGGTAGTGGCTTCGATACTTCAGGGACACGAAAAAAAAACAATTTGGCGCAGCTGTCTTCTTTGACATTAAACAAGCCTTTGACAGAGTCTGGCATGATGGGCTTCTTTTCAAGCTCAAACACATTCTCTCACCTCATTTATACAAACTACTCTTTTCCTGGCTCACAAACAGACACTTTTCTATCCATATCAATGGACACTATTCCACAGAAAGACTTATCAGAGCAGGTGTTCCCCAAGGCAGTGTCCTAAGCCCGACACTGTACAACATTTTTACTAGCGACATGCCAACACTTCCTTCCTTGAATAATATCATTGCCACATATGCAGACGACACTGCAGTTATTTGTTTTAGCCACTCACACACTTTAGCCAGTTCTCGATTACAGTCATACGTCAACAGATTCTCTTCGTGGACTAAAAACTGGAATATAGGCATATCTCATGACAAGACCTCACAAATGACTTTTACAAAAAGACATCAAACCTGCCCACAAATTTGCCTAGACGGACTCCCCATTAATACTGTCACCTCACAAAAATACCTTGGACTTACTCTCGATCCTAAACTCACCTGGCGAAAGCACATTCAAAACATTATACAAGGTGCAATTCAAAAGTTTTTAAATTTCGCGCTTTCTAGTGGCGCCATCTGTCTGAAAATTTTTCGTTTGGTTGTTTTTTTGTGGTGGGGAATTTGGGGGGGTAGAGAAGGGAGATGCGCGAAAAAAGGGAGGTTTGTGGTGTGGGGGGAAAAAAGAGCGAATAAAGTTTTGTGTTTTAGGGGAAAAATAGAAAAACATAAAAAGGGAAAAAAATTTGGGGGGGGGGTTGTCCGCGGGGGGGGGGGGTGGTTTTGTGTGTTTGGGGGGGTTGTGGGGGGAAAAGAAAGGGGTGGGGGGTGGTGTTTGCGCCCCCACCGGGGGGGGAAGAAAATATTTTTTTTTTTTTTTTGTGGTGTGTGTGTGTGGGGGGGGGGGGGGGGGAAGAAAATTATTTTTTTTTATGAAAAATTTTTTTTTTTTTTTTTTTTTTTGTAGGTACTATTAACACAAGACACAAAAAATTACACTGGTTACTCAATCACAAATCAAAACTATCACTTAACTCCAAAGTTACACTTTTCAAGTCACTAATTCAGCCTATATGGAGATACGGGTGCTCCATTTGGGGAACAGCTGCTCCTTATCTTATAAAGAAACTACAAAGTACTGAACATCGCATTATAAGACATTTTATTGGATTTCCATTTGCCAGGAATGATGATATCATGACAGACTTAAAGCTCAATTACGTCATTAATATTATCCAAGACACTTCCATCAAACAGAACTCTAGACACTCATCTCACCCAAACCCTCTTGCACAATCACTCACCTTTGATACTTTACATCCTTCCACATACAGACTTAAAAGAGCTCAGCTTGAACATCTACCAGACCGTACACTCCCTTTACCTAATCCACGCACACGCACCTCAATATGATCCTTATTTATTAAGATAGCCCACACCAGTTACTCTCACATATTTTGTATCAATTCCACACACACACTGAATATTTGTCAATATTTTGCCAAAAAGAGGTTTTAAAGTTTTTCTTAGAAAAATTAAACCCACATACAATAAATGATTGCCATAACAAAAAAAAAAAAAAAAGTAGTAGTATATTATTTATATTATTTTATTTGTGAGGTGGCTTGCCTTTGAGCCGCCTTACACGCTGACAATGATCAAATGCATTTTGAGCTTGACCTAGGCAAAACTTTCGTGTTGTGTCCATTTCATGAAACGTTAAGGCTGCTGAGAGAAGTGGTTTTCTTGATCGGACTCGATGCACAAAGTGCCAAACATATGCGATGATTCGAATGAGTCTCAACCACGATGATACTCTTACCAGTAGTAGCTCAAAAGGGGATGATACCATTTCCTCCTGTGTTGTCAGAATATTTGTTTTAAGCATCTTGTAGCCAGGAGGGCCCTTTCCACCATAGGTCAAATTTGAGAAGATCACCGGCAAGCATGCCTCGGGATGCACAATCCGCAGGATTCTCCTTGGAATTCGAGTGTCTCCAAGCCTCATGTGGGATTGTTCCGAGTATTTCTGCCGTGCGATTGGCAACAAACATTTTCAGCTTGCAGGGTTGAGTGGACAGCCAGGATAGCACGATTGTAGAATCACACCATGCGTATATCTTTACCAGACTAGCTTTAATCGCTTGAACAAGTCGAGTCAGTAATAGAGCTCGGGAAAATTCGAGGCTACGCAGCGTCTTTTGCTTTAAAGGTGCGAAGCGAGTCTTAGCAGCAACGAGAGACACTCCTATTGAGCCAACCATATACTCAACTCGGCTGTAGACGACAGCAGAGTATGCCTTAAGCGAAGCGTCCGAAAATGCATGTAGCATATAATCTATGTGGGTGTCTATGATGCGTGGTATCCTGAGTTGTTGCAGCGAAAAAATGTCCATACGATACATCTGCCACGAGTGCGTTTGCTTCATCGAGAGTTTATCGGAGTTTATCGGTGCTTATCGGAGTTCATCGGAATTCATCCCAATCCAAGTTAAGCAACCAAAGTTCCTGGAGCAGTATCTTAAATTGGACCACTACTAGCGCCAAAATGCCGAGAGCATCAAAAATGTGTGCTACATCGGATAACACTTGTCGCTTTGTACAGCTTACATTCTCTGACAATGATATGTTGTATGCAAGCATATCTTCTCCAGAATTCCAATGTTGTCTTAGTACCTTTGATGTATTATAATTGTTTACACGTCCTCTTCATTACCTTGCGCAGTCATCAGTTGCGTACTATTTGAGATCCATTTTCCCAGTTCCAATTGTGCATGTGACATCAGTGCGAGAACCTCGTTTTGAATGCTAATCAGTTCCTCTTCTGTCCTGGCTTCTACGTCATCCACATAGCTATCTTCAGGCAATATCTGTGGTGCTCTAGGAAAGTCGTGCTGGTAGTCCTTGGCGAGTTGTTCTAGCACGCTGGAGCAGAAGCGGTGCCGTATGTGACGGTGCACAGTTTGAAGTGTCGCAATGGTGCTGAAGGATCTTCTCTCCATAAGATTCGTTGAAATTTCTGATGTTTGATGCCACCAAAATCTGTCTGAACATCTTCACTATATCAGCCGAAAATACAAACTTGTGGATTCTGAACCTCATGCATACCTCAAACAGATTGCGTTGTATAAGTTAACACATCCAACCAGCAATAAGCCAATAACCCAAATCAAATCTCTTTTTATTTATAAACAACAAATTCCGCACTTGCTCGTTGCCCAGAATAATATTACAACAATGTTGCAGCCAGCGAATTCCAAGAACCATTGTGCAGCTGTCAACGTACCATGTACGAATCACATGATACGTTTGACAAAATCGCTGTGTCAGCAAATATAGGTCAGGGCTAGCCTAACATAAGAATCTTTTTGTACTTTAGCTTTTAGTCTGATTTGACCATTAAAACGGAACAGAACGAAAAATACTTTGTCTTTATTCTGAAACTCTAAAGGCTACAAATATTAACTTATACATGGACCAGTATGAAGTACATCGTTTAGAGACTGATCGTCTTAGGCTTGAAATGAGCCATCGAATACAACGCGCAACTTAGCACTTAGCACCGGGTGGTGGAGCATGTAAAAAAACATCCTTGATGTGACACCTTCCTCTGCGTCCAATTCTTTTATGTGGCCAAGTTGTATATACTCCCTCATAAATTGTACATACTTTGACCTCAAAGTTGCATCCTTCATTAGACGCCGTTCAACTGCCAGAAAGCGAGATTTTGCTCCTTGAAATGTGTCTGAAAACTCTGAGTTATTTTGCTTAAACGGGAGCTCTACATGTATCTTTCCTCAGCATTACGGGAGTGTGTTTGGAGGAAATAATTCTCCACCAATTCATCTTCAAGATTTGCAGACGTTTACGATGGAGTTTCCTCCAACTCACAAAAACCTTTGTAACAACGTATTTACGCCCGTTGTAGCTAAAAGTGACGTAGTTGTTGGAGTACTTGTTCCTCGCAGCAACGTATTTACGCCGTTGTACTACTACTTGTTCCTCGAACCGATGTGATGACCCATCAAAATATTGTGTTATGAACGTTTCAATAACCATAGAGCTTCTGCTCTGGTTTGTAGTTGGTTCAATAATGATTCTTTATTTCGAAAATAAAAGTGGTCTTAGCCTAAATACATTATGTATAAAGAGTTCTGCCGCTGAGTGCAGCGACAGAACGGGAGAGCGTAGTATGCTTGTATATATGTATATGCATATGGCATATACATTAGGCAGGCGGCATGGCTTAGTTAAAGTGCAGACGCGGCGTATCCCACGCTGCTGGTCAGTCCACATATACATAAGTGGCTGATCGTATTTCAGTTGTTTACCTTTGCGCTCGCCTTATATATGTTTATGCATAGCGACAAAGTGTCACTATGTTATGAGTATGATACTCTTACTTTTTTTTTTTTTTTTTTTTGGGGGGAGAGGGGGGGCGAGAAACAGGGGGCGAGGGGCCGGAGGGGGGGAGGGATGGGGAGAGGAGGGGGAAAAACAACACCGGGGAGGGGGGCAGGGAGGGGGCGGCGGGGGGGGGGGCACACAGCACGCCGAAGGGGGCGGGGGAGGGGGCGGGGGGGGGAGGGGCAGGGGCCCGGGGGGGAGGGGGGGGCGGCGGGCGGGGGGGGGAGGGGGGGGGCGAGGAAGGAGGGGGAGCCGCGCGCGGAGGGGGCGGGGACGGGAGGGAGGAAAAAAGTGACGGGCGGGGGGGGGGGGGGAGGGGAAGGGGAGGGGGGGGGGGGGGGGGCGGGAAAAAGGTGAGAGGGGGCAGGGATAGGGTAAGAGAACAGGGGAGGCGGGGGGGAGGGTAGGGCAGGACACAGGGGGGGCGGTAGAGAGAAGAGGGGGGGAGGAAGGGGGGGGGGGGGGGGGGGGGGAGTAAGGAGAGGGACGAAGAGGCGAAGCGTGGGAGAGAGGTAAGGAGAGAGGGGAGGAGGGGGAGGGAAGGAAATGAGAATGAGAAGGGAATGAAATTAGTGGGGAGGTGGGGGGACGGGGGGGGAGGGAAAGAGGGGGGACGGGGGGAAGGGGAGGAGGACGATGAGGAGAGGGGGGGGGGAGGGGGGAAAGGAGCGGGAGGGGGAAGCGGGGAAGGAGGGGGGGGGGGGGGGGAGATGAGAGGGGGGGGGGGGGGGGGGGTGGAGGGAGGGGGGGGTTAAGTTGGGCATATGACCACTTGATGTATTGTATACTCTACAATACTGTAGGCATATGCTTATTTGAAATACAACATACTACACCTCCCTTTTTAAAAAAATAACGTAATATAGTGTAGTTATTTAATATAAAAATTAGTATTAGTATTATTTTTATTTTTATATTTTTATATATTATGTTGTATTTTTTTTTTATATTTATTTTTATTTGTTTTTTTTTTTCTTTTATATTTTGAGGTATATGTATATTCCTTTTTTTTTATTTATTAATCTTTTTTAGCCTATCCTTATGAACTTTTTGTTCCCTATTTTTATTATTCTTTATAATTATATTATTATTGTTTTCTATACTAATGACCTCAAACGGTCCTATATAAGAAGATTCTAATTTATGACCTGTTTCATTTTTTAAGTAAACTTGGTCTCCTATTTCTATTTTAAAATCTAATACTTTCTTATCATTTATTTCTTTTTGTTTAATTTTATTTTTTTCTAAAAGTATTCGAGCTCTCTTATACGCGTTTTCTAGTCTAAACTTAACTTCTTTAGAATAATCTTTTATATTATATATAGGTTCTATGGTATTTACGCTGTTTAATTGTATTGGTAAGTTATTTTGTCTTCCAAATACTAGTTCATATGGACAATAATTATGAGTTACTGATGGTGTTGTGTTAAAACAATACACGAAATACTGTAACCATACGTCCCAGTCAGTTTTATCTACTGAAATATATGAACGAATGTACTCATTGAATGTCCTATGACTTCTTTCAACGGTACCTAATGTCTGGTGGTGGTGTGCTGTAGACGTTATGTTGTCTATTTTTATATATAATTGAATTTTTCATAATTGTTATAATTGAATTTTTATATTCTGTTCCCATGTCCGTAATGAACGTCTTCATTAAACCGTACTTCAGAATACAAAATTCGAATATAGCTTTTGCGACAGTTGTTGCACTTTTGTTTGCAACTGGAATTGCTACTAAATACTTTGTCAAATCACATATTAAGGTGATTGCGTATTCATTTCCATTTTCCGAACGTGGTAGTGGACCAATTGTGTCTACTATCACTCTGTCAAAAGCATATTGTGGTGTTTCGGTTAGTATCATAGGTGATCTGTTATGTTTCGTCGTTTTCGACGTCAGGCATTTTGGACATTTATTTATGTACTCTTTTACATGTTTAGTCATGTTTTTCCAATAATATTGTTTCTTTATTTTTGCTAGCGTTTTATTAATGCCTGTATGACCTCCTTGAATTGGATCATCATGGAATGTAGACAATATTGCTTCTTTTTCTTTTTCATTAGTTATTTGGGTCACCGGCCCAATTGTTTGAAAACATCTATTGAAATTGAATCAAAGATCTTTTCGCTCGGTGCCAGTTTTAGTTGGCTGATTTTAGATACACCGGCTTGCCATTCAAGCCTTTGGAAAAACTGACCTAAGTCGAGAATTCCATTGGAGTACAAATCGCTAACATTAATTCTTGCTATAACTGTTTTTCCATGTTTCAATAAACATGTGGAATCTGTTATTCGCAAGGTCACTACTTTTCGTACTTCATCATTTGTAATGACTTCGTATACGTTAGGCTTAGAAGCTTTTGCAAGACTTTGCTTTGGCAATAGTTCTTGTTTATTTTCTGCGCAGAAATTGTTTTGTCTACTTTGTTGCCTGGTAGTGACTTTCAGGACTTTTCTACTCATGTCAATTAGGTCGGATATTGTTATCCTTGATAAGGCGTCTGCCACGAAATTGTCTTTCCCTCTCAGATACTCTACTGTAAAATCGTATTCTTCTAACTCGAGTCGCATGCGTGTTAATTTTGAACTTGGGTTTATCATGGAAAATAAGTATGTTAAAGGTCTGTGATCCGTTCTAACTGTAAAATGTTTGCCATATATATATGGTCGAAAGTGTATTATTGTCCAATGTATAGCTGCTAGTTCTTGTTCTGTAGTACTCTTATTGCTTTCACCTTTAGTGAATGCTCTTGATGCATATGCAACTGGGAGTTGGAGTCCATTATAGTTTTGAGTTAAAACTGCTCCACATGCTTGTTTGCTTGCATCTGTGATTATGCAAAATTCTTTGCTAAAATCTGGGTACTGTAATAAATTTGGTTGAACAAGCTTATCTTTTAGATATTGGAATGCTTTTTTGCATTCCCCTGTCCATTCAAATGGGACATTCTTTTTACATAATCTTGTTATGTGCCGGGAATATTCGGCAAAGTTTTTTATAAAACGTCTATAATAATTGCAAAATGCAACGAAACGTCTAGCGCTATCCGCATCATGCGGGACTGGATAATTCTTGATGACGTCAAATTTTTTGTCATCTGGTAAGATTCCTTTATCTGTGCATTTGTGACCTAGGAACGTCACCTCATGCATAAAAAATGAACATTTTTCTGGATGCAATTTCAGATTATTTTTTCTACAAAGTTTGAAAACATCTGTTAAGTTTCTAATCATGTGTTGTTCAGAACAACCTATAACGATTAAATCATCCATATAAAGGAATGCTTGGGTAGGCTCAAGGCCTGAGAATGCGATTTTCATCATTCTCTGAAATGAATTAGGCGCTATTTTTAAACCAAATGGTAATCGCGTGAAGCGATATGAACCATTGCTTGTTGAAAAAGACGTTATGTTTCTTGAGTTTTCGTCAAGTTCGATTTGGTGGAAACCTGACATTAAGTCAAGGCATGAAAAGTATTTAGCTCGACCCAATTGATCAAGAATATCGTCAATTTTTGTTTATTTGACGATACTCGATCACTAATCGCCATTTTTTCTTATCAGATCCCGGAAGGGATTTCTTTGGAACTAATAAAAGTGGGCAATTATAGGGTGAAACAGACGGTTCAACAATATTTTGTTCAATTAACTTTCCAACTTGTTGCTGGATTTCTTCTATTTGGCTATGCGGACATCGATCATTTTTTACATATACTGGTTCATCATCCTTAAGTCTCAATGTTTGTTTATAAAAATTATTTGTTGTGATTGGTTCGTTTTCAATTCCGAACACATCACTATACTGGGTGCATATTTCTTCAAGTTGTTTCTTAAACAAAATTGGAAAATTTTTCCTTAATTTATTAATTAATAACACTTTTCTATTGTCTTTTAGATTTTGAACCACCTCATAGTTCGAAAGTGATTCAAATTTTAAGTTATTAATGCCTACTATTTGGCATGTATCTGTGGTATTTAAGAATCGGACAAAAGTATTTTGGGCTGTTGCAATAGTGTTTGCAATATAAACACCCGGTTTAACTTCCTGATTTGGAATTAAAATGTTTTCTTCTGCTGAAGACAACTCTATTTTGCGTATCACTTGGGATCTTGCTGGTAGAAGTGTGGAATTAGTACCTGAACTAAATGTTATTGGAACATAGATAGGATACGTTAGGTTTTGTGGTCTAATTATAAACCAATCCTCTGAACTATTGTAATCTAATTGGCAATTAAATTTTTTTATGAAATCTAATCCTATTATTCCATCGCAAGGGATTGCGAAATCTGAATGAAGTATATGAAATTTGTATGGAATAATGTATTTGTCAGTTCGGAGTTCAATTGAGACTACTCCTTTGGAGTTTATTACTCCTTCTCCTATGCCTCGAATGTCTATAATTCTATCGATTTGGATATCATGAAAGACATCAGAGTTTTCTTTTATAATTGAAATATCTGCACCTGTATCAATCAAAAATGTTATATTTTTATTTGTTTCAACATTTTTGAATGATACGAAATTGTTGAGACTTAAGTTAACAGTATATATTTTATTATTTAATTCTGAGTATCTGGAGGTGTCTGAGAGTTTCCCGAGGTATCTTGGGTTACTCTGACATTGTTGGAATTTCCTCTGTTGGAATTTCCACGGCCCCTAGAGTTTCCTCTAGAGTTTCCTTGGCCTCTATTATTTCTATTATTATTATTTCGATAACCGTTATTTTGGTTATTACCTCTTCCACGGTAATTACCTCGGTTACCTCGATTATATCCATTTTGACGCTGATGGAAGTACAGTACAGTATTTGACTGTCCTGTTGCTTCAGTACAGCTGTTTACAAATTTGGAAATGGCATCATTCATATTATTGAATGTGCCTGCCTGCATGATAAGTTTTACCTTATCAATGGAGCAGTTCTGAGCCATAGCTTTGACAGCAAGTGTTGTGCTGTACTTATTAGCTAATCAGGTGACAATCCATCACAAATATAAGCTCCTTCTAGAGATTTAGCCAGTTTTTCTACCTCTTGGGTATATTGATTGGCAGTTTTGCTCTTTCGTTGCAAATTTAAGGGTTTCGCAGATACTACTTCTACTGATTCTCCTTTTACAGATTTATTTAATTGCGCAATAATGGCTGCAATTGTCTGCTCATTGCTAATTAGCTTTCGAGCATGACCTTTTAATTTTGTCTTTATTAGGCTTACTGCTGTTAGTTCATGTTCATCTTTCAGTGTATCAATTAGATTTAGTGAATCTAAAAAACTCTGTAGATTTTCAGCTTTACCATCAAAATCTGGTATAAGCGATGAAGCTAACTTTAAGAACTGAACTACAGTCTGTGCCATGTTATTGCTTGTATTAGTTTCTACAAGTGAATCAATATTGGTATCAGTGTTACCTTCGGCGTCAATTATTGGTTTTGATTCATTCAAATCTTGGAATTGATCTGGATCAGATTCGATTGGATAATAAAGGTTTTTTGAAAATTTTAATATAATATTGCGTCTAGCACTTAAGTTTTCTAGTCTTGTGACCAATGAACGCAATATTTTGATACACTGAGCATTATGCTCATTTGTGAGTCTGTATTTAACAGAAGAGACTAATTCACTTATATTATTATATTCCGTTATAAGAATTGTTATATGGTGAATTAATGTTTCGACTCGTATTGTTGTATCTTTATTAATACATTTATACGATTTTTCGAATTGTTCTCTAAATGAATCAATTTGTTTAATTAATTCTCGCCATTCCATGGCTATTAATGTATAACGTATAGTCTATTTGCGCAATTTTTGATTGCATTTTGTTGTTAAAAAAAATTTACTTTTAAAAGGTTTTATTTATTTATTTATTTATTTTTTTAAATCTTGTCTAACTCCTGAGCCCTACTCAAATATTTCTTCTTTATGCATCTATTATGCAACTTATATAACTTTGTTAAAGTATTTGCAAGAAGCAAAACGACAATTATGACAAGTAAAATGGTTATAAATTTCAAATCAAGTGAAGTTGACTCGACATTGTTTATAACATTTGCGGTTGAATCCGCTACTTTTGACTGATGGTCCAACATATTTCCTACTTCTGATATATTATCCTCTTTTGGGATAGAATTTGAACGCATAAAATCTTGATTACTGCTTATTAAAAAAATTTTTTTTTGTTTTAAAAACATATATTATATATTATATTTTTTTTTTGAAAATAAAAAAAATTTTTTTTTTGTTTTACTTAAATAAGGAATATATATATTATTTTTGTTTTGTTTTTTTTTTTGAGGAAAATTAAAAAAAAAATTTTTTTTTTTTTTTGGGTTTACTTAGAATATCATTTTTTTTTTTTTTTTAAATTTTATATTTATTCTATTCTATTCGATCAACGCAGTGATCTCCTGTCTAATGTTTTGTATGGCTTCACGGGCCATACTCTGGCGGGCAATGCAATTATCGCTTCCGCTTTACAATATTTATCTTAAAATTACATTTATTTATGCATCGCATTTGTATATTTTGTTAGTTTTTTTTTTAATCTATTGTTGTACGCACTAGGTTGCGCTGTCGGTCCTTGAAGATCCCGTTGATCGCCGGTGCTGGTCTTCTCACAGGCTGCTTGGGCGCCGGTGCTGGTCTTCTCACATGCTTCCGCAGAAAGCTGGGATCTGTGTAACGCTTAGTGCAGCAGGGTGCCTTACAGATATATGGTTTCTCGTTGCTGATGCTGATGAATTAGTTACATCGTTATTGACATCACAATCATCATTTGACACTAATGATTGATTCTTAATGGCCAGCAGCGTTTCATCATTGAATAGGCGACATCCTTGCGATATGGCTACATACGATGATATTTGTGTTTCACAATTCAAATTTCTTTCCGTATTAATATTGCATTTATCTGCTGCTGCTGCCGCTGCTACTGATGCTGCCGTTGTTGTATCCGTTGATGCTGCTGCGAGTTGTTGCAGCTATTCTTGCTGCGGGTTGTTGTAGATATTTATGCTGCTGCCGAAACAACCTTTTTAGGCTTAGCACTTGTACTCTTAGGTTTCGGATTGGTATTTTTACATTCTACATGTTCGTGACACTTGTCACGGTCGCCATGTTATGAACGTTTCAATAACCATAGAGCTTATGCTCTGGTTTGTAGTTGGTTCAATAATGATTCTTTATTTCGAAAATAAAAGTGGTCTTAGCCTAAATACATTATGTATAAAGAGTTCTGCCGCTGAGTGCAGCGACAGAACGGGAGAGCGTAGTATGCTTGTATATATGTATATGCATATGGCATATACATTAGGCAGGCGGCATGGCTTAGTTAAAGTGCAGACACGGCGTATCCCACGCTGCTGGTCAGTCCACATATACATAAGTGGCTGATCGTATTTCAGTTGTTTACCTTTGCGCTCGCCTTATATATGTTTATGCATAGCGACAAAGTGTCACTATGTTATGAGTATGATACTCTTACTTTAAGTTGGGCAGATGACCACTTGATGTATTGTATACTCTACAATACTGTAGGCATATGCTTATTTGAAATACAACATACTACAATTGAATCGATTGCAATTGTGTTCCCCTGGGCATCACGTAACTTATCTCTAGTAAGAACCCACCAAATGTGATCATTACCCAGCAAAATGGCTATTGATGCGTTGGTATAGCTTATGGCTGCTAAATACGGATAGTGTTGCTGAGCTTATGTTATCTCTTATCAATGATGATGTGATCTTTCCAAGGGCATGTGCCTTGACATCAAGGGATAAATCTGATATTCTTGACTTTATATGTAGTGCGCAGAAACCTCTGGTGACTTCTGCCTTAATTGATGAGATTCCAGATATAGAAATCCAAGAATTTGAACGAGCTTGACCCAATGCCTGCATACACCGCAGTCCAACAATATGCGGCAAGTGATATATACTGCATGAGAACAAGTTTACCAAATAGCTTCTCGTAACGATCAACCAATGAATTCCAAGCTATGATGGATGAGATTTGCAGCTTCTCAATTTATACAACATTTTAGGTGATGGAACTTTTGAATATTTGTTAAAGCCGCCTTGCTATGAACGGCATTGACAAAGAAACCTTTAAAAGCGTGTCATTTCTTATAATCTCCTTCAAATGGTTAAATATGAATCCTTGGTAGCTCCCAATCCTTTGTTAGTGGCCCTGCGGCTGGCTGTGAGCCTGAGGGTAACTCGTTATGTACGTTTTGTGGTAACACTCTTTGAATCATATGGTCCGTAGTCTCCATTTGCATTAGAGATTGGTGCTGCATTTGTTGAAAATGCCTTGGATGGGCAGTTCATCATTACCATTCACCACATTTGAGGCGGTACTATATTCTTTTAGCTTGTTGGCGCTCATCAAGGCATGGAGCACCTTAAGAAGGGAACAAGCGCGTTCAAATTTTTCTTCATATGTCTCGTTGTCTTCAATTGGATCTACATACCCCTGTACCTCTTCATATTTTTAGAATTCATCGCCAAGTTTGACAAACTCCTTCCAAACTTGAAGCAAAGTGTCCAATTTTGTATCAATATCGAAGATGGTGCCACTATCAGGGGGATGTTCAACGTATTCAGAAATGCGGGTAATTGTTGCTTTCAATCTACATTGGATCCTTATCAAACTACGTCAATTTTCCATTGTAACTTGCTGCGCTGCTAGCAGATAATCCAAGTTATAGTCCAATATATGTAGGTATCACTATATGTCAAATATCCCAAATGCGATTTGAACACACGTCACGTTTCCAATAGTGCGTCGTGTACTTTACGTACCAAAGCCAAGTATCAATATGTAATTGCAAGAATCTCCAAAATGCTATTCTCTGGAATTGCTGCGCCTCTAGCAGCCAAAGCAACCAACCAGACACGCGATTTTTCCTATAGTGCGTGGTATATTTTACGTATCAAAGCCAAGTATCAATCCGTAAATCCAAGAATCCAAATTGAGTATTAAGTAGCAATGTCCAACGGATCCAGCTGAAGGACTAATTTATGTTTAATTCATTTTTCTTTTATTCTCTAAATTAAAATCATCAGCCAACGCTTGTATACACGTCTTGTCCGTTCGTTTGCCTACTTAACACTACTACTTGTACATACTTATTGGACATATTCGATAGATCGATCAAATTTATCGATAAAGGTACAAGCTTTGATATCTGCTGTTAAAATGCTAATAGAAATTTACTTAAATATTATAAAAAATGACAAATGAGTCCTCAACATTATTAATTAATGACAAACACACGCAGTAGCACGAATGCAGCCCGTTAGCGTTACTTTGCTCTTTGGCAAAGCTTTGCATTTATATCATCCGTGTGTGTCCTGTACTATTGTGAGTAGGCGGTGTCCATCGCTTGGATACACCTCCAAAGCCTCCAAAACCTTGGAGTGTTGGTGCATCCATTTGCTCAATAGGAGCAGAATCGTCCAGGTTAAATGAATGGTCCACCTTGTAGAAAAATTATGTTTATATGTTCTCTTTGTCTTGCACCATCAATGTTGTTTGTTTTATATAAGTATATTTAAATATTTATATACAAGTATGTTTATCAGTATTACGTGCTGCATCAGAACAAAACCCCGCTACGATAATCAAACGCAAAAGCAAACAAAAAACAAGAAAGAACGTTGCAGTCGCAACCGTCTGCGGTATTACAATTTAAAGTTTATCTGAATTTGCTAAAGTCGCAGCTCAAATTAACTTCCGATTAAAAAAAAGTATATATTTTATTAAAATTGTAAATATATACATATGTTATTGAGAATTTGTTTTTAAAATTATGACTCGCTTCAATCGTTCGTATGAATATTATGATTTTATGATCTAGACAAAAAAAATATATATTAACTTTTATGCAAAGCAGTCTGTTAACTTAAAAGTTGTCTGGTAATTTGAAAATGTGCCGTCACTTTTTCTATCCGTAACCTACTAAGTCTTTTAACAGTGCCAATAGGGAATTTTTATGATTGCTACTCGTCGTCTAAAGTATTGCCAACATACGAAAAACACGAAATAACTAAGCTAGTCTATGCAAAAACTATATTAATATTAAACGGTCAATTATCAAGCATTTAAACATTAAATCGAAATACATATATTTATTTATTAATTATTAATTTACCTTATTTATATAGGCGGTACACGCAATGACTAATGCCGATACGCAAGAATATTGCAGTTTAGACCCACCTACTGTATTATTCTTGTGTTGGAGATACTGCAATTTTAACTCAAGAGCTCTGCAATATATAAATCCAATTTGACACGCCCACAGTTGGCGTAGACTTGTTATTTTTGGCCAATCTTTGGAAACTTGGAAGCCTACGCTCCAAATATGTGGAAATTATTATTTTTCGGTGTACCACGCCCTAAGGGGGCGTAACAATTATTTTTGGGTCATCGATAGAAGTGGTCATCAGTAACTCAATTAGCCAATTTAAAAGTTTCTAGCTCTAAAATTTTAGGACATAATAAATATAAACTCTTGCGGTTTGCCACGCCTCTACGGGCGTAGATATATCTGCTATACCCTTTTGATCTTAGGTTGTCAACGCGAGTGTACGTTCTAAATTTCAAGTTTCTAGCACTTCAACTAACAGGGCTTCTGTGGGCGTATCAGGAAAATTCGAGGATATACAATTGCACAAAACCAATATACTCTTTTTCCCTTTAGAAACAGAGTATAACAAAAAACAAAAACAAACACACACCACAAACTACTGTTGCCAAATCAGCTTTTTTCCCGTCAAATCTGGTTGTTTTGAAAGTCAAATTGCGGGACAAATTCCAAAACAGCGGGCAGCGGGAATTCTGGATTTTTTAAAATATTTTTTCAGCTCTTTTTTCTACTGAACAAGTTATCATTTTTGTGCGATTAATCGTATGTAAAATGTTGTGTTGTTTATTGTGTTTGAATTAAAACGAAATAGTTCAGTGGTTCAGTTTTCGATGAACGAACTAATCGAACTAATAGTGGAACTGACTGAACTAGAATATGATTAGTTGAACTAGAATAAGGAACTAGGTTCGTTCAAATAGTTCAATTGATCCTATTGTAAATGATTCGATAGAACTCTAGTTCAGAGTTCGATTGCCATAACAATTTCATCATTAAACGATCAGCCAAAAACAATGCCGAAAGAATATAAGCAAAAATGCCGAGATGTGTGGCTTAACAGCGATGAGTTTAAAGCCTGGCTGCGAAAAGATATTAATGATCCGACAAGAGTGTTTTGCAGTTATTGCAAAGGCAGTATTACTGCCAAATTAAGCGATTTGCATGCCCATGCCGCCACAAAAAAACATTAAAGTGCTGCAGGAGGATTTCATCAAAAAAATAAAATTCCTTTTGCCGGGCTCTCGACGAAGACGGAGGAGCAGGAGGCAGCGCTCTGTATATTTGTGGCTCAACACACGGCGGTTTCTCCAATTGACCACATGAGCAGTTTGTGCGCAAAACAATTTTGTGATGGCTCTGGGAGTTCTCTGAAGCTACGCAGAACAAAATGTTCAAACATTATAAGAAATGTTTTGGCGCCAAATTTTTTGGATGAGCTTCGCGCCGATATTGGCATTGCAAAAGACAGTCGAGTCCCGATAATTCGAAATGGCAAGGGGATCAGTTCGATTTACACAGAAATTCAAATTATCGAGACTCGACTGTAACGAATTTTTTTCAAGGGGATAGAATTTGTTTCGATTTATCGCGATTATTGATTTAGCGGGGTACAAATTATCGAGACTCGACTGTATAGTCTTCTGATTGATGAGTCAACTGATATATATAATAAATATAATAAATTATTTATTAAATTAAGCCCTTAAAAGAAGACAGAAAACATCAGCTTTTTTCTAGCTTTTTTCCCACAACATTTCAGCTTTTCTCGTAGTATCTCCCCACTAAAAGCAGCTTTTTTTGCTCAACAAAAGTTGGCAACACTGCCACAAACAGTTAAACTGAGCTTCAGCCCAAAAACAACAACCATGTACACCTGATATAAGCAAATACAAGAACATACAACTAAACGAACCAAAATACATCGTGTTAAAACGAAAAGACAACGAATCATTTGATAAAATATCGCCATTCATCATAAAAAAACTATAGACTATGCCTGCGGATTAGATGTGCAAACGCGTAAGAAAACAAGAGATGGCTGACTCCTTATTAAAACTAAAAACAATCTGCAAGCTATAAGCTACTTAGAATTACCAAAATGACAAACATCGACATTAGCGTAACAGAACATAAAACACTACATTTTACGAAAGGTGTAATATACTGCAATGATCTACGTAACATAAGTGAAGACGAAATACCACAAGAATTAAAAACACAAAAAGTAACCGATGTACGTAAAATTCTAAAAAAGCAACCAAGTAACACAAACAATAAAAGCAGCACACTCGCAGAAACTGGACTTATCACAATAACATTCGAAACACACAAACTACCCGAATCAATTAAAATTGGCTACGAAACCCTCTTAAAGCAAACACACACACGAAGGGGAAGTCTGCATCAACACAAAGAACTGCCTAAACTGCATCAAAAACCCGGAAATCGGCTACCAAAATAGCCCACTCGACGGCAAATGCCCTTCATTCATAAAGCAACAGGAATTAACAGCAATAAAAACCACCGAAAAAGTCGATCACAAAACAGCACTTGATATATGCTACAGCAGACACAATCAACAGTTGAGAACCACCTACGCTAAAACACTTGCACAGTCAACACCACATACAACAACAACACACACACCAGGCCACACATCATCCAAGACGCAATACACACACACCACACCGCACCGCAACAACTAAGAAAATCCCCACATTCGGTTACACCCCCGGGCCATAACTCAACTGAAACAATACTCACACAGCAAACAATCATCAACCTCAAACCGTAGCAGAGGACATGGAAACTGACGGTAACCCTTCCAACACGGAAAACAAAACTTATACATAACAGCCCACTGAAGATCTAATATTAAAAATTTTTTCTGAAGATAAGCTTAATATCCTAACCACTTACTTTAAACCCCCAAAACAAAATCAAAAACAAAAATCCCAAACAAAAACCAACCCACAAACAATAGCGACAGCGAATCCATCTAAAAAATAATAAATTTTACTCACCTTCAACTCAAACTTAAAACAAGTAAGAAAACACTAGTCGGGGAAAATCCGACATTTCCGCACCTGGAGTCGAACCAACATCTACTGATCAAACCGAATCACCTCTACCGACAAGCTAAGAATTATAACCAAATTGAAGCAGTGTCAATTGCAAATGTGATCCTTAGAACAAACAATAATGCTAGCGTTTAAATGTCTCAATGTATGTGTGCACATGCATAGAATAAATGCGTCACTGACCTAAAGGTGGTGGGTTGCTGGCAACATGACAAAACGTGTTGTTTAATTACTTCTGTGATACTTAATTGATTTCAATGAAATTTTCAGCATATGATCTACATATTATATTGAATATTTTTCAATTGTATAAAATCGCAAACTAATTCACATATTAGCTATATTTGCAACCAATTTTAAAAATTTTGAGCCAGTATCCAAAATATAAAAAAATCGAAATTGTATAAAATATAAATGAAACTAACTGCTAGATTTGGAGACTCTAGCTTCAAAGATGTCTGAGATAGAATTTAAAAACAGCATTTCGATAACGTTTTTAATCGACAATATCAAAACGGGAATAGTTATCGAATTTTTGAAACCAATTTGACCTGCGCGAACTATACAGGGACCTACAAAAAATTTCAAGTCTCTAGCTCTTATAGGCTCTGAATCGAAGCGTTGATACATACGGACAAACAGACGGTCGAACAGACGGACATGGCTATATGGACTCAGTTCGTCACCCTGATCAAGAATATCCAATATATACTTAGCTATCGTATTGTGTTGTGAGGAGCAATATAGTAATAGCGCGGCCCTCGCGAGTGGAAAGGGTCAGAGTCCGAAAGATGGTTCGGCTCTTTCGCTCTTACAGATTCAACAATTGGCTCGCGTCGCTCCCACGACGATCATCGGCTGTTGGCCGAGGTACCGTTCGTGGCCGAGTGAAAGTAGTGGATGCTTTCACTCGCACAGCCATAACGGTATTTCGGCCAATGAGCGGCTGCCACGCGATCAGGCGACATTTGGCGTCGCAAAATATCGCGTGATGTTGCCGTTAAATCGGGCACGAGCGACAGACAGGCCCCGCTCCAGAACTGAGCGAGGAGCCGTCACAGCACGAAGCAGGGCCTGCGTCTGTGCTATAAAAAGGCGCCCGTGGCTTAGTAGAGGGACAGTCAAAAGTAATAAAAGTGAAAGTGAACGTGAAAGTGCCGAAAGTCAACGCGAAGGTAGTGATCAACCAAAAGGACATCGAGGGGCATTGAAGGACACCGATATCGAAAGGACATCGATATCAACGACTTCAACCAATCAAGGACCATAGGCAACCCAGCGAGGACACAGGATCACCAGCTGCCACCAACAAGGACATTGGTGCGGCGCAGCTGAACCTAGAGATAGAAGTTGGCGGAACCTGGGACAGTAGTGAGTAGAGTTCACGTAGTCGTGCGAAAGAGTGTATTTTGTGTCTGAGGTGAAGCTTTGGTGTGCTACAAGCGAATCCAGCCGTAGGAGTGGCCTGTAATTGATCCGAGCGAGCTGCCGGAAAATACAGCGCGAATCCTGGCGCAACCTGGAGTGCGCAAACCACCCGAAAGCTAACCAAGGCACAACCGCTCCTGTGTACAGGTGTGCATGATAGGAGTCGAGTCCTTGCATATAGCAGGAGTACCTCAGGCAGGCATAAAATATTGTATTTCGTGAATTGTAAATTATACGAAAAACGTTCAGAATATATATATCAACTCAAACCAAATACATTATCGACTACTTATTATCGCATGGGTTTCAACAAATAAATTTTTTGGCACGAACACACATTCGGCTGAAACTGGCCCGGCTTGAACTCGGTATAAACCGAAGGTTCGATACAACTGGCGCCCAACGTGGGGCCCTGCGATAAGAAAGAAGTTTGAGGATAAGCGTGAGAATGGTGAGAGCGTGGGTATATAATTTGAAGAAGGAGGATGTTGTATTAACTTGAATATAACTTGAGTTAATTTTGTTTTGTCTGTCGGAGCAACTGTAGCTATTGCTCCGACCACTTTATTCATTCTGTTCTTTAGCCTAATACATTTTATATGTTATACCTAAAACCGCGCAGCTGCGCTGCCAGTGACGCCGGCAGAGGAGCGGTCAGCTTATGTATAATTGTTAGCTTATGTATATATATATCTAAGGGCTGACAAGAGTCGACGCGGAAGAGAGGAGGTATTATGTTCACTTGGTTATGCAGTCGTAGCGCAGTGGGTCCAGGCACTCAAGAGCGATCGTATTACCGCAAGTGCTTGAACTTTTTTTTAGTTTATGAACTGTATAAATTAAATATTTTTATTAGTTAAACTGTATTTATTCAAATATAAGTCACGCTGTGTTGCGTGAAGTGAGAAGACTTTAGATTGCGAAGTGGTGAAGACCGACGTTCTTTATTTCCAAATATCAACTAAACTCTAAGTACAAAAATTCTTATAACATAAGCTAGCCCTGCACCATAAACTGCTTATTCTGCATTCCCACG
Organism: Drosophila leonis; assembly: GCA_035045365.1. Taxonomy (NCBI): domain Eukaryota; kingdom Metazoa; phylum Arthropoda; class Insecta; order Diptera; family Drosophilidae; genus Drosophila; species Drosophila leonis. The sequence goes on from JAWNPC010000556.1 coordinate 83,174, forward strand.
CCTAGGGTCCTATTTCTCTGCGGCGACAAAGTCGCATACTGCTTATGTTGTAGATCGCTGTTATTCTGCTGACGTAGCTTTCATACCAGCGAATCGTTGAATTACTCTTGAATTACACAATACTTTGTTGCGACTGGTTGATTGTGTTAACTCCTCCCTCGTTTAAGTGGGAGTCGTCCACGGGTTCCTTTAGACTATTGATAGTGATTTTAAGCTTTTGTTGGCGTTGTCGTTCTCTGAGTTTCTGATAGACCTTTAAAAGTGCGTAACAAAGTATTAGAAGAATGGCTACGGTTAATCCTGATATAACTGGTCGTCGAGTAACTCTTTCCTCCAGTCGAGAGATGTGTCGCAGGTTCTCCAAGTTAAGTTTCTTTAAATATGGCAGGCTGGGGATATCTTGATGGCTGGTTATATTTAATAGTGTGGATGCTGCTGGTCCCGGAGATTTGTTCACGATACTTCGTGGATTCTTGTATACTGAGTTGTTTATCTTAATGCTGTCCTCAAAGGTAATAAGATACGTTCCATTTACAGATTGCTCGTTGATAGTAGCGATTCCATCGTTGATAATGATAGCCCCGTCCTCAATAATTGTTAATGATTCCAGGTGACTGGGTCGAGTTGAACAATGGGCAATACCACCTGAGTGCAATTGTTGAGCACAGTTTGAGTCTGGTAGTTTTCTGCAGAATGTGGTTGTCAGCGCTGGTTTGCAGTCTCCAATTGGTATTATTTGATTCTGGCAGTCGGCTATGGTGTCTTCTCCGGCGAAATTTATGATGATCCCTTTGCGTTGTACTGGATACAATTTCAACTTCTTACATGTTAAGCTAGGTTCAGGATATTTGATTAAAAAATGTAGAGAATTATCATTTAATAAAACCTTAACTAGGGCTACCTCCATTAAATCAGTAATGGTAATGTTAGTAGAGTGTTCATTTAAAATTTTGATTAAGTCACTTGAGTCTAATATGGCTGGATTAATGATTCCGATTTTTGAGAGTGTAACTGATAATATTAGAGTTTCGAGTTCTGTTATGACTATTCTATTTCTTGCAAGTATTGTCTCATATAAATGTTCTGTGTCAACTGTTTTTCCTTTTGTGTTGTCTATCAATTGGTTTACTACGTTGGTTAATTCGTTAATCTGATCTTGTATTTTTGTGTTTATGATTATTTGTTTGTTTTCTGACTGAATAAGTTCCCTTTGTGTGAATTTTAGTTTTTCGAAATCATCAAAGTCTGGAGTACCAGCTATGACCTTGAGAGCGGTGCCTAGAATGTTAATACTCCTAGCCTGTCGATGATGAGCATTTAGTGTTTCTATAAGTGTCTGTATGTGTCTTAAGTCTGACTCTAGAATTTGTCTCAGGTGTGACCTAGGGAAGTGTTTTTCTATCTCTTCAGTATCTTTTAATATTTCTGAATATTGGGTGATATTGGTTGAGTGTTTCAAATACTTAAACTCTGTCCAGATGGATACGTCTCCACTTATTATGGGTATGTAGTTTGCGTTCGAGTAGTCGGTTATTTTTGCGGTCGTCATTGTAACGAGGAGTAGTGTAGCCCAAATCCTAAAAGATAGAGTTTTTGAATTATTATTTATCTTAAATTGTCCTTGTGGACTACCCTCCCTTTTATTAAGACTGTGGTCCCCAAGTCTGCATCTATTTTTTTCTCACTATATAGAGGTGTTAGCTTGTTTCCTAGACGTTTGTTTGCTTTTTCAAATACCGTGTCGCCTACTTGGAACTGTCTATCTTGTCTTTTCTCATTTTCTCTTTCTGATTGAATTTGCTGTGCTTTATAAATTCTTGCTTTAATTTCCGTTTGGAGTTCTGGAGAAGGTGAATGTACTATGTCGATCGGGCGTCTGTTTGTAACCGAGTGGATTGTTTTGTTGTATTCTATGACTGCCTGTAGTATAGATTCAACTGTATCGGTAAGGTTTCTTTGGGCTGTTAAGCATCTCGCAGTTTCAGCGAGGGTGCTATGAAACCTTTCTACTTGTCCGTTTGATGTGCTATGGAGTGGTGGCGCATTTACGATTTGGATATTGTATTGATTTTGTAATAGAGACTTAATAGTTTCTGACTTAATAGAAGGTTCGTTGTCACAGTACTTGTATATAGTTTTTGTATTTTGATAGAAATTAATGAGTTGCAGGATTGCTGCTTTTATATCTGCTATGGTTCGAGAAGCGATAAGGTGGACAGTAGCGAATTTTGATAGTTTGTCTATAGCGGTAAGAAAATATGTTTTGTTGGTAGAATAAATGTCAATGTGAAGGAATTCACCCACATACGACGGGACGGGTGTTTCACCGAGAATCTGTTTTTGTGGGTGGCGATCGTACTTTGCTGTTCGACAAATTTTGCAATTTGAAACAACTTCCATTGCCAATTTTGACATTTTTGGGAAAAAATAGTCTTGTAATATTTGTTTCACATTTTCTTGAGCTGCTCTGTGAGCTCTAGTGTGTTCCAAGACAACTATTTCTTTTCGTTCGTTTTTGTCAATAATGTCGTTCACCATTCTTTTTGTGTATCGAAATGTGGTTGATGGGAATGTTTCGACCAACTTGTGTTGTACGGATGCCAGCGTTGGTAAATCGCAGTAAATTGCATTTACTACGTCTTTTTTTTACCGCGTCGCAAACCTGCTGAATTAGGGCGTTTTTGTCTGAGAAATGTATTATGTGGCGAATTTTTTTACTGAACAGTATGATCGTGCGGATTGAAGGGGTTTGTGCTTTTTCTATTATTATTTGATTCTGAAAACAATTTAGAGGCTTTTCCGATGTTTCAATAGTGTAAGTGAGTGATACCTCACTATGCATTGTGGCTACGTCTGATTGTGCGTCGTCTTCTAAAACGTGGATGTTGTGTCGCGATAATGCATCGGCAACGTAATTTTCTTTTCCAGGTTTATAGAAGATGTTTGCATTATATTCGTCGATGAAAGCTTTCCAACGTCTGATTTTTGCGTTTGGATTGCGATCTGACACTGCAAACGTTAGGGGTTGGTGGTCTGTGAAAATGTTTAAATTTTTTACCCCATATAAGTAATTCCTGAGTGTTTTCAATGCCCAAACTATAGCAAGTAACTCTCTGTCGTTAGTTGCAAAGTTTAGCTCTCTATCCTTCAATGTCCTTGATATCATGGTTATTGGTTTTCCGTCTTGTGATAGAACGGCACCCAGACCATAGGACGAAGCATCTGTTGTTAAGTCGAATGCTTTAGAATAATCTGGATAGAGTAACATGACATTTTCAGACGCGAGAACCTCTTTAAGCTTTTCGAATGCTTTACATTGGTTTTCATCAAAAGTGACTGGTATTTTCTTTGATTGACCAGCGCTTACTTTACCGTTTTCGCCTTTTAAAATGTCACTTATGGGTTTCGCTATAGACGCAAAATCTTTAATGAAACATCTATAATAGCTTGCTAGTCCGAGGAATGATCTGACGTTGAATAAGTTTGTCGGTTGTTCATATTTTCGAATTGCTTCTACCTTTGCGGGGCATGTACTCAGTGCTTTCTCTAAAAAATTGTGATTTTTCACGTGAAACTCTCATATTGGCACTGTATAGTTTATCTAACACCCATGCAATGTGTTTGACGTGTTTCTCCATATTCTCAGAGAAGATGATCACATCGTTCACATAAACGTAGCATGATTTTCCTATTTCTTCTCTAAGCACATCGTCAATGGCTCTTTGGAAGATGCTGGGTGCGTTTTTTAGTCCGAAGGGAAGCCTACAAAACTCATACTTCCCACTTGCTATAGAGAAAGCTGTTTTTTCCCTGTCTTTTTCCGCAAGGAGTATCTGGTGGAACCCTGATTTTAAGTCTAAAGTAGTGAAGTATCTTGCTTTGCCGAGATTAGACAGAATAGAGACAACGTTCGGAATTGGGTATTTATCGTCGATTGTTTTCAGGTTCAGCTTTCTAAAATCTATAGCCAAACGTTTTTTTTTTGTTGCCCTCATCGTCGGTTCCTTTTTTGTCTACTACCCATATTGGATTGTTGTAGGGGGATCTATACGGTCGAATTATGCCGTCCCTCAACAGGGCTTGTGTTTCCTATAATGTTTGTGTTGTACGGGAGTTTTTCGTCTGGGTCTGCGAATACACCGGTTCTGTCTGATATCATTGCCTTAAATCGTTCTGAGATAGGTTGGGGTACTTGGATTTCTGCTATTTTTGTGAAATTTACACTTGCACATTTTAGGAATTTGATATTTTCGTAAGTATTGTCCGTTATAAGTTTTTTATTTTTTAAATCAAGTAAAATGTTGCTCTGCCTCAAGAAGTCAAGTCCAATAATTCCGTCAAATGTTGTTAAGTTGGGTAATAAGAAAAATATTGTGTTTCTGTTAAATAAATGCATTACGCATTTTTGGTTCACTTCATTATATCCGTGAATGGATTTTACTTGAAAAGGCTTGTTTGCTGGTACTATGTTTTTTAGTTCTTTTAAAGGTTTGATGTAATTCTTAGAAGCTCCTGTGTCAATTAACAATTTGATCGTTTTCCCTGCCACGGTTCTTTCTATGAACGGGAGCAGGGAGTTGTGTCTAAAAAATTAACCTGATCATAGCTTGTTAATTCATCATCTAAGTCGTTCACCTCCGATTCGGCTTCTGTTTGATAGTCCTGGTCGTATTGTTCGGGAGAGGGATTTTCTGATGTCATATGATTGATTCTCTGTTGTTTCGGACCAGTGAATCTTGCACTGCTATTGTTTGGTCTTTTTGTGGTTTGATTCTGATTGTTAGGGTTGTCGGCCTGAATGGTCTGTTGTTGTGTTGGGTTCTGAGTTTGGTAAAAGGTTGTTTGTCTATAACGTGAGGAGGAATCAATATCCATCGGTTGTACCTGATCATTTTTAGGTATTGTCTCAGTTTTTCGAGTGAATTGTGGATTTTTCCCTTGTTGGTTGTTTCTAGAGTCTTGTGTCGGATTCCTTTCCCTACCTTGTCTTGTTTCTATCTTTTGGGTTCTTTCTTCAATGCTACGAGCGAAATTAGCGGCAAAAAGATACCTATCATGGTTAGCATCAACTTCCTGAGCTAACGCTAACGCAGATGGTAAATCAGCTGGTCTGGAAGCAAAGAGAACATCACTAAGGGCTTTCCTAGTTCCAGAAATAAAAACTCGTAGAGCGTCCGATCTGTATTTTTCATTTATTTGGGAGGCTATTTTACTTTCGTAGGTCATGATAGTCTTGTTGATAAGTAGATTCAATTTCTTTTCAACCTCTTCATAATATTGAATCAAGGTCAAATTTCCTTGACGGAGAGTTGACATTTCTTGTTCAATGAGGTATATCGGTCTCTTGTCCGCGTAAGTGAAGTCCAGTCTGTTGATGATTGCTTTAAAATTTTATTTTTCAATATCACCAAAGCTTGGTAGTGTTTAGAGCTACCGTGAAAATTTTCAAAGACTTTGTACGCTGCGTGGGCTGCTTTCCTCCAAGAAACATAAGTTTCATTTTTTCCTTCAAATTCTGGTAAGGTTTTCATAACATCTAAAGTTTCAACACATACCACACTTGCTTTTATTTCAGCATCCTTATAAACTTCTATACTAGGGGTGCTTACACTAACTTTCTGAAAACCTTCTTTTATTTCTTGTAATTGCTCATTGAAAGTTTTTGCTTGGGCGGCTAAAGCGCTTGAGACAGCTGCTTCTACAATAGCTCTCAATTGCTCACCAGTCAATGCCATTTTTGAGTAAGTTTCTAAAGTCTGTAAATTTCCAAATGCTGTTGTCAAACTTTGTATGTCACTATCGCTCATAACCCGCGAGTATCAAGTATTAAAATCTACCGTTAGTTCTCAAAAATCGGAAAAATTTTATTTGGTATTTATTTTTTATATAAAACGATTTATTTAGATTTGTATGAACACTCTACTCTCATGTTCTTATAGTATTAATTCTATAATAATGGCTGCTTGCTGATGGTTGTTGTCTTCGTCTGGTGTATCTGCAGGTGTGTCTCCGTTAGTGGTTGCTGATATCGGTTGGTTCCGGTTTCTGCTACTGATTCTGATATCTGCTGTTGCTGGTTGGTGAATTCGGTTGGTTCCGGTTTCTGCTACTGGTTCTGATTTCTGCTGTTGTTGGTTGATAAATTCGGTTGGTTCCGGTTTCAGCTACTGGTTCTGATTTCTGCTGTTGTTGATCGATGAATTCGGTTGGTTCTGGTTTCTGCTACTGGTTCTGGTTTCTGCTGTTGTTGGTTGTTTTTTCACTTTGTTGAATGACAGGGTGAGAGGTTTGTTGTTTCTTTTTTTTTTTTTTGCACTTTGTTGAATGACAGGGGTGAGAGGTTTTCTTTTTTTTTTCTTTTTTTGAAGGAAGATTGTTTATTTTTTTTTTTTTTTTTTCTTTTTTTTTTTTGTTTTTTTTTTTTTTTTTTTTTTTTTTTTTTTTTCACTTTGTTGAATGACAGGAGTGAGAGGTTTTCTTTTTTTCTTCTTTTTTTTTCACTTTGTTGAATGACAGGGGTGAGGGGTTTTTTATTTCCCGTTGGGCGCCAATTAAATATTTTTATTAGTTAAACTGTATTTATTCAAATATAAGTCACGCTGTGTTGCGTGAAGTGAGAAGACTTTAGATTGCGAAGTGGTGAAGACCGACGTTCTTTATTTCCAAATATCAACTAAACTCTAAGTACAAAAATTCTTATAACATAAGCTAGCCCTGCACCATAAACTGCTTATTCTGCATTCCCACGCCTAGGGTCCTATTTCTCTGCGGCGACAAAGTCGCATACTGCTTATGTTGTAGATCGCTGTTATTCTGCTGACGTAGCTTTCATACCAGCGAATCGTTGAATTACTCTTGAATTACACAATACTTTGTTGCGACTGGTTGATTGTGTTAACTTATATATCAATATGTATTGTAGCCAAGTGCTACAATGTATTTGTAATAATATTTATGCATTCCACTGAGTACAGTGAGCATTCGATATATGAACATACTACATCTCCCTCCTTTAGAAAAATAACGTAATACATGAAGTTATTTTCTTAATATTATTACTTATATTTGAAAAAATGTATTATTATTATTATATTTATGTATATTTTTTTTTTGTTATTATTATTTTCTTAGTATTATTTCTTATATTAATTAAAATTTTTGTTTTGAATTAATTTTATTATTTTTTTTTTGTTTTCGTTTTATTTCTTATGTTAAATAAAATTTTGTTTTGAATTTATTTTCTTAATATTAGCGTTGTTCTTATGTTATTTTTGTTTTTCTTTTTTTTTTTGTTTAATGAAAATGTTTATAAGAATATTGATTGATTATGAAATAAAAAGTTTTAATCTATCTTTATGTACTAATTGTTTATTTTTATTAATTGAAATTATTATGTTATCATTTTCGTTTACGCTTTCTACCTTGTAAGGTCCAGTGTATTTAAAATCTAGATTATGACCTGTTTCGTTTCTTAGTAAGACGTAATCTCCTACTTTTAATTTAAAATTAAGTAATTTCTTATCGTAATATTTTTTATTTTTCTCCTTATGTTTTTCTAACATTATTCTAGCGCGCTTATAGGCCTGTTCTAGTCTATATCTAGATTCCTTAGTCCTAGATTCCTTAGTCTTCTATATTATAAAGAGGTTTTATATTATCTACGGTATTAAAATGTTTTGGTAAGTTTGAAGATTTACCAAACACTAATTCATATGGACAATAGTCATGTGCCATTGAAGGTGTTGTATTAAAACAATATACGAAGTATTGTAACCATACGTCCCAATCTGTTTTGTCAACTGATATGTATGATCGTATGAATTCGTTAAGTGTTCTGTGGCTTCGCTCCACGGTACTTCTGTCTGGTGATGATGTGCGGTTGAAGTTATGTTTTTGATGTTAAGGTTTTTACATAAGTCTTCAATTATTGAATTTTTATATTCTGTTCCCATGTCCGTGATGAACGTCTTCATTGGACCGTACTTCAGAATAAAATGTTCAAATATGGCTTTTGCCACTGTTTTTGCACTTTTGTCTTTAATTGGGATTGCTATCAAATATTTTGTCAAATCGCATATTACTGTTACTGCGTATTCATTTCCTTGTTCAGATTTGGGTAACGGACCGATCGTATCTACGATTACCCTATCGAAAGCCAATTGTGGCGTTTCAGTAATGGTTAATGGGGTTTTTGTATGTCTAGATATTTTTAACTTTTACATTTTAGGCATTTTCTTACATAGCTTGAGATATCTCTTGACATATTTTTCCAGTAATAATGCCTTTTTATTTTAGCTAATGTTTTAGATATTCCTGTATGACCTCCTTGTATTGGATCGTCATGATACGTAAACAGTATTGCTTCTTTCTCTTTATTATTATCATTTGATAATTGGGTCACCGGGTTGAGTAGCGCTACTCTAAAAGATTTTAATATTTTATTGCCCATTCATTTAAAAGATTCTATTGAGATAACCTCAAAGATCTTTTCGCTCGGTGCCACTTTGAGTTGGCTGATATTAAGTATACCGGCTTCTATTTCAAGCCTTTGAAAGAACTGACCTAAGTCGAGAATTTCATTGGTGTACATATCGCTAACGCCAATTCTTGCTATAACTTTCTTTCCATGTTTTAGTAAGCATAGAGAATCTGTTATTCGCAAGGTCACTACTTTTCGTACCTCGTCATTTACTATGACTTCGTATACGTTGGGCTGAGAAGCATTTAGAGATTGCTTATGCAAATCTTCTTTTTCTTTATCTTTTCCTGCGCAGGAATTAAACTGTTTACTCTGATTTCTGGTAGTGACTTTCAGAATATTGTTATTTATTTTTATGTTTTTTAAGTCCGTGATTGTAATTCTAGATAGCGCATCGGCTACAGAATTGTCTTTACCCTTTAGGTACTCTACCGTAAAATTATATTCCTCTAATTCAAGTCTCATCCTTGTAAGCTTAGAACTGGGGTTTATCATTGAAAATAAGTAAGTGAGTGCTCTGTGATCTGTTTTGACAGTGAAGTGTCTACCATAAATATATGGTCTGAAGTGTGTTATTGCCCAATGAATAGCTGCTAATTCCTGTTCTGTTGTAATTTTGTTGCTTTCGCCTTTTGTAAATGATCTAGATGCGTAAGCAACTGTTCTGAGTTAGAACTGCTCCACATGCTTTTTTACTAGCATCTGTAATAATGCAAAATTCTTTGCTGAAATCTGGATATTGTAAGAGTGTTGGATTCATTAGTGCTGATTTTAGATATTCGAAAGCGGTTTGGCATTCCGCTGTCCATTCGAATTTTACATCTTTTTTTACATAATCTTGTTATGTGACGAGAATATTCAGCAAAATTTTTTATGAACCTTCTATAATAGTTACAAAATGCAACGAATCTTCTAGCATCCGCATCGTGTGGGATTGGATAATTTTGAATGACGTCGTATTTTTTTTCGTCGGGCAAGATTCCTTTGTCTGTGCATTTATGTCCTACAAAAATGACTTCATGCATGAAAAACGAGCATTTTTCGGGATGTAGCTTTAGATTGTGTTGTCTACATTTGTCAAAAACATCAGTTAAGTTTTTGAGCATCTGCTTTTCAGAACAACCAATGACTATTAAGTCATCCATGTAAAGGAATGCTTAGGAAGGTTCAAGTCCAGAGAAAGCTATAGTCATCATTCTCTGAAATGAATTTTGTGCTATTTTTAAACCAAATGGTAATCGCGTGAAGCGATATGAACCATTGCTTGTTGAAAAGGAAGTAATATCTCTTGAATTTTCTCCAAGTTCAATTAAATCCAGGCATGAGAAGTATTTTGCTCTACCTAGTTGATCTAAAATATCATCAATTCTAGGGAGCGGAAATTTATCAGACAACAGTTTTTTATTAATCTGACGATAGTCAATTACTAATCGCCATTTTTTATTTTCCGGATTTGGAAGTGACTTTTTGGGTACTAATAACAAAGGGCTATTATAAGCAGATACAGATGGTTCGACTATTTTGTCATCAATTAATTTTTGGACTTTTCTTTGAATTTTGTCTTTTTGACTGTGAGGATTTCTATAATTTTTAATATATATTTCTTCATCATCCTTCAATCTCAGTTTTTGTTTGTAAAAATTATTTGTTGTCATCGATTCGGTTTCTAGTCCGAATACATCGCTGTATTGTTTACACAATTTTGTCAATTGGTTATGGAATTGTGGGGGGAAGTTTTTAGATAATTGGTTTAAAACGGTTTTTGCTCTATTTTCGGGATTTCTTTTAGCTACATCGTAGTTTGAAAGTGGTTCAGATTTTAAATTATTTATGCAGATCAACTGGTCTTTATCTGTTGTATTAAGCATTCTTATGAATGCATTTTGGGTTGTTGCTATGGTATTTGCTATGTAGATACCATGCTGAATTTCTTGGTTCAAAATAAAAACATTGTCTTCTACTGACTTTATTTGGATTTTTCTGACGACTTGTGATCTTGCTGGCAGTAGTAGGGAATTGTTGCCAGAGCTTTATGTTATTGGAACATAAATTGGATATTTTAAATTATTTGGTGTAATGATAAGCCAGTCCTCAGATGGCTTGAAATCTAATTGACAGTTGTATTTTTTAATGAAATCAATCCCTAGTATTCCATCACATGGAATAGAGAAATGTAAGTTTACGATATGAAAATCGTGTGGAATTATATATTTTGAGCTTTGTATTTCCATTGAAGTAAGTCCTTTAGATTTGGTTACTTCTTGACTTATTCCCTGTATATTTATGATCTGATCAGTTTGGATGTATTGAAACACATCTGAATGTGTCCATTAAAAAGACTAGAGCTTTACCTGCGGCTACATTTATAAAGGTTGCATATATGTTTTGACTGAGATTGATGGTGTGAATATTATTTTTTACTGCTGAGCATCTAAAGGTTGTTGGGAGTTTCAAGAAGCATTTTGGGCTAACCTAACATTGTGGGTTATTTCTCCCATTATTTCCTCTATTTCCTCTTTGGTTTCCTCTATTATTTTTTTTTTTTTTTTTTTTTTTGTGTGGCTGAGGTAGGTAAAAATGCTTTATGCACCGTCAGTCAGGTCGTCACTCTGGCTGGTGTGTCGGACTGCAATACTGCTTACCGACTAAAAAACCTCCTCTCCTCGGGCTGCCTCCCACCTTGGAACCAGGAGCTATCCCGCATTAACCTTCAAGGTGGAGCCCTTGTATATGCTCTAGCTGAGCACTGCCATCTGTGTTCCTGCGTCCAGGTCCCACTTTTTCCGCCGGAGAACCTTTTCGGCGAAGTCACAGACTCTTTTCCAGGCATCTATGCTGTTGCACATTTGCTGTACTATAGTCTCTACTTTAACTTCACCGACAGTTTCTGCCAATTCGGTTCTTTCTTCTGACCACTTTTCGCAGTTAAAGAAAGTGTGTTCTGCGTCGTCCATTGCATTGTCGCAGTAAATGCAGCTGGATTCGGCAGTTTTCCCCATCTTATTTAGGTACTTTCGAAAGTAGCCATGACCAGAGAGCATTTGTGTTAGATAAAAAGACGTTTCACCGTGCTTTCTATTTATCCACTGCTCTAGATCGGGGATGATTTTTGCAGTCCATCTCCCGTATCTTTCGCATAACCATTTTGCCTTCCAGGAGGCTATAGTCTGCTGACGTACGGTCTTTGCTGCCTGCATTGAAAACTCTCCACTTTGCCGGAGACTCCATATCTTCTTGCGCTCTTGCGCAAGTAGATCTATCGGTATTACTGCTGCTATCACGGTCACAGCAGCTCCGGACACTGTTCGGTACGCCGAAGCGATCCTTAAGGCTGCTCTTCTTTGCACCGATAACATCGGTTTCCGCCTTACGTCCACTTTTAAAGTGTCCGCCCACACTTCGCTACCATACAGTAGGATTGCATTTGTTGTTTCCATTAGCAGTCTTCGTTTCCCTGCCGTCGGTCCGTCAACATTTGCCATCAGTCTACTTAGAGACCCAGTTGCTTTCGCTGTTTTTCGCGTAGCATGCTGAAGCTGTCCCCAGAAGGTAAGTTTGCTGTCTAGCCTCACGCCTAGATAGTTCACTGTCTTCTGGGTCCTTATCAGGTTTCCACTCACTCGCATCTCGATTTCGGTTGGAATCTGCTTCCCTGTGAACAGAAGTAACTCCGTTTTTTGGGTAGCAAGTTCCAAGCCTCGGGAGCTAAGCCACGTTTGCGTGCGGATCATGACTTGAGTAAGTCTTTTTTGAGCCTCTACGGTATTTCTGGCCGTGATGACTGCCGCGATGTCATCTGCATATCCGATCAGAAACGTATCTTCAGGCATTTCCAGTCTTAGAATGTCGTCGTAGCTGATATTCCACAGGTCTGGTCCTAGGATCGACCCCTGTGCAGCTCCTCCGGTCACTCTATATCGTTTCATACCCGTCTGTGTAGCGTACAGGAGTACTCGATCCTGTAAGTAACTCCTGATCAGGTGCATCAGATATCTCGGTATATTGAAACGTTGCTCCAAGGAAGCAAGCATATCGGTCCACCTTACGCTATTAAAAGCGTTTTTAACGTCAAGCGTTACTAGCAGAACCACTGGGCGTGAGTACGCATTTCCTCTCTGCGTTGCTCTGGCTGCCTGAACCACTTCATCGATGGCTCCCATTGTGGATTTCCCAGCTCTAAACCCGTGCTGTCTGGGACTAAGTCCTCCAGCAGCCTCTACTGCAGCAAGCAGTCTGGGTTTTATTAGCTTTTCTAACAGCTTTCCAGCTGTATTTAGCATGCACAATGGGCGATATGCCGATGGTGTGTTGGGATCGCCTTTTCCTTTGCTGATGAGCACAAGTCTCTGCTCTTTCCACGCTTCTGGAAATAACCTTTCCTTTAGACATGCGTTGTACATTCTAAGAAGGAAGGCAGGCCGTCCTGTTGCTATCACCTTCAGTATTTCCGCCGGTATATTGTCTGGCCCCGGAGCCTTTTTATTCTTCAGGGAAAGAGCCGCAACCTTAATCTCCTCCTCGGTGAAATTTGGGGCTGAGCAATGAGACTCTACTGGTGCCCGCTCCTGCGTTTCGTGGATGTGTCTTGGAAATAGTGTTGTCACTATGTGATCCATCGCTTCATCATCCACGTTTGGCGCTGCTCCGTAGTTTCTCAGCTTTTTCATGACTATTTTGTAGCCAAGCCCCCAAGGATCTCTGTTAAGGTCTTTGCAGAGCTCTTTCCACTTATCCAGTTTACTGCGTGTGATAGCAATCGACAGTTCTTTCCTCGCGTTCTTAGCTGCTAACGCTTCTGTCATGCAATTTCCAGAGCGCCGTGCTCTTGTAAGCTTTCGCCTGCACTGTATGCATACTCGTCTTTTTTCTGCGATCTCGTGGTTCCACCAGTACGCCTGCCGTCTGCCCCCATGTTTGCTGTGCGTTTTCGGCATTGAAGCATTACATGCTCTTTCGATAGTTTTCAAGCTGTATTCGACTAATTCTTTTGTACTCAGTGTACCGTCAAATTGTCGCTCTCGCCTGTCTATTTCAGAGAGTAATTTTTCTGAGTCCAGTTTGTTTATATCCCATCTGTGGGAAGCCTTTACTGGGCCCACTGAGGGGGATTGCCGATTATTCTGGAAAGTGTATGAGATATACTCATGATCACTGCCAGTGAAATCATCAAGTATTTTCCAGTCCTTGATCCGATCTACGATGTGTTCGGATCCAAAGGTTATATCTGGTATTGTACCTTCGCATCCCGGCCTAGTGAAGGTAGCTCTATCTCCACGGTTTGCTACCGCTAGCCCGGTCCTAGCGGCCATATCCATAATTTTCCGCCCTCTAGAGTTTGTCGAGGGCATTCCCCAGTCGACTGCTCGTGCGTTAAAATCACCTGCCACAATGAAGTGCTGCCGTCGATCCACGAGCATATCCTCGATTGCGTCCAGCTTACTTTGAAAAGTATTTATGTCGTCGCTGGGTGTCAGGTAACAGCTGACTACCGCGACTTCTTTGAAACGTGCGTAGACGTAACAGTTTCCTCTTTTACTTCCTTGTAGTACCGCACCGCCACCACTAGGAAGCCATATGGCCGCGGTCTTGGTTTCGTCATCCAGCCAAATTCCGTTTTCTTTCTGCTTATATTGTTCACTGATGATCACTACGTCGATAGCGTATTCCGCTACGATCTGCGTCAACAGTGCGTCTGCAGTTTTGCTACGGTGTAGATTGGCTTGGAGGATCTTCAACATTTAGCTTGTCGATTACCTGGGCATTTCTGCGATCCCGGCATGTGATCGACAGGTGTACGTCCTGCATCAGTGCAGATGCAGCATTTTGGAGGTTTTTTGCAGTCTTTCATTTTGTGACCTGCTTCTCCGCATTTAATGCAGATACCTCCCCCATTTCGGTCTGGTCCTGTGCAGTTGGTCTGCAGGTGACCTACCCCGAAACATCGGTAGCATCGCCGGATGCTTTGGCACATCTTGAGCCTAGCTCTGACAAAACCTATTTTTATGTTGCCAGAGTTGAGCAGCGTATTGGCTAGTTGGCTTTCTAGGGTTACAAAAGCTCTTACTTGCTCCCGGCTATTCGGGGCAGTAACTTTTATGCGTAAGTCCACTGATGGATTTGCGAGGACCTTACGCACTGCCTCAGCCACCTCCGACTCTACAGTGAGTGAGTCGAGATCTCGGATCTCTACTGTCGCTGTAGGCTTTAACTCAGCTACCGTGGCTGTTTTTTTGACGGTAGCCTTAAGCTTTTCAACCAGTTCCGGCTGTACTTTTTCCCCTCTGTTGAGTTCTACAAGGAGTGCCCCGGATCGGGTTTTCCTTATGCCTCTTATATTTGCCTTTTCGTCCTGTTGGATTGTGCTGCGTATGCTTCGCAGAACATCCACATAGCTTTGTCCTTCTTCAGGTTTTATGAGGACTGCTTCTGTTTGGGGAGGCTTTTTTGTCTCTTTTTTCGGTTTTTTAGCTGCTGCTTTCGGTTTCTCCACTGGCACCGAAGCGGCTTTCTCCGTTTTTCTTTTCGGAGCACTTTTTCTGGTGACCTTTTGCCACAGATTCGGTTGTCTTTCGCAAAGTTTCTTGCCAGACTCCGACTCTAACGGGCTAGAGGCTTGCCTCTTTTGGATAGTGGGTGTTTCCACTGTTCCCGTGCTCCTTAGCTCTTTTTCTTTTAGTGGCAGAAGCTTTTGCTTATTTGCCTCTGCCTCCAGCTTCTTCCAAGAGCTCCTGCAGTGTCCTAGAACATCCAACAGTTCGTCTAGGTCTGATACGCCACTTTTAACATCTAAGCTGATGTTTTTCTGCTTTGCTACAGCAGTTTTTATACGCCGCAGCGCCTGGCGACATTTCAGGATGGCATCCTCTTCTTCAGCGCGGAGTTTCAGGATGTATTCCTGCCTTGGCGACATTGCCAGCGCTGCCTGCGTGCTTGAAGCATCCGTCTCCGCCATGGTGGTTTTTGGAGTTTCCTCCACGCTTTTTGATGCCGGTGCTACCGGGCTTCTCTGGAGTCTAGAGCTTTTGCCAAAGCCCAGCCTCGGGTCAGTGAACCGGGGGTCACTTTCATCTTGTGGTGTTCCACAGTTTTCATTATTGTTTTTGGGGGTTTTTTTTAAGAATTCCATACTGTTGGGTCCCGACTCCAAGCCGCTATCTTAGCTCGGATGTACAGTCACTCAAAACGATCCTCATGGTTGTCTATGCATAGCAGGGAGGCCATGCGAGGGTTGACGCTGGTCCTTATGGGAGCCAACGTTCAGAGCCAGGATCTTGCACAGATTAAGGATCTATATCAACTTAAACCTGTACCGCCAAAAATACAATTGGCGACGAGCTTCGAACGTACTTGGAGGCCTGCCAGGGTTTTAACGGGACGGGGGCAGTTGCAGCATTGTCCTAGGAGCCATTTCCACACGATGTCACTCGTGAGTACTGAGGTCCTAGAATGCTACACCTGTCAGCCCAGGTGTCATCAATTCAAAATACAGTTAATTTTCTTACGTAGTCCGTGGTCGGTCAAAGATGTCACTCTACTAGTTCCATCTTTCTATTCGTCTAAAACCTCGCTGCACACATTAGTTCACGGTTGGCCGGTTGCCCAATCGTTATCCAGTGGGGCCGATCGTGGAGGCTGTGTGTCAACTTGAATTACCAGGGACAAGGATTGCTATTGGGAGTCACCAGATGAGTAACATCAACATAGCGTTGCCTTGTATTCGTAACCCCATCCCCACCTTCCTCTATTATTACCTCTATAACTATTGTTATAGTTATTATTGTGGTAATTATTATTATTTTGGTCGTTATTACGGTTATTATTATTATAATTGTTATTATTATAACCGCGACCATTGCCTCTACCGCGATAATTATTTCTGTTGTTATTATTACCACGGCCTCTTTGGGCAAACAGTACTGCATTGGGATTGCCTGTCATTTCAGTACTACATTGTATGTACTTAGTGATGGCATCATTCATAGTCTTGAAATTACCGGCCTCAAGAATTGTTTTTAGTCATCAATATACGAAGACTCCAACAGTATTCAAAGCTGTTACAAATCTTTGAAGATGGATCTTTTGTCCATTGAATTCTGGAATGGCATTCGAAATATCTTTTATACATGCCCTTTGGGCACTTATGTCCGTCATGATGTTATATTTGGATTCTTCTATACTTGTATTAGAGATAGTTTCTTCTTCCTGTCCAAATTCATTATCTTGATCCGATAATGTTATTAGTGCGGGAATTGTAAGATCGTTTAGATCTCTTTCTTTAATTTCGGTTTCAGATTCAGATTCAGATTCAGAATCTTCATCTTCCACAGCATCTATCTTTATTGCTTTTTGTTTTTTATCTGTGTCTATTTCTAGAGGGGAGTTCAAAATAGATGGTATGAATATATCTAATTTGAATTTTTCTTTGACATTTATTAATTGCAAACGTAACTTGATCAATAGTTTTGAAATTTTTGACCAGTTCGTTTCATTTATTGTTTCCCTATTATCATGCACTAATATTTTAGCGTCGTTGAATGAATCGACGAGAATTTTTGCATGTTTGTTTACCGTATCTTGTTGTATCGGCCTATTTTGTCCTAAACATTTGTATGATTTACCAAATGTTTCTTTTATTTTAAGGATATGGAGTCTAAGTTGCTCCCATTCCATGCTTAATATTCATTGCCTATATATATATATGTATATGTTCTTTTAATTTTTTTTTTTAATATATTTTTTATACTCTGTTCCCAAAGGGAAAAAGAGTATATTGGTTTTGTGCAATGTCCGTCTTGCTGTCCGTCCGTCTGTCCGTATGAACGCAAACCATTTCGACGCTATTGAAGCTAGAGACTTGAAATTTGGAACACATACTCGTGTATACCCTCGAATTATAAAGTGTTAAGATTTTCCCGATACGCCCACTAAGGGCGTGGCAAATCGGAAAATGCATTTTCCGGTATGTCAGAAACCCTGTTAGTTGAAGTGCTAGAGAGTTGAAATTTGGAACGTATACTCGCGTTGACAACTCAAGATCAACAAGTAAGAGTGCTCTAGTCGAGACTGCTCGACTAAGAGATACCCTGAACCCTGTGAAGATGCGATATTCAAATCACTTTACGCTTCTTTTATATATATGTATGCACATATAACAACACATACACACACACGCACATGCACACGCACGCACAAGCACTTTCTCTGCTACTGCGCAGTTTACGCAGCGACTGCGCGCGGGCAGCGCTTGGGCTGCAGTATGGGCTATATTTTGGAAACTTATTTGTTGAATAGGTTTGCTTCTAGATAGACTTTCGTAATCAAACTTTTACAGCGTAATAATGACATTCATATGTATGTATTTGCCAAACCACAAGTCTCTAGTATTTGAAATACGTTTTTTTCAAATTTGGGGGGAAGGGGGCGTGGTATCCAAAATCCAAAAATTGCAAAATGTTTGTATTCATTACACGGATACACACAGTAAATCTGAAATCAATAGCTATAACGGTATTAAAAAACGAAGAAAAGTTATCGATTTTTATCGATAATAAGGAAATGGGATGAGTTATCGAAAAAAAAAGATAAACTCGTACTGCGTAGGATATACACGAGTATACATTTCAAATTTCAGATCTCTAGCTTTTGTGGTATGCGAGATCACTGCGTTCACACGGACGGACGGACGGACGGACGGACGGACGGACGGACGGACGGACAGACGGACATGGCTATATCGACTCAGTTTGTCGAGCTGATCAAGAATATATATACTTTATGGGGTCTGCCATGTCTCTTTCTGCCTGTTACATACATTTTCACAAAAACATTATACCCTGATTTCCCATTTTCAATGGGTTCAGGGTATAAAAAGGTATGGCTGATATATCTGCGCCCATTGGGGGCGTGGCAAATCGGGTAAAACTGTATCTTCTGCACTTTTAGAGCTAGAATGCCCAAATTTGGCATGTAAGTTACTGTTAAGATCCTATAAAGATCGATGAAAAAATTATATATCCACGCCCCTTGGGGGCGTGGCAAATCGGATCTGACTATATAGTGATTTATACATATTCTTCTATATCTCGAGCACTATTGCTACTAGAGACTTGAAATTTGGAATATATACTCGCGTTGACAACCCACGATCAAAAAGATATGGCGGATATATCTACGCCCATAGGGGGCGTGGCAAACCGCAAAAGTTTATATCTCCTAAAGTTTTAGAACTAGAAACTTCAAAATTGGCTAATTGAGTTACTGGTGACCTCCTCTATCGCTGACCCAAAAATAATTGTTACGCCCCTTTAGGGCGTGGCGCACCGAAAAATACTTTGTAATATGCACATTTTTGGAATGTAAGCTTCCAAATTTTGCATTTGTGTTACCTTCGACTACTTCCAAAGATTGGCCAAAAATAAAGAGTACGCCAATTAGGGGCGTGGCAAATCGGATCTGAATATCTAGATTTTGCACAAAATTTCCTTTTATATCTCCTAAAGTTTTGGAGCTAAAAGCTTCAAAATTGGCTAATTGAGTTACTGGTGACCTCCTCTATCGATGACCCAAAAATAATTGTTACGCCCCTTTAGGGCGTGGCGCACCGAAAAATACCCTGTAATTTCCACATTTTTGGAAGGTAAGCTTCCAAAAATTGCTGTTACGTCAATTTAGACTCCTTCTAAGAATTGGCCAAAAATTACATGTCTACGACCACTGGGGGCGTGGCAAATTGGAATTTTATTTTGCAGAGCTCTTGAGTTAAAATTGCAGCAGAATCACCATCACAAGAATAATCCGGTAGGTGGCGCTAAGCTGCAATATTCTTACATAGCGGAATTAGTCATAAGCATGTACCGCCTACATAAATAAGCTTAATTTCTTGCTAAGTAGGCAGAAAAAATTGTAAGAGACATATAAATATATGTATTTCGATTTAATGTTTAAATAATTGACCATCTAATATTAATATAGTTTTCGCATAGCCTAGGTCAGTTATTTCGTTATTTTCGTATGTTGGCAATGCTTCAGACGATTCTCAAGTGGCACTGTTAAAAGACTCAATTGGTTATGTAAAGAAAATCAATCACACTTTCAAATTAACAGACAACTCTTAAGTTAACAGACTGCTTTGCATAAAAATTATAAAATGCATGGTGCAGTTATATTTTTTTGTCTAGCTCATAAAATCATCATATTCATACAAACGATTGAAGCGAGCCATAATTTATAAAAATTTTACTCATTTACATATACATATTTTTAGAATTTTAATAAATATATAGTTATTTTGAGTCAGAAGCTAATTCGAGCGGCGACTTTAACAAATTAAGATAAACTTTAAAATGTAATATGCCAGAAGCCCCTATGGGAACAGAGTATCACGCAGTCGGTTGCGCCCGACTGCAACGTTCTTACTTGTTTTTTTTATTCATTTATTTATTTTTGGAACTACATATATATATATATTGGCAGTACCTTCTTATTTTGTTATGATTTGTATAAAACTTTTATTATATTAATTTGTCCTAGTATTTCACTTTCTCTACTTCAGAAAATACCCTGCAATTTGTTACATTACTTAATTATTCCCTTTTGCGTGCTTGTGCAGTGCGAAAGTGGGGAAAAATCTAAGCTGTACCTTTCCATATATTCGTATTCTAAGTTGTATATTAATATGGGGTCTGCTTTATCTTTAATTATAGACACTACCCTATCGTCGAAATCTGGTTCCCTTTCAAGGAGAATGCGTATACATTTCTCTGTATTCATTTATTAAAATTTTTTTTTTTTATTTCATATTTGATCAATTTTCTTATTTCGATATCTTTTTTTTTTGTTTGCTAAAATATATTTTTGTTAAAATTTTCTGTGGGCATATTATATCAGATCTTGTCTAGATCATTTGCTTTGCTTATTGCTCTTTTCGTTACACATTTATTGTGTAAAAGGTATGCTTTATATACAATATATGCACACATAATTAGGACAATTATTGATAACAGTATATTTGTTAATCTTCTATCGGTATTGGATGATTCTATTTTATTTAATACATTTGCAGTGGAGTCCACTGTCTTTGTATCTATAAGGCCCATTTTGGGTGTTAAATACAATTCATCAAATTTACTTATGCTATTACTGCGCATAAATACAAAATATGTGTCTACAGATTCCTACCTATTTGTGCGTATAGCTTTACGGGCTATACTACTGTCGGGCAGAAATGGTTCCGCTCGATTTTACAATATTTTCCTTATATTTATACATATGTATTATATTTAAAAAAAAAAAATTTTGTCGCCGGTTGGCTCGCTGATGCTCCCTCGTATGTGCAAAAGACGGCCTGTCTTTCACACTTGTTGTCTTATCTGCTGCTGTTGTTCTTATATTCCCTCGTTGGCATAAAAAGGCGGCCTGCCTTTCACGCTTGCTGATGGATTTGACACTTCGGCCTGCTCAACTTGCTGAGAAGGTGGCGCTGTTGCAGTTGATGATGTTGGTGGGGGCAACTCATCATAGAGGGGCGTGCAGACAGGCGACGGGGCCTTCGCCTTAGACACCTTGCTGGTATCGGTCTCTAACGCAGGTGCAGCAGCCTCGGTCAGTGTTTCCGCTTTCTGGTTTTTAATATCAGAGGTATCTGTGGCAGTAGCAGCACCTCCACAACTGGCTTCAGCAGCCGCTGCTGCTGATGCTGTGGGCACTGTTGTTGTGATTTTAGGGGCGTGTTGCAGGTGCTATTGTTGTTGCCGCCGCTGTTGCTCACCGACAGTTGCTGTAGATTAGCTGTTACCAGACTGCTGCTGTCGTTCCAGGTCCTCCAGACCATGTCACGGTCGCCATGTATTAACTTGAATATAACTTGAGTTAATTTTGTTTTGTCTGTCGGAGCAACTGTAGCTATTGCTCCGACCACTTTATTCATTCTGTTCTTTAGCCTAATACATTTTATATGTTATACCTAAAACCGCGCAGCTGCGCTGCCAGTGACGCCGGCAGAGGAGCGGTCAGCTTATGTATAATTGTTAGCTTATGTATATATATATCTAAGGGCTGACGAGAGTCGACGCGGAAGAGAGGAGGTATTATGTTCACTTGGTTATGCAGTCGTAGCGCATGTTATACATGCCTACTCAGCACTATGTGGGTCCAGGCACTCAAGAGCGATCGTATTACCGCAAGTGCTTGAACTTGGTCTTAGTTTATGAACTGTATATATCAATATGTATTGTAGCCAAGTGCTACAATGTATTTGCAATAATATTTATGCATTCCACTGAGTACAGTGATCATTCGATATATGAACATACTACAATGTGCTGCGTTATGGGGATGAGTTCGGGGGGAGCTTATCCGGCACATTATATGTGATGCAGAGACGGTTTGGCGCGTGGGTCGAGGTGAATGAGGGAAGGATTCCTTATTCCCTCAGGATCGCCGAACTGGCCAACCTGCATGGACGCCGTTCATCATTGAGAGATGAAGCCCCAACCGCCGTCGTGGAGGACGACGTGGATGAGGAGACCGCGAATATGGCGCGGCTATGTCTGCCATCCACTAGCGCGGCAGCGCGGCTGCAGGATTCCCAGCAAAGAGCGTGGAGGCCCACATCTACACCGCAACCGGAGATCAGGACGCGTGGGCCATGCGGCACAGCCCCAGATTATGCCAAAGTGGCCAAACAGGTGCGCGAATGGAGCTTTCGCTTCGATGGCACCACAAAGCCCTTGGAATTTCTGGAACAGGTGGAATGGTCAGCCGATACGTACGGTCTGGAGCTGGACCTGATCCCAAGAGCGATGCCGGAGCTGCTGAAAGGCATGGCTTTGAAGTGGTACGTGGCGAACAACAGGCACTGGACGGCTTGGCCAACATTTGTGCGAAGCTTCCAGGAGTTTTTTCTGCCCAGAGACTACTTGGAGGAGCTGAAGGACGAAGTCAAACATCGGAGACAGATGGTGGGTGAGATATTTAAGGTGTACATGGTGGAGATGCAGATCCTCATGCGCCCATTGCGCTATGAGGCGGAGCGCGAGTTGAAGTTGATTTACAACAACAGCCTCCCCGATCTGCGCGCATATGCCCGCCCTTATCAGTTCGGGAGTTTGACGGAGTTGATGGCGTTGGCCGACGAGTTCGAGGATCTGGAGAAGGATCAAGAGAGACTACGGCAACAGCAACGGTCAAATCGTAAGCGGTTGATGGCCATGGACGACGCCGAGAGCCCACGGAGGATGACGGATGATGTGAGAACTCGTCCAGCGCCAAGGACAGGCGCGGCATAAAGGACACCCATCCCGAATCTGGCCAGGGCGTGTCGGATGTGTGGCCAGGAAGGGCACTGGGCTAGAGACTGCCGCAACGACGTCCTGGCGTTTTGCTGGCAGAGCGGGCGAATAGGCGTGCGAACGTCTGCCTGCTGCCAGTCGGGAAACGACCAGCGACACCCGCCATCCAGGGGCGAGCGGGAGCAGCGTCTAGGAGCCCCCAGGCGTTAGTGGGCAGTCCTCAGGACAAAGGCAGCCAGCTGACGGCGATCGTGGCCATTGGAGACGAACAGCTGAAGGCCACGATCGACACAGGAGCTACGAGTAGCTTTATTAGCGAAAGGCTCGCTAATAAGCTCCGAGGAGCACGGCGGCGCATACGACTGGCGGACGGCAGCTGCAGTCAGGTGGACTCGCAGCTGGAAGCAGAAATCAGACTGGGGAGTCAGCAAATCCTTATCCCGTTGCTGATTCTGCGAGGAGTGATCGACGATCTGGTGCTGGGCTGGGATTTCTTGGCCGGCATTGGCACCACACTAGAGTGCGGCGGCTTGAAATTGGAAGTCAAGTCGAGAAATCCACAGCTAGCAGACAGACAACTCGAGGAGAGGCTGTCAATGGCTGCCACCAGCGTGGATTTAAGCCCCGAGACGCCAAAGGAGGCGTGTCGCTTGGTGACAAGCTAGAAAACGCCAGCTGGGACAGGATGTCGCTGGATTTTCAAGCTGCGCCAAGACTTGCAGAAAAGCCCACAGAAGTTTCTGGACTATAGGGAAGAGTCCTGAAATCTGTACAGGCACATCCCGCATCAAGCTGGCCACGAGGATGTGGCTGCGTGGAAATTGTGTGTGACAACGGAACGGCGCAAACAAGTTCTCGAGGAGAACCACGACGTAGCCACCGCTGGACACCTTGGGAGCCGGAAAACAATTGCTCGGGTGGCAGCGAGATACTACTGGCCAGGTATGTATCGGGATGTGCGGGCATACGTGCAGCGGTGTGAGCTATGCCAGCGCTACAAGCCCAGTCAACTGCATGCGGCTGGACAAATGCTCACCCAAATCCCAGAAGAGCCGTGGGCCACTGTATGCGCCGATTTTGTTGGACCGCTGCCAAGATCAAAGCATGGGAACACCATGCTATTGGTCTTCATAGACCGGTTCTTCAAATGGACGGAGATGGTGCCGCTAAGGAGCGCAAACACGGCGGCGCTCCAAAAGGCATTCCGAGAACGAATTCTGGCACGATTTGGCGCGCCTAAAGTGCTCATTACGGACAATGGCACTCAGTTCACGAGCCGGGCCTTCAAGGTTTTCTTGGAAGAGTTGGGTGTACGCCACCAGCTGACAGCGCCATACACGCCACAGGAAAATCCCACAGAGTGGGCCAACAGGACGGTAAAGACGATGATCGCGCAATTTGCTGGCGACGATCAAAGGTGCTGGGATGAGGCGCTGCCGGAGTTGACACTGGCAGTCAATAGCAGCGTCTCAGCCTCTACAGGGTATACGGCAGCCTTCCTCACGCAAGGGCGAGAGGCAAGGTTGCCAAAATCTCTCTTCGACGCACAGACACTTGGGACAGGCCAGGAGGCACAGAGCCCAGTGGAGAGAGCCACAAAAATGGCCGAAGTGTTTGAGATAGTGCGTCGAAGTTTGGAGAAAGCTGCTCAGGATCAGGCGCGGCATTACAACCTAAGGCGGCGGCAGTGGAAGCCGTCCACAGGGGACAAGGTGTGGGAAAGGGAACGCCACTTGTCCAATGCCGCGGACGGATTTGCAGCGAAACTGGCCCCCCATATGGAGGACCATATACGGTGGTCAGTTTCAGCTCCCCGTTTATCTGCCGGATCAGCTCGGAGGCAGAAAAACGGAGCCGGACAGCTCATGTGGCGGATCTGAAGCCATATAGAGCAGAGGCGGGTGAGTCAACAGCTAGTATATAAAAAAAAGGGAGTGAATACACATAGCTATGTGTATTATTACCAAAAGCAAATTTTATGCCTGAAAATTTGTTCAAAATGTATACAGGCGTAAAATTTGCTCAAAGCTAGCAGTTATCAGCGCTCACAAAATGGAGCTGAGAGAGCGCGCACACAACAACAAAAACAGCTGCAACACCAACAGCTGTAACAATGCGAGCTGACAGAGCGCGCACACAACAACACCAACAGCTGTAACGGCGCAAGCTGGGAGAGCGCGCTCATGGCGAAAAGAGAATAGGGCGACAACAACAAAGCAAGGCGCAAGAGGTCAAGGCACTCGGCGGGAGGCGAGTGAACCTTGTCAGCCGCGCAGCGATCGCTAGCGGACGAGACGACACGAAGTTGTCAAGCCTGACATGCAAAACGGGCACTAACAACATCGCATGGGGCGATACGCAAAACGGGCAAAAACAACATCGCATAGGGCGACATGCGAGATATAGGGCATGCGCATGCGAAAAGGGAATGGGGTGAGGAAAGTCAGTGTAGCGGGGCGGCATTCGGGTAATACCGTAGCCTGTAATAATTATGGCTGCCTGGAATTCAGCGCTAAGGCCTAGGGGTGGAAAGAGCGTGACCTGTACAGAGCGAGAGGACCAGCTTGTGCAGGATCCGTTAGTACTGTCGCCAACGCAGTCAACTGCGCCGACGTCGAGAGTATAAGATGGGCATGCATAGAGATGGGCGAGTCTTTTCGGTACTTTCAGCAATTACAAACGTGTACCACGCAACTGGATGCACCAGCCGTCCGAGCTTGGACGACGGAAGAACTTACCGGCCGATCCTCGCACACTGGTCAGCGACTTCGCGGAAGCTGTGCGCGACCGAGGAGTGAGCCGGGAAGCCCAACTGTCGTCAGGAAGCGGCGCGCCGGAGGCAGTTGCGAACGACGTCTGTTGTTGCGAAATTCCGAGGGCGACTCGCGGATCGACCGCAGACACCCCTTCGGAACACCAGTGGCCATCCGAAGAGCAGTCGCAGTCATGGCTGAGGGAGAACCAGCGGCAGGGAACAAGGTGTGCCAATTGGCAAAATTATCGGCCGAAACACACACACACAGCCGCACCGCCACCGGGGCCAACAGGGAAAAAAAACACACAAGAGCTATGTTTTGAAGCAGCACCCGGCGTGGGCAGAGGCGGCGACGGCCGATCATAAGCAGGGACATCGGAGTGGAAATATTCCGGGCTGGAAAGACGAAAAAAATTGTAAAATGTTGAATATTTTATAATTTTTGCACCAAAACACTCACCTGTAGCGGACGTAGTTGCCAGCAGCGAGAAGAACAGCTGCAGGCGAGTGTTAACAGAGTCTTAACAGAGGGTTAACAGGGCGTTAACAGCAGCGATCGACGCAGAACGGAGCGATGCAGAGTGGAGCGCCAAATTTCAAAACGCGAAGTTTTCGTGTTTTTCCCGAAGGAAGAGGGGAGTGTGAGGAGCAATATATGTATGCACGTAGCAGTGTGTATAAATACATGTAGTTGCTATGTGTTTATATGCATATTCGTGCATATGTATGTTGCTCCACACAGCGACGCGAGTACTGTAGGAGCGGCCCTCGCGAGTGGTAAGGGTCAGAGTCCGAAAGATGGTTCGGCTCTTTCGCTCCTACAGATTCAGCAATTGGCTCGCGTCGCTCCCACGACGATCATCGGTGACCGTTGGCCGAGGTACCATTCGTGGCCGAGTGAAAGTAGTGGATGCTTTCACTCGCACAGCCATAACGGTATTTCGGCCAATGAGCGGCTGCCACGCGATCAGGCGATATTTGGCGTCGCAAAATATCGCGTGATGTTGCCGTTAAATCGGGCACGAGCGACAGACAGGCCCCGCACGAAGCAGGGCCTGCGTCTGTGCTATAAAAAGGCGCCCGGGGCTCAGTAGAGGGACAGTAAAAAGTAATAAGAGTGAAAGTGAGCGTGAAAGTGCCGAAAGTCAACGCGAAGGTAGTGATCAGCCAAAAGGACATCGAGGGGCATTGAAGGACACCGATATCGAAAGGACATCGATATCAAGGACTTCAACCAATCAAGGACATCGTGGAAAAAATCCAAGGATATCCAAGGAGGATATCTCGGACGCCTATTAAGGACCATAGACAACCCAGCGAGGACACAGGATCACCAGCTGCCACCAACAAGGACATTGGTGCGGCGCAGCTGAACCTAGAGATAGAAGTTGGCGGAACCTGGGACAGGAGTGAGTAGAGTTCACGTAGTCGTGCGAAAGAGTGTATTTTGTGTCTGAGGTGAAGCTTTGGTGTGCTACAAGCGAATCCAGCCGTAGGAGTGGCCTGTAATTGATCCGAGCGAACTGCCGGAGCATACAGCGCAAATCCTGGCGCATCCTGGAGTGCGTAAACCACCCAAAAGCTAACCAAGGCACAACCGCTCGTACAGCCGGAGTACGCTGAACGCATATCCTCCAATCCTGTGTAAAGGTGTGCATGATAGGAGTCGAGTCCTTGCATATAGCAGGAATACCTCAGGCAGGCATAAGATATTGTATTTCGTGAATTGTAAATTATACGAAAAACGTTCAGAATATATATATCAACTCAAACCAAATACATTATCGACTACTTATTATCGCATGAGTTTCAACAAATAAATTTTTTGGCACGAACACACAGTCGGCTGAAACTGGCCCGGCTTGAACTGGGGATAAACTGAAGGTTCGTTACAATAGAAAAGGTCACCAGTAACTTAATTATCCAATTTTGTCAACCCGACTATATAATAGTGCTCAAGATATTTAAGAATATGTATAAATCAATATATAGTCCAGATCCAATTTGCTACGCCCCCAGTGGGAGTAAATATATATTTGTTTTATCAATCTCTATAGGATCTTAACAGTATTTCACATGCTAAATTTTGGGCAGTCTAGCTTTAAAACTGTTGAAGATACAGTTTTACCCGATTTGCCACGCCCCCAATAGGCGTTGATATATCCGCCATACCCTTTTGATTTTGAATATATAGTGTTTTCCTCATATTCTGTTATATCTTGATGTTAGAGACTTGAAATTTTGAATATATACTCGGGTAGACAACCCAAAATTATTCAAATATGGCGGATATATCTGCGTAACCAGGTGCGTGACTAATCAGGAAAAAAACTGTATTTATATGGTTTATGGGACGCACGAATTCAACCTTATAACTTGTTCTATTGCTTATATTTATTTATTGTTTTTATTTATTTATTATATTGTATCTCTTACATCTTTTGAGCTGGAGTCTCCAAATTTTGTATATACAAGGTGCAATTCAAAATTCCAGGACTTTATAAAAAAAATAAAAAATAGATTTTCTTTGGCAAAAATTTTATTGGTCGCCTTCGAAATAGTCCCCTTCGGACTGAATACAACGATTTGCACGATCAAGAAGATTATCAAATGACTTTTTTAGGTCATCCTTCGGTATGGCGTTGAGTATGGCGGTCGAAGCCTTTTGAATAGCATCAATGTCAGCATACCGTTTTCCTTTCATTGCCAAATGAAGTTTTCCGAACAAGTAGAAGTCGCGAAAACGTTTAAACCACTCGTGAATGCGGCTACGGGATAGACAATCGTCGCCATCAACTTTTTTCATCATTTAATGAGTTTCGGTAAATGTTTTACCAAGTTTAAAACAAAACTTGATGTTCGCTCTTTGTTCGACGGACACAACAAAAGTACTGTCACTTTTAGCGCGATATCTCGGCTTCTATACGTCCGAATGTCATGAAAATTTGACACAACATGACAGAGAAATAGACAATCAAACGATAAAATTTTCAGACAGATGGCGCCACTAGAAAGCGCGAAATTTAAATGAATTGCACCTTGTATGTCGGGTACCACCGACTAGAGGTTTCTAACTTGTTTTATTTTTCTTTTTTTCCTTTTTTTTTTTAAATTTACACCAATTGCTAAATCGGAGTTTACATTAGGAAATACGCTACTTCATCGCATCAGCTGATACCTTACATTTAGGTTGAGTACTTTACTTTAATTGATCGTTGAGGTAGTTGATTTTTTTTTGTGGAGCTCAGTGCTGCTGTTGAGGTTTGTTACTGTTGTTGATAGTGGTGTTTTATGATGGTTGTTTTTGTTGTGGGGAAACTTAGTGTTGTTGTTGTGTGAAGCTCGGTGTTGTTGTTGTGTGAAGCTCGGTGTTGTTGTTGGTAAGGGTGTCTTAAAATCGTTGTTGGTGAAGGTGTTTTAAATTGGATGTTTGGGGGGTGAGGCGTCGAAGTGGTGTTTGTATTGCTCAACCCAGAGCAAAAAGAGACTTGTTCTTCACCGAGGTCTTCGGCCTAGTAAAGGCCCAGAATTGGAACAAGCGCATAAGCCTATTAAAGTGAAGGTGGCTGCCTAAGTTAAAATACTACATTAAAATAATATAAGACACTGACATAGCTTTTGTACTATCCACCAAATAATTATTTTAAAATCTTAGTGCTTAGCACTGTTCAATCTATGCACCTTATTTATCTTTATTTTTTTTTTGTTTACACCACGTTTTATATGTTTATGCCACTGATTATCGACAGCTAATGCGAACACTAAGACAAGAGTTATATGATAATATGATACGACAAGACAACGACAGTAGGGTGACTCATGACATAAACAGAAATTTTATTTTTATTAATTCCCATTACTTGTTATGGTTTATGTTATTTGTTATATTCATTCATGCTATGTTATTTAAATATGTTATTTTATTTTATTTACGGCCACTACAAGCGCTACCAGCTCCACTTTCTGATGTTCCACGCCCCCAATTGGTATATTTATTGGCAAATCAATAGAGGTGAACAGTAATTAAGTAGCCCCCAGTGGGCGTGGATATATAATTTTTTCATAGATGAATGCAGTTTAAATTTTGAAAATACCTATATTATTTCAAAAGTAATGATTTTTGCAAGGCAAAAAGAGCAATGGCCCCACTGCGCGACGTCCATGGATATTGGCGATTTCACCGACCCTCAGATAATTTGGAATCCCTCTCTCATATATTGTTATCCTTGCGCCAACTTGTCTCCACATCACGTCCACGGCGACGACAGCTTGAACCATTTTTGGCAGCTGGATTCGTTCTGAGTTTCCTATATAAGGATATAGGAAGGGAGAGGCTTACTGGATATGTTCCTTGGTTATCCTTTGATCTCCTTTGATGTATTTTTACAGCTTGATGTCCTTTGCATTTCAAGTCCTTCGATGTCGTTTAATGACCAATCTCACTTAACTCAAGTTGAATTTTGACCCTCACGCCTTTTTTAATTTCTTATCACTTGCTTTTTGTGTTTAGTTGCGAGCGCCTATTGCACGATGTGTTCGGCTTTGCCGAAATAACGGCAGCATTGAGTGATCTTGTGATCACTCTTTCCAGTCGCGAAAGTTTTTCCTACAGTAAACAAATATGTGTATTTATACATACTTGTATGTATGGCTATATTGCTCCTCATATATTTACCTTTGCTTTTATGGTCCACGCTGACGCCGTGTTCTTAATTTAGTATATAATTTCCATAGACTTCAGTTCCTTGATTACCATACATAAAATTCCTAGATTGTCGTTTTTTAGAAAAACTAGATATGTTCGTCCTTAATATGTAACTTCGTACATAATGGCTTATTCTTTTAAGTATTTTTTCATATTACCTACGTTAGTTTTGAACGTATTTCTTCAAGGATTATCTTCAAGAAATCACTGACAGTGCCCAACTGTGAGCAGCACAAAGCCTTCCTATATAATCCAATTATTTATATCTTCACTTTAATTTATGATTATTAAAGTAATAATAATTTTTTTTTATAATTATTAACAATTATTGTTATGATTTTCATTTTCAAAATGTTGCTATTCATAAAGGCCTTCTATGTGTTTGTGATGTTATTAAGAAAACTTTTGCTTAGTTTCTTAGTTCCTAAGTTATTAGTACCAACTCGTATCAATTTGTTAAATAAAATATAATTTTTCTAACGGACATATAAACATATATAAACGCTGCTTATATACAAATATGTATACGTATAAGTGTATATTTAGCTGATTGACAAATATTTCATAAAAAATTGCAAAGGATTTATTAATTAATGCTTTAATGTTTTTATTGATAATTTCTTTAAATGCTCAAATTTACCATTAGCCTTAATTTAAGGAACACATTGGTGTGAGTAATTATATTAATTAATTATTCAAATGGGAGCTCATCGGCTTTTTCACTATTTCGGAGTATTCATTTATGAGCGTTGCTATCTGAAAAGCCTGAAAAAAAACAAACAGAAACTAATTTAATATAAATTGTAGTATACTTGTAGAATAAGCTACACGACAGTCAAAGTCATTCTATATTTAGTATATTATTTAAATAAAGTATCATCTCGTTAATACTTATCAAGTTTCCCGATATAAAAAATTCACGATTTTTACGGCAAATCCGAATTAAATATTCCAAAATTTAAATTAAATATTTTAAAATAAAATTTGTTAATTAACTTCTGTTAATTATTCTTTTTATACCCTGAACCCATTGAAAATGGGAATTCAGTGTATAATGGTTTTGTTAAAATATCAAATGTATGTAACAGGCAGAAGGCGGCGTAACAGACCCCATAAAGTATATATATTATTGATCAGGACGACGAGCTGAGTCGATATAGCCCTGTCCGTCTGTCCGTCTGCCTAGCTAGAGACTTGAAATTTTTTTGTAGGTCCCTGTATAACACGCGCAGATCGAGTTGACGAGTTTCAAAAATTCGATAACTAGTCCCGTTTTAATGTAATCGATAAAAAAATCCATATCTAAACGTTTTTAAATTCTATCTCGTACATCTTTGGAGCTAGAGTCTACAAATTTTGTATTTAGTTTCATTCATATTTTAAACGATTTCGGTTTTTGCTATATTTTGGATATTGGTTCCAAATATTACAACAATTTTCATATTGAAGTTTAGTTGCAAATATAGCCAATATGTGAATGAGCTTGCGCTTTTAGACAATTGATAAATATTCAATATAATATGTAGATCATATGCTGAAAATTTCATTGAAATCAAATAAGGTATGACAGAAGTACTTAAACAAAATGTTTTATCAATTGCAACAACATGTGATCAGAAACCCACCCCCGTTTTAATTTTTTCTATACATGTACGCGCATACATTAAGACATTCGAATGCGAGCATTCTTGTATGTTCTTAGAATCACAACACTTACAGCTGACACTGCTTGAATTTTGTTATAATTATTAGCTGCCTTTAGTTTCGAATTTTCTACTACTTGCTTAAGCAGTGCAGTGGTGGTGTTGATAGAAGCGGGGCACGCCGTGCCATGCAGATCGCTTTGAACCTCGCCGATGTAAAAGTTTTGTATTGTTTTTGTTTTCACACACACAATGGTGGTGTCGGTTGAGGTGATGCGCTTTGATCAGTAGATGTTGGTTCGACTCCAGGAGGGGAAATGTCGGATTTTCTTCTTTTTATACCCTGAACCCATTGAAAATGGGAAATCAGGGTATAATGTTTTTGTGAAAATGTATGTAACAGACAGAAGGAAACGTGGCAGACCCCATAAAGTATATATATTCTTGATTAGGATGACGAACTGAGTCGATATAGCCATGTCCGTCTGTCCGTCCGTCCGTCCGTCCGTGGGAACGCAGCGATCTCGCAAACCACAAAAGCTAGAGATCTGAAATTTGAAATGTATACTCGTGTATATCCTACGCAGTACGAGTTTATCATTTTTTTTCGAAAACTCATCCCATTTCCTTATTATCGATAAAAATCGATAACTTTTCTTCGTTTTTGGATACCGTTATAACTATAGATTTCAGATTTACTGTGTATATCCGTGTATTGAATACAAACATTTTGCAATTTTTGGATTTTGGATACCACGCCCCCTTCCCCCCAAATATGAAAAAAACATATTTCAAATAATAGAGACTTGTGCTTTGGCAAATACATACATATGAATGTCATTATTACGCTGTAAAAGTTTGATTACGAAAGTCCATCTAGAAGAAAACTAATTCAACAAATAAGTTTCCATAATATAGCCCATTCTGCAGCCCAAGCGCTGCCCACGCGCAGTCGCTGCGTAAACTGCGCAGTAGCAGAGCAAGTGCTTGTGCGTGCGTGTGCATGTGTGTGTATGTGTTGTTTATATATATGTATATGTGTATAAAAGAAGCGTAAAGTGAATTGAATGTCGCATCTTCCCAGGGTTCAGGGTATCTCTTAGTCGAGCAGTCTCGACTAGAGCACTCTTACTTGTTTTTATTTTTTCTTTTATTAAATTATTATTACTATTATTCTTAAAACAAAAACTAATTTTTTGACAAACATGCTATTTGATTGTGAAAGTGCAAGACTGGCAATGTAATTACATTTTGTATAAGCTTGTGATATATGCAAGATACGGGATATATTTAAAAACGCAGATCGGTCGGGGTTCAGAAGATCTCCCAGTCGGGCACCCCCTAAAGTTTTCTTACTTGTTCATTATTTATTTGGGCTTGAGTAGCGCTACTCCTATTGATTTCAATATTTTACTGCATTATTATTATTTATTGAAATTAATTCAAATACCTCTTGGCTCGGTGGCACTTTGAGTTGACTGATTTCATGTATACTGGCTTGCCTTTCAAGCCTTTGGAAGATCTGACCTATGTCGAGAATTCTATTGGCGTACAAATCGCTTGCTATACCGTTATTAGCATGTTTTAAATGTTTTTTAAAAATTTGGCTTCTGTTAGTCGACACTTCACTACTCTTCGTAATATACGTGTGGCTTAAAAGCACTGACAATAGTTTTCTGAGGCAAATCTACTCGTTTATTTCCCGCGCAGGATAAAGTAAAAAAATAACTTTGGTTTCTTGTAAGTGATATTTAATATATTTGTTGATATATTTTTAAATTCTTTTATTGCGATGCAAAATTATTCTAATACGAGCTTTTTTTAAATGATTGTTTTTTGGCATTCGCTTGTCCGTTCAAATTGAACACATTCTTTTTACTTAATATTGTTATGTGACGAGAATTAACTGCACAATTATTGATGATATTTTTTATTTATTTGACGATAATCTATAACTAATCGCCATCTTTTAGTATCTGAACCTGGTAACTATTTCTTTTGCACAAGAAGTATTGGGCTATTATTGAAGGTTCTACTACAATATTTAATCCGATATGAGTTCTTGGACTTATTTAATTAATTTTTCTTTATGAGTATGAGGTATTCTGTAATGTTTAATGTATCAGTATCTTCTCAGTATCTCAGTATCTTTTAGCCTTAATTCCTGCGTTTAGAAATTATTTGTTGTAATCTTTTTGGTTTCTAGTCCGAATATGTCGGTGTATTCTTGCATAGATCTTTTATTGTGTTTTAAACCGTGGTGGGAAGTTTTTACTTAGTTTTTAAATCACCGTATCTTGGCGCCTTTTTCTACTTTTATCGATTATTTCATAGTCATTTAGCTTCTCTATTTTAATAGTACAGTCGAGTCCCGATAATTCGAAATGCCAAGGGGATAAGTTTTTTTTCGATGTAACGAATTTTTTTCAAGGGGATAGAATATTTTTCGATTTATCGCGATTTTCGATTTAGCAGGGTACATATTAAGGTTTATTATTTTCATTGAATTTGTGGTGTTTAGTATTCAGACAAAAGTTTGTTGATTATTGGAAATTGTATTTCCAATGAAAATTCCTTTATAAATATCTTGGCTTAGGATAAAAATATCGTTCTCTATTGAAGAAATCTTAATTTGGCGGACTACTTCAGAACGAGCTGGAAGTATTTTAGTATTATCATCATAAGTGTGAATTATTGGTAATTGTATTAGATAATTTAAATTATTGGGTCGCAGTATTAGCGAATCACATGTTTGTGTGAAATCTAATTGGCAATTATATTTTTAAAAGAAGTCTAAACCAATAATGCCATTGCTAGGTATTGGAAAATCTTGTCCAACTATGTAAAAGTCGTGAGAATGGCATACTTTCCTGTAGATAACTCTAAAAATTCTAAACCTTTAGAAAAAACTGAACGTTCACCAAATCCAGATATTTGTGTTTATATATTTGAATTAATATTTTCAAATATATCAACACTTTCTTTTAACAACGATATTTCTGCACCAAGCATCTAACAATAAGGTATATTTACCGGTTTTTTTCATTATTTATTTTGATAAACATACTGAGATCTAAATTTATTGAGCGTAGTTCAACGTTGCACATTTGCTGTACTATAGTCTCTACTTTAACTTCACCAACAGTTTCTGCTAAGTCGGTTCTTTCTTCTGACCACTTTTCGCAGTTAAAGAAAGTGTGTTTTGCGTCGTTCATTGCATTGTCGCAGTAAATGCAGCAGTAAAATACTTAAAGGATTTCAATGAAATTTTCAGCATATGATCTACATATTATATTGAATATTTATCAATTGTCTAAAATCGCAAACTCATTCACATACTGGCTATATTTGCAACTAACCTTCAATATGAAAATTTTTGTAAAATTTTGAGCCAGTATCCAAAATAAAACAAAAATCAAAACTGTATAAAATACAAATAAAACTAATTGCAAAATTTAGAGACTCTACCTCCAAAGATGTACTAGATAGAATTTAACACCTGTATTTTGATTATGTTTTTAATCGATAACATTAAAATTGTATAAACAAACTTGACCTGCGCGTGCTATACAGGGACCTACAAAAAAATTCAAGTCTTTAGCTCTTATAGGTTCTGAGATGGACGCGTTCATACATACGGACAGACGGACAGACCGACGGAAAGACAGACAGACGGACAGGGCTAAATCGACTCAGTTCGTCATCCTGATCAAGAATATATATACTTTATGGGGTCTGCCACGCCTCCTTCTGTCTGTTACATACATTTTAACAAAACCATTATACCCTGATTTCCCATTTTCAATGGGTTCAGGGTATAAAAAGATCAAGAAGCGATACGCATATCAAAGAGTAAATAAATAGATGTCCGTATAATAACGAACATTCGAAAAACTACATTCAAACCAAGCTGAAGCTGCTGTTGATTAATTATCATACATAATATAATTCATATAATTCATAATAACAATAATATCATTACAATGCAGCTAACTACAGAGATTACCCAATCTATATAGCTTAAGAACCGCATCCACCAGCGTATGGCCACTGTACGCTCGCAAAACGCACCTTCACACCAAAAACCAATCCAGACGGTTTCTTTTCGGCTGCAGTCAAGTTCTCACTTGTCAAACCATGCAATATTTAATGCGTAATCATTTATATCACGAGACTCCAAATAATCAGTGGCTTCGCTACGAATATATACGTGGAATGCTAATGGTATTGAGTTAGCTCAATTCCTACTCTACAAGAATATCGTCATTTATATTGTTATGTCCTATGTAATGTACCTTCGCTAATATAATGTTCCATCACTAATAAAAGATGAGACAAAACAGACGAGAGGTTCTGCTTAATTTGTATGTCCGTAATTCTCTTTTGACCTTCCTTCTTGTTTTTTGTCTAATGTGATTTCGCGAGCCCAATAGATTTGTTTGTTCTGCGTAGTCTCAGCTTGATAATGTGTTAGAGTGAGAGAGATGAATGCGTAGCTGAGAAGCGCGTGACAATACGGTGAATGTATTATGCGAGTATATGCAATTGCAGTTTTGAAGGCATTCTAGAACTGAAAGAATAATAATAATAATAAAGAATAAATTTGCGCTGCGTCGTCCTAATCAAGAATATATATACTTTATGGGTTCTTTTTTCAATGGGTTCAGGGTATAATAAAAGGATACTTATTCTACGGAACAAATCATCTTGATGGTAAGACACACGGTTGGACTAGTATTGTGATTAGAAACCATCTGAAGCACCAAACTGTCTACAGGCCACATCTGTAAAAATACATTTGGCTAGTGGTAACCAACTTACCTTATCCGTTGTATACTGCCCCCTCTTGGTATACCATATCTGAAGACTATTCAACACACTGGGAGAACTTTTTATAGCAGCAGGAGACTATAATGCCAAGCACACACACTGGGGATCTCGTCTCCTGACTCCAAAAACATACTGGCCGACATTCCCCAAAAAGCTACCCGATTGTATTGATTTTGTGGTTACCCAAAATATATTCTGAAAGCTCATAAACGCCGAATGTCTTTCGGCATCATCATATTTTGGATCAGCTGCGAGAGGCACGCTACATTACCAGTCTGGATCTCAGGGATGGATATTGGCAAATACACATGGAGAAATCCAGCCGGCCACTGACTGCATTCACAGTTCCAGGAAAGGGGCAACGTTTCAGCGTGCGCTGGGACAGGTCATTGGTCCAGAGATGATGCCTCACGCCTTTGCATACCTCGACGACATCATCGTCATCGGGAAGACGCGCCAGGAACACATGGATAACTTGCGAGAAGTGTTCCGGCGACTTCGAGCGGCCAACTTGAGGATCACCATCGACAAGTGCGATTTCTTCAAGAAGGAGCTGAAGTACTTGGGCCACAAGGTGACGGAGAATGGCATTCGTACGGACCCGGAAAAGGTAACCGTATTTGCGAGCTGAAGCCACCCTCAAACATCAAGGAGCTTCGTCAATATGTGGGAGTGGCTTCATGGTATCGTCGTTTTGTGCCGGACTTTGCTGCGACAGTGCATCCACTCAATGCACTGCTCAAAAAAGGCACAAAATGAGAGTGGACGGAAGAGCAGCAAAAGGCATTTGAGATGGTGAAAGCCAAACAGACGGAGTCGCCAGTCTTGTCATGCCCCGACTTTTCGAAGCCGTTTCGCTTGCAGACAAATGCAATCAACTACGGGCTTGGGGCCATCTTGACGCAGACCTCTGAGGATGGGGAACGCGTCATCTCGTATGCCAGCCGGACACTAAACAGTGCTGAGCGAAATTACTCGGCCAGTGAGAAGGAGTGTCTGGCCATCATTTGGGGATCCGGAACCTCAGGCCGTACCTGGAAGGCTACCATTTTGTGGTGGTCACAGACCACATGGCTCTGAAGTGGCTCAATTCCATTGAGAGCCCTTCAGGAAGGATTGCAAGATAGGCACTGGAGTTGCAGCAATTTGATTTTGAAATTCGCTACAGAAAGGGCAAACAAAATGTAGTGGCGGATGCGCTTTCTCGGCAGCCTTTTAGCGAAAAGGCCTGCCGCTTGGTGACGAGCAAAGAGATGCCAGCTGGGACAGGATGTCGCTGGATATCCAAGCTGTATATGATATGCCAGCGCTACAAGCCCAGTCAACTGCAGGCAGCTAGACAAATGCTCACCCAAATCCCAGAAGAGCCGTGGGCCACTGTATGCGCCGATTTTGTTGGACCGCTGCCAAGATCAAAGCATGGATGAGGCGCTGCCGGAGTTGACACTGGCAGTCAATAGCAGCGTCTCAGCCTCAACAGGGTATACGGCAGCCTTCCTCACGCAAGGGCGGGAGGCAAGGTTGCCCAAGCCCCTCTTCGACGCACAGACACTTGGGACAGGCCAGGAGGCACAGAGCCCAGTGGAGAGAGCCACAAAAATGGCCGAAGTGTTTGAGATAGTGCGTCGAAGTTTGGAGAAAGCTGCTCAGGATCAGGCGCGGCATTACAACCTAAGGCGGCGGCAGTGGAAGCCGTCCACAGGGGACAAGGTGTGGGAAAGGGAACGCCACTTGTCCAATGCCGCGGACGGATTTGCAGCGAAACTGGCCCCCCATGTGGAGGACCATATACGGTGGTCAGTTTCAGCTCCCCGTTTATCTGCCGGATCAGCTCGGAGGCAGAAAAACGGAGCCGGACAGCTCATGTGGCGGATCTGAAGCCACATAGAGCAGAGGCGGGTGAGTCAACAGCTAGTATATAAAAAAAAGGGAGTGAATACACATAGCTATGTGTATTATTACCAAAAGCAAATTTTATGCCTGAAAATTTGTTCAAAATGTATACAGGCGTAAAATTTGCTCAAAGCTAGCAGTTATCAGCGCTCACAAAATGGAGCTGAGAGAGCGCGCACACAACAACAAAAACAGCTGCAACACCAACAGCTGTAACAATGCGAGCTGACAGAGCGCGCACACAACAACACCAACAGCTGTAACGGCGCAAGCTGGGAGAGCGCGCTCATGGCGAAAAGAGAATAGGGCGACAACAACAAAGCAAGGCGCAAGAGGTCAAGGCACTCGGCGGGAGGCGAGTGAACGTTGTCAGCCGCGCAGCTATCGCTAGCGGACGAGACGACACGAAGTTGTCAAGCCTGACATGCAAAACGGGCACTAACAACATCGCATGGGGCGATACGCAAAACGGGCAAAAACAACATCGCATAGGGCGACATGCGAGATATAGGGCATGCGCATGCGAAAAGGGAATGGGGTGAGGAAAGTCAGTGTAGCGGGGCGGCATTCGGGTAATACCGTAGCCTGTAATAATTATGGCTGCCTGGAATTCAGCGCTAAGGCCTAGGGGTGGACCTGTACAGAGCGAGAGGACCAGCTTGTGCAGGATCCGTTAGTACTGTCGCCGACGCAGTCATCTGCGCCGACGTCGAGAGTATAAGATGGGCATGCATAGAGACGGGCGAGTCTTTTCGGAACTTTCAGCAATTACAGACGTGTGCCACGCAACTGGATGCACCGGCCGTCCGAGCTTGGACGACGGAAGAACTTACCGGCCGATCCTCGCACGCTGGTCAGCGACTTTGCGGAAGCTGTGCTCGAACGAGGAGTGAGCCGGGAAGCCCAACCGTCGTCAGGAAGCGGCGCGCTGGAGGCAGTTGCGAACGACGTCTGTTGTTGCGAAATTCCGAGGGCGACTCGCGGATCGACCGCAGACACCCCTTCGGAACACCAGTGGCCATCCGAAGAGGAGTCGCAGCCATAGCTGAGGGAGAACCAGCGGCAGGGAGCATCGTGTGTCAATTGGCAAAATCATCGGCCGCCACACACACAGCCGCACTGCCACCGGGGCCAACAGGGAAAAAAACATACAAGAGGTATGTTTTGAAGCAGCACCCGGTGTGGGCAGAGGCGGCGGCGGCCGATCATAAGCAGGGGCATAGGAGAGAAAATATTCCGGGCTGGAAAAATGGGAAAAATTGTAAAATTCGAAATATTTTATAAATTCTACACCAAAACACTCACCTGCAGCTCACGGAGCTGCCAGCAGCGAGAAGAACAGCTGCAGGCGAGTCTTAACAGAAGGTTACCAGAGCGTTAACAGCAGCGATCGACGCAGAACGGAGCGACGCAGATCGGAGCGACGCAGAACGGAACAACGCAAAACGGAGGGGCGCAGAGTGGAGCGCCAAAATTCAAAACACGAAGTTTTCGTGTTTTTCCCGAAGGAAGAGGGGAGTGTGAGGAGCAATATATGTATGCACGTAGTAGTGTATATAAATACATGTAGTTGCTATGTGTTTATATGCATATACGTGCATATGTATGTTGCTCCACATAGCGACGCGAGTACTGTAGGAGCGGCCCTCGCGACTGGAAAGGGTCAGAGTCCGAAAGATGGTTCGGCTCTTTCGCTCCTACAGATTCAGCAATTGGCTCGCGTCGCTCAAACGACGATCATCGGCGACCGTTGGCCGAGGTACCATTTGTGGCCGAGTGAAAGTAGTGGATGCTTTCACTCGCACAGCCATAACGGGTTTTCGGCCAATGAGCGGCTGCCACGCGATCAGGGGACATTTGGCGTCGCAAAATATCGCGTGATGTTGCCGTTAAATCGGGCACGAGCGACAGACAGGCCCCGCTCTAAAGCCGAGCGAGGAGCCGTCACAGCACGAAGCAGGGCCTGCGTCTGTGCTATAAAAAGGCGCCCGGGGCTCAGTAGAGGGACAGTCAAAAGTAATAAGAGTGAAAGTGAACGTGAAAGTGCCGAAAATCAACGCGCAGGTAGTGATCAACCAAAAAGGATATCGAGGGGCATTGAAGGACACCGATATCGAAAGGACATCGATATCAAGGACTTCAATCAATTAAGGACATCGTGGGAAAAATCCAAGGATATCCAAGGAAGATATCTCGGACGCCTATTAAGGACCATAGGCAACCCAGCGGGGACAAAGGATCATCAGCTGCCACCAACAAGGACATTGGTGCGGCGCAGCTGAACCTAGAGATAGAAGTTGGCGGAACCTGGGACAGGAGTGAGTAGAGTTCACGTAGTCGTGCGAAAGAGTGTATGAAGCTTTGGTGTGCTATAAGCGAATCCAGCCGTAGGAGTGGCCTGTAATTGATCCGAGCGAACTGCCGGAGCATACAGCGCAAATCCTGGCGCATCCTGGAGTGCGTAAACCACCCAAAAGCTAACCAAGGCACAACCGCTCGTACAGCCGGAGTACGCTGAACGCATATCCTCCAATCCTGTGTACAGGTGTGCATGATATGAGTCGAGTCCTTGCATATAGCAGGAGTACCTCAGGCAGGCATAGAATCTTGTGAATATCGTGAATTGTAAAATATACGGAAGACGTTCAAAATATATATCTCAACTCAAACCAAACACATTATCGACTAATTATTATCGCAGGGGCTTCAATAAATAAATTTATTATCACGAACACACAGTCGGCTGAAACTGGCCCGGCTTGAACTCGGGATAAGCCGAGGGTTCGTTACAAACTCTTGCATCAAAATTTATTATTTTCCAGACTACTGGAAAAAAGCCACTATCACAATGATACTCAAACCTAAGAAATCTCCGGACCGTACAGACTCTTACAGGCCGATTAGCCTTCTCCCAATTTTGGGGGAGATATTCGAAAATCTTATACTAACAAGACTTAGACTTACTCTTGAAGACAAATCCACTCTACCCAATCACCAATTTGGTTTTCGCGCGCATCATGGCACTACTGAACAATTACACAGGGTAGTGGCTTCAATACTCCAGGGACCCGAAAAAAAAAACAATTTGGCGCAGGTGTCTTCTTTGACATTAAACAAGCCTTTGACAGAGTCTGGCATGATGGGCTTCTTTTCAAGCTCAAACACATTCTCTCACCTCATTTATACAAACTACTCTTTTCCTGGCTCACAAACAGACACTTTTCTATCCATATCAATGGACACTATTCCACAGAAAGACTTATCAGAGCAGGTGTTCCCCAAGGCAGTGTCCTAAGCCCGACACTGTACAACATTTTTACTAGCGACATGCCAACACTTCCTTCCTTGAATAATATCATTGCCACATATGCAGACGACACTGCAGTTATTTGCTTTAGCCACTCACACACTTTAGCCAGTTCTCGATTACAGTCATACGTCAACCGATTCTCTTCGTGGACTAAAATCTGGAATATAGGCATATCTCATGACAAGACCTCACAAATGACTTTTACAAAAAGACATCAAACCTGCACACAAATTGGCCTAGACGGACTCCCCATTAATACTGTCACCTCACAAAAATACCTTGGACTTACTCTGGATCCTAAACTCACCTGGCGAAAGCACATTCAGATTATTATAGGTACTATTACAAGTACAAGACACAAAAAATTACACTGGTTACTCAATCACAAATTAAAACAAGTAAGAACGTTGCAGTCGGGCGCAACCGACTGCGTGATACTCTGTTCCCATAGGGGCTTCTGGCATATTACATTTTAAAGTTTATCTTAATTTGTTAAAGTCGCCGCTCGAATTAGCTTCTGACTCAAAATAACTATATATTTATTAAAATTCTAAAAATATATATATGTAAATGAGTAAAATTTTTATAAATTATGGCTCGCTTCAATCGTTTGTATGAATATGATGATTTTATGAGCTAGACAAAAAAATATAACTGCACCATGCATTTTATAATTTTTATGCAAAACAGTCTGTTAACTTAACAGTTGTCTGTTAATTTGAAAGTGTGATTGATTTTCTTTACATAACCAATTGAGTCTTTTAACAGTGCCACTTGAGAATCGTCTGAAGCATTGCCAACATACGAAAAAAACGAAATAACTAACCTAGGCTATGCGAAAACTATATTAATATTAGGTGGTCAATTATTTAAACATTAAATCGAAATACATATATTTATATGTCTCTTACAATTTTTTCTGCCTACTTAGCAAGAAATTAAGCTTATTTATGTAGGCGGTACATGCTTATGACTAATTCCGCGATGTGAGAATATTGCAGCTTAGCGCCACCTACCGGATTATTCTTGTGATGGTGATTCTGCTGCAATTTTAACTCAAGAGCTCTGCAAAATAAAATTCCAATTTGCCACGCCCCCAGTGGTCGTAGACATGTAATTTTTGGCCAATTCTTAGAAGGAGTCTAAATTGACGTAACAGCAATTTTTGGAAGCTTACCTTCCAAAAATGTGGAAATTACAGGGTATTTTTCGGTGCGCCACGCCCTAAAGGGGCGTACCAATTATTTTCGGGTCATCGATAGAGGAGGTCACCAGTAACTCAATTAGCCAATTTTGAAGCTTCTAGCTCTAAAACTTTAGGAGATATAAACTTTTGCGGTTTGCCACGCCCCCTATGGGCGTAGATATATCCGCCATATCTTTTTGATCGTGGGTTGTCAACGCGAGTATATATTCCAAATTTCAAGTCTCTAGCAGCAATAGTGCTCGAGATATAGAAGAATATGTATAAATCACTATATAGTCAGATCCGATTTGCCACGCCCCCAAGGGGCGTGGATATATAATTTTTTCATCGATCTTTATAGGATCTTAACAGTAACTTACATGCCAAATTTGGGCATTCTAGCTCTAAAACTGCAGAAGATACAGTTTTACCCGATTTGCCACGCCCCCAATGGGCGTAGATATATCCGCCATACCTTTTTGATCTTGGGTTGTTGACGCGAGTATACGTTCCAAATTTCAACTCTCTAGCACTTCAACTAACAGGGTTTCTGACATACCGGAAAATCCATTTTCCGATTTGCCACGCCCCTAGTGGGCGTATCGGGAAAATCTTAACACTTTATAATTCGAGGGTATACACGAGTATGTGTTCCAAATTTCAAGTCTCTAGCTTCAATAGCGTCGAAATGGTTTGCGTTCATACGGACAGACGGACAGACGGCCAGACGGACAGACGGACGGACAGCAAGACGGACATTGCACAAAACCAATATACTCTTTTTCCCTTTGGGAACAGAGTATAACTATCACTTAACTCCAAAGTTACACTTTTCAAGTCACTAATTCAGCCTATATGGAGATACGGGTGCTCCATTTGGGGAACAGCTGCTCCTTATCTCATAAAGAAACTTCAAACTACTGAACATCGCATTATAAGACATTTTATTGGATTTCCATTTGCCAGGAATGATGATATCATGACAGATTTAAAACTCAATTACGTCATTAATATTATCCAAGACACTTCTATCAAACAGAACTCTAGACACTCATCTCACCCAAATCCTCTTGCACAATCACTCACCTTTGATACTTTACATCCTTCCACATACAGACTAAAAGAGCCCAGCTTGAACATCTACCAGACCGTACACTCCCTTTACCTAATCCACACACACGCACATAACTCACACCTCAATATGATCTTTATTTATTAATATAGCCCACACCAGTTACTCTCACATTTTTTTTATCAATTCCAC
Source organism: Drosophila leonis (assembly GCA_035045365.1). NCBI lineage: Eukaryota > Metazoa > Arthropoda > Insecta > Diptera > Drosophilidae > Drosophila > Drosophila leonis. The sequence goes on from JAWNPC010000556.1 coordinate 127,527, forward strand.
ACACACACTGAATATTTGCAATTTTCATTAATTTTCATTAACAGTTTTATGAAATCTTTCTATATCTGCGATACCATTCTTACTTGTGGTGATATCTATTTTTACTCCTTCTTCTTTTAACCAATTTTGTAAAGCTGCGCAAATAAATGTTGAATCTTTATCTGCTTTAATTTCAGATGGTTTACCCATTTGATTGAATATTTTCATAATAGCTCTTTTTGCTTCTAACCAATTAGAATCATAATGAATGAAAATAATATAGAAGACAAACTGACGAAGTTCGAACTAATACTTTATACTTATAATCAAAAGACAAAACATAACACAACAAATAGAACACTAGCAGACATTTTCATTTACGCAGGAACACCTGAATACAATACACAAATGAATAAAATTAGTCAAATAAAGTAAAGTCTAAAAAAACAAATCCATTTAAAAAGACAGGAATAATAATAGAAGACGGAAAGTCACATATTATAAATATAAATTTAAAAAGAAAAAGAAAGTTAACAAAAGTAAATACGATAACTCATTACAGGTCAACCACTAATGACGACTCTCATACTTATCATAATATTACTAACCGCAAACATCAAATCATCTATCAGGCCCACGGAGGAGGAGCAAACAGATTTGGAGGATCCTCGATTTTCATTCGATCAACAATAACATCCCTGAAGATGTGGATTACGCAGCAAACAAACTGAAAGAATCAATTGTTGAAGCTGCGCTCCTAGCCGCTCCACCCTCCAGTACACAACATCCCTCTGTGTACAGCTTTCCCCTCTCCTTGGAGGCCCAAAATCTCTTGGCTTACAAACGTTGGGCAAGAAGACATTGGATACGAACACGCACGACAAGTGATAAAACCAGCTACAATGAAGCCACTAGGCAACTCAAAGCTGCGTTAACACAGCTTAAGAACAGACGTATTAGCGAAGCATTGGAACGAACTGAATCACCTGCCGACGCAGAATTTCAGCTATGGAAATTCACTCGCAAAATTAAGAGGCAGCCAATGCGACGTCATCCCATACGCTGCACTTCTGGAAATTGGCTCATGGGAGATGAGTCACAAGCCGAGGCCTTTGCCTGCCATCTGCAAGAGCAATTCACGCCGCTGATAACCGCCGAGCCTTCAGAAGTAGCAGCAAGTGAAGACATCGTCCTATCACCTCTCCCGGTCGACGCCCAGATCTCAGCATGCACAAAAGAGGAGGTTCAAGAGCAGATCAAACGTGTAAAGCCAAAAACAATCCCCTGGGCATGATCTCATAGATGGCAGAGTTCTTAGAGCATTGCCTAGTTCAACAATAGAGTATCTCACTGTCCTCTACAACGCCATGCTTCGCATCCGGCACTTTCCATCTTGCTGAAAGCGCGCCGTGATAGTGATGATTCCTAAGCCCGGCAAACCCGTGGGCGAAATTGGTTCATACAGACCAATTAGCCTGTTGCCAGTAGTCTCCAAAGTGTTCGAAAGAATCTTTCTTGGACGAGTACTGACACACCTGGGACGCCGGGAGGCCATTCCAAATCATCAGTTTGGCTTTAGGAGGCAACATGGAACGCCGGAACAGGTGCACAGAGTTGTACACCACATCCTAGGAGCTTTTGAGGAAAAGATGTACTGCTCTGCCTTATTTTTGGATATTATCAGGCGTTTGATCGTGTCTGGCACCTGGGACTACTGCACAAAATAAGGACAGCCCTACCAGCCCCATATTTCACCCTGCTGTCTTCATATTTAATCGGAAGGACCTTCCAAGTTACCAAGGGGCAGGCAATATCCTCGCTTAAGCCGATCAGAGCTGGGGTTCCGCAGGGTAGTGTTCTTAGCCCAACACTCTACACATTGTTCACGGCAGACATACCAACTCCTCAGTCTGATATGACCATGGCTGATGGAACAGTAATAGCGACGTACGCAGACGACACCGCCATCCTGTCGCGTGACACTTCTGCCCAAGAAGCCTCTGCTAAACTGCAGACATACCTGCACTCGTTCGGATGCTGGGCCAAAAGGTGGTGCATTACCATTAATGCCCAAAAGTCCGTTCACACCACATTTGCCAATGCAAGAGGTGACTGCCCTAATGTGTCACTGGGAACTCCAATCCCAAACTCCACTAAAGTAAAGTACCTTGGAGTTACGCTGGACAGAAGGCTGACTTTCAAATCACATATAAGCCAGGTGGCCAAAATGTGTAAAATTAAACTTAAAAAACTGGATTAGATGCTGAGAGCCTCCAGCAAACTATCGTATAGCAGCAAAGCCATCATCTACAAAGCTATAGTAGTGCCTGCCTTTCTATATGGAATGCCTTTACGGGTATCTGCAGCACGGACATTTATAAACAAAATCCAAATTTTACAGAATAAAGCACTACGAAGATGGACTGGAGCAAATTGGTTTGTGAGAAACTCAGTGCTATACAGGGATCTTGAAATTCCTACAATCGCAGAATTGATTGGGAGACACAGTTCTAGATACGTGGAAAGACTTGCTGCGCATCCAAATCAACTAGCAGTTAATCTAGCCATTGTTGTTGGCTAGGGTAAAGACTAAAAAGACTACACTTTTTGGATCGTCGGGTGATCTGATTTCTGCGTATAATATTATTATTAATTATATTAATTATTATAATTAGTTTATACTGGCATACTGGCCCACTCATTAGTTAAGGTTTAGAGATAATTGCGCTATAGAGTCTATAGAGTCTCAATAAGCTGCAACAATGAATTAAAAAAAAAAAAGTTAAACAATTGACATAAATACAGTAAAGCCACAAATGGTTATTTAATATTCAAAACAGGCACAATGGACTTGCCAACTGATTTCGAATATCATTATCTTAAAGTAAACTTAACTAAAATCGAAATCACATATAATATTGTAGTTTGTGAGAACATACAAAAGAATTCAGCAATATAACACAAATTCAATATTTAGAAGATAATTTAAAACGAGAAATAAATGTCTAATAAATGCTGTAGGTTCAATTTACAAATACCTTTTCGGAACTTTAGATAATGAAGATAAAGAAGAATTAGAAACAAAAATAAGCAACTTAGCTAAAAATAGCATTCAAGCTAACGAATTAAATCACATAATAAAAACTATCAATCAAGGTTTTGAAGCAATAAATTCTATTAAAACAGAAAATGAAAGAGCTTAAAGTTCAAAATTTTAATATTCAATTTAGAACATTTCACAAAATATATAGAAGATATTGAAATGGGTATGCAGCTCACCAGATTAGGTATATTTAAACCAAAACTTTTGAAACAACAATTTAAAACACAGAAATTCAGAAAAATTGATAAACACAAAAACTTCTACTTGTATTAGAGAAGATTTTACAGAAATTTTTAATAATCTCAAACATTCCTAAGCGTATAACTAAAGCCCCTATCTTTGAGATACTTCCATATCCAAATGAGGACAGAAATATTTTAACATAAAATTGTCAAAATAAAAATATATATTTTTTTTCTTATGACAATCATTTATTGTATGTAGGTTTCATTTTTCTAAGAAAAACTTTAAAACCTCTTTTTGGCAAAATATTGACAAATATTCAGTGTGTGTGTGGAATTGATACAAAATATGTGAGAGTAACTGGTGTGGGCTATATTAATAAATAAAGATCATATTGAGGTGTGAGTTATGTGCGTGTGCGTGGATTAGGTAAAGGGAGTGTACGGTCTGGTAGATGTTCAAGCTGGGCTCTTTTAGTCTGTATGTGGAAGGATGTAAAGTATCAAAGGTGAGTGATTGTGCAAGAGGATTTGGGTGAGATGAGTGTCTAGAGTTCTGTTTGATAGAAGTGTCTTGGATAATATTAATGACGTAATTGAGTTTTAAATCTGTCATGATATCATCATTCCTGGCAAATGGAAATCCAATAAAATGTCTTTTAATGCGATGTTCAGTAGTTTGAAGTTTCTTTATGAGATAAGGAGCAGCTGTTCCCCAAATGGAGCACCCGTATCTCCATATAGGCTGAATTAGTGACTTGAAAAGTGTAACTTTGGAGTTAAGTGATAGTTTTAATTTGTGATTGAGTAACCAGTGTAATTTTTTGTGTCTTGTGTTAATAGTACCTATAATAATCTGAATGTGCTTTCGCCAGGTGAGTTTAGGATCCAGAGTAAGTCCAAGGTATTTTTGTGAGGTGACAGTATTAATGGGGAGTCCGTCTAGGCAAATTTGTGTGCAGGTTTGATGTCTTTTTGTAAAAGTCTTTTTTGGATAGAAAAGTGTAAAACAAATATTACTTTGAAAATTTAAATTTGTTTAATAAAAACTCAAAATCACTGGAAGATAATGCATCTATAATAGGTATCCTAAATCAACATGCCATTGTATACTGACACATATAAAAATACAACATAAAAAATATAATATATAGAACCAAATATAATTGTAACTTGGGATTTACACAAGCCTAAAATCAACGAAAATTGTGTGGACAATGATTTAACAATAGAAGGATATAATGTAATTAAAATATTCGATTGTTCAATCCAATTAAACGAAATATTTATAAAAAACTCAAAATTTGATTATACACAGAATATTTATGTAACAAATATACATATATACAAATGAAAGAAATAATTTTTGAACGCACAAAAAAAATTAATATTTTTAGAACTATTTCAATAACTACTATTTTAATTACAATAATAATGTTTAATATTGTACTTAATTTATAAGTTTAAAACTGTACCAAAAAACATAATAATTAAGTACACCAAAAAACAAGAATCACCAGTAGAAATTCCAAACACTATAGTAGAAGAAAACCCTTCACTATACCCTATTGTATCCGCCTGAGAACAGGTTTTTTTTTTAAGGATAGGGGAGAGTTATATATCGACACCTCATACATACTCACGTACTTCATCTTAAGCCATAGCTTGGTGACTTTAACATAAACATTCTCACACATTCTGCTTCCCCTATGCCAAAAAGCGTGAGAACGCTTCATCAGCATTATTACCAATAACCAATCAAATCTGTTCACATGATCATCCTATCAAAAGTCACCAACAAACATACACATAAACAACCTAGCTATAAAAAGCATTGTAAGAACAATTGTATCTTTAGTCTTAATCTCATAGCCGTTAACAATACCGCTTATTAGTATCATTAATAAAGATAGTTTTCATCTAGATAGACTTTCGTAATTAAACTTTTAAAGCGTAATAATGCAATAAAACACAAGTCGTTAGAATTTGAAATACGTTTTTTTCAAATTAGGGGGGAAGGGGGCGTGGTATTAAAAATCTAAAAATTACAAAATGTTTGTATTCATTACGGATATACACAGTAAATCTGAAATCTATAGCTATTACTCTATTCAAGTTACGCTTGAAAAACTAAGCAAAATTATCGATTTTCATCGATAAAAAGGAAATGGAAAGACTAATCGAGAAAAAAATGATAAACTCGTACTGCGTAGGGTATACACGAGTATACATTTTAAATTTTAGATCTCTAGCTTTTGTGGTTTACGAGATCGCTGCGTTCACACGGACGGACAGATGGGCGGACGGACAGACGGACATGGCTATATCGACTCAGCTCGTCTCCCTGATCAAGAATATACAAAGAATAAGAATAAACATTATACCCTGATATCCCATTTTCAATGGGTTCACGGTATAAAAATTAATATTTAAAATAAAAGAACATATAAATAGAAACAAACTCTCTTCATTTAAATTTGTTCTTCCTAATCAAATTGATCATTTTTGGTGGAATTATTTTTTACTTCATTTTTTCTGATTATAGATAATCAGTTTCTAAACATATTTTGAAAACGCTTATAATATTATTACCTGAGATGTGCTTAAAATAACTTTAGATTGTTTTTTTTCCGTTCCAGTAAATATCATCAGTGAGTTCATATTGGGTGAGAATGATATCAAAGATTCATACTCATGTGAACATAAAATATTTCGTGATCTGTGCTCTAGTAAATGAATACCATTTTGATCAACTGCTAACCATAACATCCTCGGCCAATTGGAAGTAAACGATTGCTGAAATAGATAATATGATAGTATTTATATGTTAATTTCACTTATTTACAAGAATAAGTCTTCTAGTCGGGAGACCCAGACTAGGAGGTACCCTGAACTCTGAAATGTACACACACATACACACGCATGCGCTCTGCTTATAGCACAGTTTACGCATCGGCTGCGCTTGAGCTGCATTATCGACTTTACTACGGTTACTTAATTGTTGCATAACTTTTCTTTTATTTTACATTTTAATTTAATTTAATAAATTTTAAAATACGAATCATTTTTCGAAATTATTAGGTGTAGTATACTTGTCTTATTTTGATATAGATCAATAATGTATATATTTTATTCTTGCAGTCCATAATGACACTGTGGCTGTTCGGTTGCTACCGACTGCAAAAAACTAATTTTCTGTATAAAACAGTTGAATCTGTTTTGGTAAAGGAATCAGGAAGGAGTCTGAGTAACTTAATTGTACCATTTTAAACCAGAGCTTGTATATTGCTTGTCGTTACTTCTTTTTTAGCTTCGGATGCAATACTGTATCTTAATAATATAATTGACAATTTATTACAACTGTATTAAACACAATTCACTAAAACAACATAGTGTTCCGTTACAATCACTTATATACCAACAATTTCAAACTCTACCGGTACTTCGCTTGTGTGTTACTTTGCTCACCATGAGGAATGTAGAAGTTAGTACAGTTGCGCTCAATTTGCTCCAGATTTGCAAATTTGTCACCTGGTTTTCTTCTGAATGAAGTTGAAAAGGCTGGATTATGTTTGAACTGCTTGAAAAGCGGCCATCAGTCGCGACAATGTGGCTCGCACATCGGAAGCAGTAACTCAGTCACATCAGCATTCATTGTCATCAAAGGTGCAGAGCATTTCTATTAGACCCTCAGCCCCCTCCAGCACTCTCCTAACCCATCTGAAAGGCGATGTTGTGCTCCCGGCTACCGCAGTGGTTCTGGTTAAATTAGATTTAGATTCAGGCTCACAGCTACACCTCCTTACAGTAAAATTTGCCAATCAACTTCACCTCAAGAGAACAGTGTCATCCGAATCTGTATATGGTTAAGGCGATTGCAATTTTGCCACCGATGAAAGCAGCGTTTCTATCACCCAAAACTCAAAACCCAGAACCCAGAACACTTTACAGTCTTCTGGGAGGTTGACAACTGCATCGACTCTGCCATAAGGATCAGGTCAAAAAGAGGCATATTGTGAGACACATTTATGATCATTATCAGTTTGGTTCAGCATTCCTGATTCCATTGTAAGCGCAGAGCCGGGTGGCGCTACCAGAGAGAAAGAGAGAGTCTGTGGAGCTTATAAAGGCTGTTCTTCTCGTTAAATGCGCAGTCCGTGATGTATCTACGGACTGCAAATTTACGAACTGCAGTGTATTTTTGCATACTTATCGAAGTTTACTCATAAAATGCACGGTCAAAGAGTTACACGCATATACTGTAGCGAATGATGTAGAGAGTTCATCTTTATGACGAAAGAAATCCGCTGAAAAAGGCTGGTAGGAGCCAGTCAAGCGGTTTATATGCACTAAATATTAATCGTTTAGATGCAGCGGGTAAGCTACCTCCAACAGGGGCTCTGGAAACATTGTCGGCTTAAACACTTTAATAGTCTGCAACAGCGAGCAAAATGAAGAAATTCCCAACCTAGCTTAGCGATTTGCAACGTTGCTCTCATAAAGGATGAGAATCTTCCACCAATGGCCACTAGCCAGGATAATTTGTTAATGTTAGATTCCATTAACAGAAACTGCTCCTCCCCTATCGTCGCCCATGTCATTAACAGCGTTATTAGCTGTTAATAACATGCTCACCCGACCTAGGCTAAGGTTTTCAGTAAATATATTTTTTGTGTACTGGAAGAGTCATTACTAACAGCAAATAAAACACCACAAAAAAGAATGATTTTACCCACTGTTTTAACCTAAATTATCGAGCAGACACATCCCCCTACAAACATTGGTCCTTCGAGCCGGAGATATCTTCCACTTGAACTTCACCAGCATAACAGGCCGTCCAGATAAGTTACATCTATATATATACGAGTATACTGGCACTCCATTCCGCCATATTTCATGCATACATATGTGCATTAATTTTTGCAAATCCATCATTTCATTTATACATACAGTCCTTTTTTCAACCAGCACCTCAAAAAAACTTTAGAGATCTATAAGGTCTAAACTAAACAAATAAATATACTCACTTATGTATTTATTAACGCAGAAAAAATGTAAGCTTGTCAAATTCAATTATGAAAAATAGAACAAAAATCAAAATTTTATAAAGTTTATATGAATCTAAAAACAAAATTTTGTAGACCCTAGCTCGAAAGATTTACGAGATATAATTTAATAACTTGATTTCGATAAGGTTTTTAATCGATAATAATTAAACGGGAAAAGTTATCGATATTTTAACAAACTTGATATGCGCGCGATATACAGGGACCTAAACGCGTTCATACATAAATTGACTCAGTTCGTCCCCCTGATCAAGAATATATATACTTTATGGGGTCTGCCACGCCCCTTCTGCCTGTTACGTACATTTGACAGTTTAACAAAACCATTATACGCTGATTTCCCATGATTTCAATGGGTTCAGTGTATAAAAATGTAAATGCAAGTTGCTAGTCAAATGTTGTAACCCCTTCAAATATATTATCTCACTTATTTTTAAAATATTTATTTTTTAACATTTTATAATAACTAAAAACTAAACAAGTAAGAGTGCTCTAGTCAAAACTGCTCGACTAAGAGATACCCTGAACCTTAGGAAGATGCGATAATAAAATCACTTTACGCTTCTTTTATACATACATATATACAAACAACACATACACTCACACACACACATGCACACGCACGCACAAGCACTTGCTCTGCTACTATATATCTAGGCTATATTAAGGAAACTTATTTGTTGAATTAGTTTTCTTCTAGATGGACTTTTGTAATCAAACTTTTACAGCTTAATAATGACATTTATATATATGTATTTGCCAAAGCACAAGTCTCTAGTATTTGAAATACGTTTTTCAAATTTGGGCGGAAGGGGGCGTGGTATCCAAAATACAAAAATTGCAAAATGTTTGTACCCATTACACGGATATACACAGTAAATTTGAAATCTATAGCTATAACGGTATTCAAAAACGAAGAAATTATCGATTTTGATCGATAATAAGGAAATCGGATGAGTTATCGAAAAAAATTGATAAACTCGTACTGCGTAGGGTATACACGAGTATACATTTAAAAAATCTCTAGCTTTTGTGGTTTGCGAGATCGCTGCGTTCGGATGGACGGACGGACGGACAGACGGACATGGCTATATCGACGCAGTTTGTCAAGCTGATCAAGAATATATATACTTTATGGGGTCTGCCACGTCTTTTTCTGGCTGTTACATAAATTTTCACAAAAACATAATACCCTGATTTCCCATTTTCAATGGGTTCAGGGTATAAAAATCAGCAATAAACAATGCCACAGCTTATTTTAACCGCTTACTTCGCAGCTGAGTAAAGATCCAATTTTTTTGTTCTCAGCCACCTTAAGGAAGGCTACTAGCGTAGGAAAATTAGTGAGATGTTTAGACTAAGTGATTGCACAATCCAAACCATCATTTACCGTTTCTTACGCCAAAATAGAAAATAGAAAATAGACGAGCGTTACATTGATCGGAAACACGGGAAAGCCAAAGGCTATCAGCTCGGAAAGTGGCCAATGATGTTGAGGAAGAGCTGGGCATGTCACCAAAAACAATTCGTCATTTGCTTGGAGAACATGACATCAATGATCGACTACCGCTTAAAAAACATTTATAACATTTATAAAATAAGAAAAGTACCCTAAAGTTTTCCAAGAAGCACTTAAATAAGGATATTGGATCCTGGAATATAGTGTTATTCTATGAGAAGTCCTAATTAAATTTTTTTGGTTTTGATGAACCGTCATATGTGTGAAATAAGTCAAATACAGAACTGAAAACAAAAAACTTAAGGACGGCAATTAAGCATGGCGGTGACAATGTAATGATGTGGCACTGTATGTCTGCAGCCGGCATGCGAAACTTGCAGTTTATTGAGGAGACAATGCGAGTCAACTTTTTCAAAGCGCAAGACATAGCGACTATTCCGCATGATCAAGTAACCATTCAAATCCGTGCAGACACAGGTTTCCTGCTTGAAACGTGCGGTTACAGCATAAAAGCTCTGCAATTTTGATACTTGTTCTCCTTTAAAACCGAGACTGAGCATTGCCGGCAACCTCCCTTCGTCTCCAACTCCGCAAAACTTGTTGAACGACCTTCCGGATATTCAGCTAGCTGACACCGCGCTCTTCAAGAGTTAGGAAATTGATGTCCTTCTAGGTGCGGATATCCTTCCATCTATTATTCAGGGGGGCTACTATCCTAATATTTGAGGATCTCTTTTAGGCCTAGAGACTGTTTTCGGCTGGGTACCTACTGGCGCACTTTCCCAAACGTCCTTCACAACTCAAGTTTCTGTTCCGGAAACAAACATGAACAGAGTACCTGAGTTCATATTGGAGGACAACTCTGTCCGAATGACTAAGAAAAACACCTCTAACTCATCTGCCGTAACTCTTCCATTCCGAGTTCCCGACAGTATCACTACTGAAGTGAGGGCCCCAATACTCCAACCCGACCCTACATATCGGCGGTACAATCCTTGTCTAATATTCCGTTCACTTAGTATACCCGGGAGCAGAAAAAGTAGTTTCCCGTGCTGTTTCCTGTTCTGACATCAACCTCAACTTCATAATAAACGCTTTTTTTGTACACATTCATTTCGAAATCAAGATGCCGGCAACCAACCGTAGATACGTCAAAGCTTCCCCTGGCACCAGTTCCTTTCGGTACCGAGTCTGCAGGGGAGTGCACACGCTCCGGAAGAGAAGCGACTACGCGCAGTCCTTATTACAAAGTACTGCGCCAACTGTCTGGCGCATCAATATTCCGGGCACTCCTGCCCCAGCAAAGGAGGGCGCAAGCCGTGTGAAGGTCTGTATGGGGATCCTCCAATCAAAGATCACCAACTTTGAGCACGTCACCGTCTTCTAAGTGAGTTTTCTAACCAATAGAGAGTGAAGCCGACTTTCACGTTAGCCGTGTTTATAGTGCCCCGGATCCGTGTTTATAGTGCTGGGGGCTGACATTTATCCGCACGTCATCCTTCTGGGTATCGTTTTCAGCACTAACGGCCTTCCGCTGGTCGGTGTTCTGGTGGATCCTATCGGGCTCCTGCTCATAGGAGGTCCAAGATTTGCAATCCTTTCAAGGGGGAGCTTCTTAATGTCAGATTCCATTAACAGGAGCTGCTCCTCCCCTATATCGTCACATATGTTATACACAGCGTTATCCGCTGTTAATAACATGCTCTCCCAACCTATGTTAAGGTTTTCTGTAAATATAGTTTTTTTGTACTTGAAGACGCCACTACTAATTATGTCAAATAAAACACTACAATAAGGACGATTTTAACCACTGTTTTGAGATAAATTAACGAGCAGCCGCCTCCCCCACAAACAGTGCTCATCCCTAGAAGTGACGGACCCACACGCGTCGCCGTTCTTAAAAATAAAGCTAACGAAGTTAGAATAGCTACAAACAAGCTGTGTCTGCTGCCACTTAAGCCTAGGCCTAGTCTAGATCCATGCCCTCGCTCTTGCTAAGCCGGTACTTATAGTTCGAGCATTTAGTAGAGAAACTAATTATTGCATGTTTAGCGCAGATGCTCGTGCGTTGACAGCTTTGCAAGATTAACGCTAGATTTATTATTACATACATATACTTAGTAGTGAACAATTAATTACAATAAAGTAAACATGAATGCCAAAAAATATTGTTTAAAGCCCCCCAAAGCTATACAAAAAGCTTAAGCTACCAAGTTAACAGTAAAATGTTGAGGCTAAGGATCTTCTTTGCGTTCAACAGACAGACACTACGACAGACATTGCACAAGCCAATACAATCATTTCACTTCTTGAATGAGTATAACAACCCTGAACTCCCATTTTCAATGAGTTCAAAGAATACAACAATTTTTATTTTAAGTCATACTTACCATTACATCAAATATTGTTGCACGATGAAGAGGCCAACTTTGTATTAAGTTTAAAAATGATTTTTTCGCTTCTATCGGTAACATTCCTTTTAAACTTTGGTGATGCATCGCCACTGCTCCATGAGGAATATTTGGTACGAACCGCGGTGGTAAACAATGACTAGCAACAGATCCGTAGTCATTGACATTGTCAGAAAAATCTCCTAATTCCAATTGACCTTGAAGGGCAGTAAGCATAATTGCTTCCATTTCGGTAATAGGATATCGTTCACTTCTTAAGGAATGTAGTATCTGATGATAAAGTAATTCTTTTTCGATTGCGTCATCCAGATTAATATAAGCATCACAAAACAAATGCTTTTTAAATAAAAACGCATGATGTTGCAGAGGTTGCAAGGAAGAGTTGATCTATAAAACAAAGGTTTTTAAAATTAGTAATAACTTTTTGATAAACATGTAAGAAAACTATATTTGCGGGTGACCGACTAGGAAATCCACTGAACCCCGTCCGGTCTGCATTTTTATATATACACGGCTATGCTCTTAATAAAGCAGAAAAAGTGTAAACTTATTAAAATATTTCAACTAAAAAAAAACATTTCTCCGCGTCCTTAGATCTCGGACTTTAAAAAAAAAAAACAGTAAAAACATCAAAAGCCGCCGAATCCCAAACGCAACTTAAAGTTGACGTGCATGGCTTCTACCAACGGCGCCAGTGCCAGAGGCAATTATAATTTAGGGAATCTGACACTCTAGCACAACCAGTGTGTGCAAACACTTATTTTTTTACCAATCCCGAGAAGAAGAACAATGAAACTGTAATTTGGAGGTTACGCTCAAAAAATGTGTGTATTCTTTTGTATGCCACGCCCCCAAAGAATCGAAAAAATTATTTTTGAATCATTGATCGTCGATCACCAGTAACTCAATTAGCCAATTTTTTAGCTCTAAAACTTTAGGAGATATAAACTCTTGCGGTTTGTCACGTCCCCTACGGGCGTAGATATATCCGCTATACCTTTTCGATCTTGGATTGTCAACGCGAGTAATAGTTCCACATTTCAACTAGCACTTCAACTAACAGGGTTTCTGACGAACCGGAAAATGCATTTTCCGATTTGCTACGCCCCGGCGTACAGCGAAAATCTTGACACTTTATAATTCGAGGGTATACACAAGTATATGTTCAAAATTTCAAGTCTCTAGCTTCAATAGCGTCGAAATGGTTTGCGTTCATACGGACAGACGGACCGACGGACAGACGGACGGACAGCATGATGGACATTGCACAAAACCAATATAGTCTATTTCCCTTTGGGAACAGAGTATAAAAAGCGCCTAGAATTGGCTGAGAAGTACCTGCAGTAGTGCTGTAAAACTATCGATGGTTGCAACATTCAATAGTTTCGATGGCTTTACAACAAATATTCAATAGTATTCAATAGTACTATCGAAAATATTTTCAACTTCAAAAACAAACCAAATAAATGCATATTTAACAATAAAAATAAACATATTAATACACATTTCTTTGGAAGCAATTTTAAAGGGAGAAAGTATTTGGGACAAGTCTTTTAGTATGTTGATTTCGTCAGCTGTAAGAGGCTGAGGCGCTTTCGACAAGCTTAGAAGTGTTTTATTGATTGCTGTATGGGTTTCTAAGACTCTTTTAATCATTAGTCAGTTGAGAATCTTTAAATTTCTTATAAGCAATCGTGCTACTTTTAAAAAACGCAACAATGGACTTGCATTTTTAAAGTAATTCTTTTATGGAATCCATTTTAAGGCAATCTTGCACCACCAAATTAAGTGAGGGTAAATGACTTTCTTGAAGCAGCTCACACGCTTTGATCATTAAGCTTGCATTATCTGTCACAATTGCCGTTATTTTAATCAAAATTCCAAATATTACCGCTATCAATAGTAAACAAAAACCGTCGATAGCGACGCAAAAATTAAAAATTCGATGGATCGATGGTACCATCGATCAATCAATTTTCATATCATTTAAAGGGAATTTTTATTAATTAATATGCATGTGGGGAGTGTAGGTAAACTTTATTTGCTTAATATATGTGAAAAATGAAACTAAATATTGTGAGGAGCAATAAGGTATGCACGTATCAATGTGTCTAAATACACGTATTTGCTGTGTATTTGTACATATATACAAATGTTGCTCCACACAGCGACGCGAATACTGTAGGAGTGGCCCTCGTGACTGGAAGGGGTCAGCGTCCAAACTATAGTTGTGCGTCTCTTTCGCTCCTTTAGATTCAGCAAAGGGCTTCCGTCGCTCACACGAAATATTGGATGCTTTCACTCGCAACAATGGTGTTTCGGCCAATAAGAGCCTGCCTTGCGATCTAGCGGGATTGGCGTCACACAGAATAAAGCGATGTTGCCGTTAGGGTTTGGCACGAGCGGTAGATAGAGAGCCGAGCGTTACAGCACGAAACAGGGCCTGCGGTGGTGCTAAAAAAAGGTGGCTGAAGCTCAGTACTGGGCAGTCGAAAAGTGAAAGTGAACGTAACAGTGCCGAAAGTAAACGCGAGGAAAGTGATCAACCCAAAAAGGACATCGAGAAACTTTAAAGGAGAACGATATCGAAATATATCAATATCAAGGACTTCAACCAGGAAAAGGACGTCGTGAGAAAGTCGACGGATATCCACGGAGGATATCGCAGACGAATATTAAGGACATAGGCAACTCAGGTGTGCTTACGAACGAATCCAGCCCAGCAGTAGGAGTATCCTCTAGTTGAGCGAACTACCGGAGCATACAGTGCGAGTCCTGGCGTAAGTTTAAAATCTGGGAATTACAAAATGTCTGTATTCATTCCACGATCGGCCCCACTGGATAACGATTGGGCAACCGACCAACCGTGAACTAATGTGTGCAGCGAGGTTTTAGACGAATAGAAAGATGGAACTAGTAGAGTGATATCTTTGACCGACCACGGACTACGTAAAAAAATTAATTGTATTTTGAATTGATGACACCTGGGCTGACAGGTGTAGCATTCTAGGACCTCAGTACTCACAAGTGACATCGTGTGGAAATGGCTCCTAGGGCAATGCTGCAACTGCCCCCGTCCCGTTAAAACCCTGGCAGGCCTCCAAGTACGTTCGAAGCTCGTCGCCAATTGTATTTTTGGCGGTACAGGTTTAAGTTGATATAAATCCTTAATCTGTGCAAGATCCTGGCTCTGAACGTTGGCTCCCATAAGGACCAGCGTCAACCCTCGCATGGCCTTCCTGCTATGCATAGACAACCATGAGGATCGTTTTGAGTGACTGTACATCCGAGCTAAGATAGCGGCTTGGATTCGGGACCCAAAAGTATGGAATTTAAAAAAAAAAACCCCAAAAACACTAATGAAAACTGTGGAACACCACAAGAGGAAAGTGACCCCCGGTTCACTGACCCGAGGCTGGGCTTTGGCAAAAGCTCAAGACTTCAGAGAAGTCCGGTAGCACCGGCATCAAGAAGCGTGGAGGAAACTCCGAAAACCACCATGGCGGAGACGGATGCTCCAAGCACGCAGGCAGCGCTGGCAATGTCGCCAAGGCAGGAATACATCCTGAAACTCCGCGCTGAAGAAGAGGATGCCATCCTGAAATGTCGCTCGGCTCTGCGGAGTATAAAAACTGCTGTAGCAAAGCAGAAAAACATCAGCTTAGATGTTAAAAGTGGCGTATCAGACCTAGACGAACTGTTGGATGTTCTAGGACACTGCAGGAGCTCTTGGAAGAAGCTGGAGGCAGAGGCAAATAAGCAAAAGCTTCTGCCACTAAAAGAAAAAGAGCTAAGGAGCACGGGAACAGTGGAAACACCCACTATCCAAAAGAGGCAAGCCTCTAGCCCGTTAGAGTCGGAGTCTGGCAAGAAACTTTGCGAAAGACAACCGAATCTGTGGCAAAAGGTCACCAGAAAAAGTGCTCCGAAAAGAAAAACGGAGAAAGCCGCTTCGGTGCCAGTAGAGAAACCGAAAGCAGCAGCTACAAAACAGAAAAAAGAGACAAAAAAGCCTCCCCAAACAGAAGCAGTCCTCATAAAACCTGAAGAAGGACAAAGCTATGTAGATGTTCTGCGAAGCATACGCAGCACAATCCAACAGTACGAAAAGGCAAATATAAGAGGCATAAGGAAAACCCGATCCGGGGCACTCCTTGTAGAACTCAACAGAGGGGAAAAAGTACAGCCGGAACTGGTTGAAAAGCTTAAGGCTACCGTCAAAAAAAACAGCCACGGTAGCTGAGTTAAAGCCTACAGCGACAGTAGAGATCCGAGATCTCGACTCACTCACTGTAGAGTCGGAGGTGGCTGAGGCAGTGCGTAAGGTCCTCGCAAATCCATCAGTGGACTTACGCATAAAAGTTACTGCCCCGAATAGCCGGGAGCAAGTAAGAGCTGCTCAACTCTAGCAACATAAAAATAGGTTTGAGCTAGGCTCAAGATGTGCCAAAGCATCCGGCGATGCTACCGATGTTTCGGGGTAGGTCACCTGCAGACCAACGCACCGGACCAAACCAAAAGGGGGAAGACCGCAAAAAAGGGGAAAAAGGGGGCAAAAAAAAAAAAGCCGAAAAAACCCCCAAAAGGCCGAGGGACCCCGGACACCGCGGGAAAAAAAGCCCAAAAAACGACAACAAAAGAAACCCCAAGCCAACACCCCGAGCAAAACGCAAACGCGGCGACGAGCGAAACCCGGAGCCAGAAAACAAAAAAAAAAAAAAAAAAAAAAAGGGGGACAAACCAAACCGAGGACAGGAAAAAAAAAAGAAAACAAACCAAAAAGCCCCCCAAAAAAAAAAAAACAAAAACGCGAGAAAGCAAAAAAAAACGAAAAAAAAAAAAAAAAAAGAAAAAAAAAAAAAAAAAAAAAAAAAAAAATAATCGGCAATCCCCCTCAGTGTGCTCAGTAAAGGCTTCCCACAGATGGGATATAAGCAAACTGGACTCAGAAAAATTACTTTCTGAAATAGACAGGCAAGAGCGACAATTTGACGGTACACGGAGTACAAAAGAATTAGTCGAATACAGCTTGAAAACTATTGAAAGAAAACTATTGCGAAAACGCACAGCAAACATGGGGGCAGACGGCAGGCGTACTGGTAGAACCACGAGCTCGCAGAAAAAAGACGAGTATGCATACAGTGCAGGCGAAAGCTTACAAGAGCACGGCGCTCTGGAAACTGCATGACAGAAGCGTTAGCAGCTAAGAACGCGAGGAAAGAACTGTCGATTGCTATCACACGCAGTAAACTGGATAAGTGGAAAGAGCTCTGCAAAGACCTTAACAGAGATCCTTGGGGGCTTGGCTACAAAATAGTCATGAAAAAGCTGAGAAACTACGGAGCAGCGCCAAACGTGGATGATGAAACGATGGATCACATAGTGACAACACTATTTCCAAGACACATCCACGAAACACAGGAGCGGGCACCAGTAGAGTCTCATTGCTCAGCCCCAAATTTCACCGAGGAGGAGATTAAGGTTGCGACTCTTTCCCTGAAGAATAAAAAGGCTCCGGGGCCAGACAATATACCGGCGGAAATACTGAAGTTGATAGCAACAGGACGACCTGGTTTCCTTCTTAGAATGTACAACGCATGTCTAAAGGAAAGGTTATTTCCAGAAGCGTGGAAAGAGCAGAGACTAGTGCTCATCAGTAAAGGCAAAGGCGATCCCAACACACCATCGGCATATCGCCCATTGTGCATGCTAAATACAGCTGGAAAGCTATTAGAAAAGCTAATAAAACCCAGACTGCTTGCTGCAGTAGAGGCTGCTGGAGGACTTAGTCCCAGACAGCACGGGTTTAGAACTGGGAAATCTACAATGAGAGCGATCGATGAAGTGGTTCAGGCAGCCAGAGCAACGCAGAGAGGAAATGCGTACTCACGCCCAGTGGTTCTGCTAGTAACGCTTGACGTCAAAAACGCTTTTAATAGCGTAAGGTGGACTGATATGCTTGCTTCCTTGGAGCAACGTTTCCATATACCGAGATATCTGATGCACATGATCAGGAGTTACTTGCAGGATCGAGTACTCCTGTACGCTACACAGACGGGTATGAAACGATATAGAGTGACCGGAGGAGCTGCACAGGGGTCGATCCTAGGACCAGACCTGTGGAATATCAGCTACGACGACATTCTAAGACTGGAAATGCCTGAAGATACGTTTCTGATCGGATAAGCAGATGACATCGCGGCAGTCATCACGGCCAGAAATACCGTAGAGGCTCAAAAAAGACTTACTCAAGTCATGATCCGCACGCAAACGTGGCTTAGCTCCCGAGGCTTGGAACTTGCTACCCAAAAAACGGAGTTACTTCTGTTCACAGGGAAGCAGATTCCAACCGAAATCGAGATGCGAGTGAGTGGAAACCTGATAAGGACCCAGAAGACAGTGAACTATCTAGGCGTGAGGCTAGACAGCAAACTTACCTTCTGGGGACAGCTTCAGCATGCTACGCGAAAAACAGCGAAAGCAACGGCGTCTCTAAGTAGACTGATGGCAAATGTTGACGGACCGACGGCAGGGAAACGAAGATTGCTAATGGAAACAACAAATGCAATCCTACTGTATGGTAGCGAAGTATGGGCGGAAACTTTAAAAGTGGACGTAAGGCGGAAACCGATGTTATCGGTGCAAAGAAGAGCAGCCTTAAGGATCGCTTCGGCGTACGGAACAGTGTCCGGAGCTGCTGTGACCGTGATAGCAGCAGTGATACCGATATATCTACTTGCGCAAGAGCGCAAGAAGATATGGAGTCTCCGGCAAAGTGGAGAGTTTTCAATGCAGGCAGCAAAGACCGTACGTCAGCAGACTATAGCCTCCTGGAAGGCAAAATGGTTATGCGAAAGATACGGGAGATGGACTGCAAAAATCATCCCCGATCTAGAGCAGTGGATAAATAGAAAGCACGGTGAAACGTCTTTTTATCTAACACAAATGCTCTCTGGTCATGGCTACTTTCGAAAGTACCTAAATAAGATGGGGAAAACTGTTGAATCCAGCTCCAAGGTGGGAGGCAGAGGAGGTTTTTTAGTCGGTAAGCAGTATTGCAGTCCGACACACCAGCCAGAGTGACGACCTGACTGACGGTGCATAAAGCATTTTTACCTACCTCAGCCACACAAAAAAAAAAAAAGAAAAATCCTCATACACATTCAACTGAACAGACACTTTTCCGTCTGGCAATTTTCATTTTTCGTTGGTTAAGGATCTCAAATTGTACTTATTTTGGACTCAACTTTGTTTGATGCCTTTCTTTTTTTAAGTAATACAAAATTTCCAACTTTGTGGCTGACTACTTTAGCCTTATTTCTAACAAACCGTGCCTTGTTATAAACAGCTGTTGCTAAAACATTCTTAGCAGCCTGTGCTCTTACGTCTGATCAACAGATCAACATCACGTTCTTTGTTACTAACTAATGGGCGTGCTACCTTTTCCAATAGCATTTCGAGAGGACTTGCCTTCATCACGGCTAGTTGTGGCAATTGATTGCTAACTGCACCTCTCTTAACATACTCTGCCAGGACTGAGTTCCAGCTTCAACGGCCGTTAACATGCTTTTCAACATTACAATATCACTAAATCTTTTACCAGAAAATGTTATACTTAGCGTTTCTTTTAACAGTGAGCATTCCGCTCCGGAATCAAAGGTAACTTTAAAAATTTGGCCTCTATGGTTCATGTATCCCTTAGGTACCGCAACGCTGCACCGCTCCACTCACTTTTCCGGGTTGAACGTCTTGTTCTTCTCAACATCCTTCTTTGTACATTGGGTGGAAATGTGACCCAAGACTCCTGTAGCAGGTTACGCAAGATTTTTCACGGTAATGGCCATTGTCATTTTTCTGCTTCATGAGTCTGCATTTAATCATTTTGTGGAATAATTTGCCGAAAAAGTGCCGAAAAGTGAAAAAGTGATTGTTTTGGACGTTTTCTTTTCCTTTTGTTAAAAGTGAACGCTTTTAATTCGGAATATTTGATATGAAATTTAAGCGCTGCAATCGGTTATCAAAACTTGCCAGCAACGAAAGAGTCACACACAGAAATTTCTTCGTTTTCCATTTGACTCCATTTTGTCGTCCGTTCTGTAACCATGCGGCCTGCATGGACTGCAAGACACTCGCCGTCAGTCGGTCGATTTGACAACATATTTAGAAACGTGGCCGCTGGAGTTTCTATTGTATCAAAGCGCTGCATAAAAAGTTATTTAAGCTCAAGCCAGGTAATATCAGCGTAGCATACTTGAGAAAGCCACTGCGAAACGCTCCTTTCTAATGCTGAACTTAGCATCAGACGATGTTGTTTGTATCGCCCGCACAAGCTCAATTAAATTTTTATTTTGTAATTCCATAATGGTACGCCATCTACTGTCGAAGGTAGAGGGCCAAATCCCACTTCTCATGTCGAAGCACTATTATTATTTTGAGACATTGTCTTAGAGAAGCGAGTTTCGGTCATGCCGAAATTCTCAACTGAACTAACTTGCGTCGCATATTTCTTTCTTGTGCCTCACACCGAACCACACTCGGCGACAGCGTCGCCGCGCCGTCGCCTAACTAAAAAGGTACTTTCCATCAATACGAAATATCAGCGTGATACATAATTATTGTGAAATACCAGGGTTTCTGACATACCGGAAAACACATTTACCGAATTGCCCCTAGTGGGCGTATCGGTAAAATCTTGACACTTTATAATTTGAGGGTATACACGAGTATCTAATCATAATTTCAAGTTTCTAGCTTCAATAGCGGCGGAATGGTTTGCGTTCATACGGACAGACAGACAGACAGACGGACAGCAAGACGGACATTGCACAAATTCAATATACTCATTTCACTTTCGTGAATGCGTATTATTATGACTACAGTTTAAAGTATAAAAACAGTAGTTGATGGTTTCACAAAGTTTGTTAGATTGTAGACTATTAAAACTACCAACACCAAAGAATAATGTTTTAGGGAATATAGCAAGCTAAGAATGGATTGTATCGGGTAGCGGAAGTTGTTTCACTTCAAGAGAATTCGAACAATTTCAAGAAGAAGCAAAGGTGAGGCATATTAAGCTAGCAGCAGGATCACCGCAGTCGGTTAAGCGCAGAAGTTTAAGAACAATTATAAGTAAACTAACTGAAGCTGAAAATGGACAGCATAGGGGCGAGGCAGATGAAAAAGTCGAATGTGCCTTGAATAATACTCAGCACCGTAGCACTAAACAGTTTCCTAGCGAAATGTTATGTGGAATAGCGCAAAAGGAGAAATTAATAACATTTTAGGAGAACAATTAGAAACCCAGAAATAAGTTTAATTTAATATTGAAAATATCAAACAATGCAATCAAAGTTTTATAATATTGTTAAGAATCTCATAATAAATAATAACAAAAAAAAATACCACGCCGACTTTAAAATATAAGGTAATATTAAATTTGTAAGATATAAATTGAATTTATTAGTGAAATTAAATAAACTAACCTGATTATGATAATCCTTTTTAGATACACTGCGATACCGCTCCCATTTTGCCATCACATCACAAACCTTCTCTTCACTTGATAAACTTCGTTCAGTGTTCCCTAACATTTCATACAACGCATATCCTAGAGAATTTTCCTGAAGTCCGATAGTCTTCTTTATTATTTGAATAACATCATTGGCCGTTGAGCTGGGATGGAACTCAAAAGAATAATATTGGCCGTCCATAAAGTAGATTTTTGAGTAGCATGGCCTTCTATTAGTTGTACATAATATCTCTTCACAACTCGGAGTCCATTGTCGACGCCTTGTTCCTTGGGTTCTTAAAAAGCACTTGAAAAAAACATAAGCATAAGTTAGATCTCTTAATATAATTTGTAATAAGTAAGAAAGCTCAAGGCGGGGTGCACAACCGACCGATCTGCGTTTTTAATATCAAAACATAGTTTCAATTCTCATATCTCAACCATAAACAAATGAAGCCGAAAGGTTCTTGTTGGTCAAAGGATTTTAAGGACCCCTTAATTACACAATTTTTATATATTTTGCTGGTACGAAATATCTTAGAATTTTTTTCAATAATTGTTGTCTCCACAACATAAATTGAGTCTGTCCAGAAACAGTTTCTACTCCACGTCTTATTTAATCTGGGCCTGTAATCTCCGTTTACCGTCTTACCCTTGTGGGCTTATTCTTGTTGATCTTCCATGGTTAATCAATGGTATAATAATCCCGGGGATTGTTTTCAAAAACAATCTGATTCTCGGTAATATTGATTCGTCCTATCTGTTAATGCGACTTAATTTTTCTGTTCCTCCCAGAAGAAAAATAAAATTTTCGTCACATCGGATATTCTTTGCATAGGGCATTTCACGTTTTATGCGTTAACTATAATAAATTTTAACATTTTTTCTCTTAAAGACTCTCTTTGTTTGTGTTGTGTCCCAATCCTTTAATTTCTTTTTATAAAAATGAGAAATCAGGGTATAATGTTTTTGTGAAAATGTATGGAACAGGCAGAAGGAGGCGTGGCAGACCCCATTAAGTGTATATATTCTTGATCAGCTCGATAAGCTGAGTCGATATATCCATGTCCGTCTGTCCGCCCGTCCGTCAGTCCGTGTGAACGTAGCGACCTCGTAAACCACAAAAGCTAGAGATCTGAAATTTTAAATGTATACTCGTGTATACCCTACGAAGTACGAGTTTATCATTTTTTTCGATAACTCATCCCTATTTCTTATTATCGATAAACATCGATAATTTTGCTTCGTTTTTGAGACGTAACTTGAATACCGTAATAGCTATAGATTTCAGATTTACTGTGTATATCCGTGTAATGAACACAAACATTTTGTAAATTTGTAGATTTTGGATACCACGTCCCCTTCCCCACTAATTTGAAAAAACGTATTTCAAATACTAGATACTTGTGCTTTGGCAAATACATACATATGAATGCCATTAGTACGCTTTAAAAGTTTAATTACGAAAGTCTATCTAGAAGAAAACAAATTCAACAAATAAGTTTCCATAATATAGCCCAAAAATAATGGTTACGCCCCTTTAGGGCGTGGCACACCGAAAAATACAGTGTAATTTCCACATTTTTGGAGCGTAAGCTGTCATGTCACTTTAGACTCCTTCTAAGGATTGGCCAAAAAATTACATGTCTATAACCTCTGGGGGCGTGGCAAATTGGAAAAAATTATATTTTGCAGAGCTTGAGTTAAAATTGCTGCAGAATCACCATCACAAGAATAATACAGTAGGTGGCGCTAAACTCCATAAACATAAGAGTGTACCGCCTACATAGTAAGCTTAACTCCTTGCTAATTCGCCAGAAAAAATTGTAAGAGACAAATAAATATATGTACTTCTATTTAATGTTTAAATGATTGAAATAATTGACCACCTAATATTAATATAGTTTTCGCATAGCCTAGGCTAGTTATTTCATGTTTTTCGTATGTTGGCAATGCTTCAGACGATTCCCAAGTGGCACTGTTAAAAAACTCAGTAGGTTATGCAAGAAAATGTGACGTCATACTTTCAAATTAACAGACAACTTTTAAGTTAACAGACTGCTTTGCATAAAAAATAAGTGTGGACACATATCATCATAATCATAATCATCATAATTTATAAAAATGTTACACATTTACATATATATATATTTTTTTTAATTTTAATAAAATATATATTTAGTTTGAATCAGAATCTAATTCGAGCGGCGACTTTAACAAATTAAGATAAACTTTAAAATGTAATATGCCAGAAGCCCCTATTTGAACAGAGTATCACGCAGTCGGTTGCGCCTGACTGCAACTTATTTAATATGGGCATTTAAAGTTGAATAAATTAGTAAAATGAGAAAATAAAACGAAAAAATGAGAAAAATAATCCATTTGTCAACTGAATTGCAAAAAACCTATTTAAGATTGTTGATATTTTGGTGTCGATTTAAAGATTAATTAATTTTTAATCAAATATAACAAAATTTATGGTCTTCTAATTATTTATTTAAGAGCTAATTTTTTTTTAGTAAGCTTCTATAATTGATAGCCTTTTTAAGTTTTAGTAGCCTGCATCTTTTGATTGTAAGCGATTGTAAAACAATAATTTTTCCAGAAATGTTAAGGAAGGTCTCCTCTATAATATTAATAAGCGTGGTAGATCCCATAAAGTATATATATTCTTGATCAGGGAGACGATCCAAGTCGATATAGCCATGTCCGTCTGTCCGTCTGTCCGTATGGCCGACTGTCGAACGCAGCGATCTCATAAATCACAAAAGCTAGAGATCTGAAATTTAAAATGTATACTCGTGTATACCATACGCAGTACGAGTTTATCATTTTTTTTCGATAACTCATCCCATTTCCCTATGAAAATCGATTATTTTGCTTAGTTTTTGAGGCGTAACTTACATACCGTTATAGCTAGATAATTCAGATTTGCTGTGTAAGTTAATAAAAATTGGTTGATACAATTTAGTATTTTATAATTTTTATTGAACTGTTCGGCTTTGTTGTTACGAAAAGACTGAATAATGCAAATACAGGATATTCTTAAGCTAAGCTATTATGTTGTGTGGATCATGTTTCCATCTAGATGTCGCGACGTGTCGGTGGCCTAGTTGAATGTTTTCGCAGCTTTGCTGCTCATGCAGAATCGCAGTCTTTGACTTTTGTATAACCCCGGATGTGCTAACTTGTACATCTGTGTAATTAATACAGACATTTTGTAATTTTTGGATTTTGGATACCACTCACCCCTTCCCCACAAATTTAAAAAAAAACGTATTTCAAATACTAGAGACTTGTACTTTGGCGTGGGAATATCGGATCTTGTATGCATGTGTGTGTATATGTTGTTTGTATATATGAAAATATATAAGAAGCGCAAAGATATTTTAATATCGCATCTTCGCAGGGTTCAGGGTATCTCCTAGTCGAGCAGTCTCGAGTACTCTTACTTGTTTTTCTAGTCATATTAATTGTAAATAATAATAAAACAAGTAAGAGTGCTCTATAGCTATAACGGTATTCAAATTACGCTTAAAAGACGAAGCAAAATTATCAATTTTCATCGATAATAAGAAAATGGGTTGACTTATCAGAAAAAAGGGCAAACTCGTACTGCGTAAGGCATAGACGAGTGTACATTTCAAATTTCACATCTCTACCTTTTGTGGCTTATGAGATCGTTGCGTTCGACAGTCGGCCATACGGACAGACGGACATGGTTATATCGACTCAGCTTATCGTACTGATCAAGAATATATACACTTTATGGGGTCTGCCACGCCTCCTTCTGCCTTTTACATACATTTTCACAAAAACATTATACTCTGATTTCCTATTTTCGATGGGTTCAGGGTATAAATATCATTTGCAACAACAAACATTTTTTTCATATAACTACACATTTAAATAAAAGCACATTTTTCATGTTTGACAAAAACCTGCGACCTTTTAATGGATCACCCTGGGCATAGATTTATTTTAAAGATTGAAGAATTTTCGGTCAAATGTAATTTGAATTTTGAAAATACTTTACTTAATTCAAAAGCTATGATTTTTGCAACGCAAAATGAGCAAACGCAAAATGTGCGTCGTTGCCAAAGAAATGTAGCTCAAAGGAACAAAGGAGATATTCAGAGTACAGAGCAGAATCATCAAATGCATACGAGACATAGAGTCACACGAGAGAGACACGCGAAAAAGATTGACAACACCATCATTCCATCAAAGAGATCGATAAGTTATTTTAAAGTCATGTGAGACATAAGAATAACTTTCCGTGAGCATCTGCAATATGTGCACCAAAAAGCAGCTGGTTTTAATAGCAGCGAAATAGTTTGCGTTCATACGGACAGACGGATATTGCACAAAATCAATATACTCATTTCAATTCGTGAATGAGTACAAATATCTGGATTGTTATGGCTTTCTCGGTTTCACTGAGTTTTGCTATAACTGGTATAGTTATAAAATAACGTGTAATTTTTTATACCCTGAACCCATTGAAAATGGGAAATCAGGGTATAATGTTTTTGTGAAAATGTATGTAACAGGCAGAAGGAGGCGTGGCAGACCCCATAAAGTATATATATTCTTGATCAGCTCGACAAACTGAGTCGATATAGCCATGTCCGTCTGTCCGTCCGTAGGTCCGTCCGTCCGTCCGTCCGTCCGTCCGTGTGAACGCAGCGATCTCGCAAACCACAAAAGCTAGAGATCTGAAATTTAAAATGTATACTCGTGTATATCCTACGCAGTACGAGTTTATCTTTTTTTTTCGATAACTCATCCCATTTCCTTATTATCGATGAAAGTCGATAATTTTACTTTGTTTTTCAAGCGTAACTTGAATACCGTTTTAGCTATAGATTTCAAATTTCCTGTATATATCCGTGTTATAAATACAAACTTTTTGTCTTTTTTGGATTTTCGATGCCAAGCCCCCTTCCCCATCAAATTTGAAAAAAACGTATTTGAAATACTAGAGACTTGTGCTTTGGCATATATATACATATAATTGGCATTATTTCGCTGCAACAGTTTGGTTACGAAAGTTCATCTAGAAGAAAACTAATTCAACAAATAAGTTTCCATAATATTGCCCATACTGCAGCCCAAGCGCTACCCACGCGCAGTCGCTGCGTAAACTGCGCAGTAGCAGAGAAAGTGCTTCTGCGTGCGTGTGTGTGTGTGTATGTATTGTTTATATGTATATATGTATAAAAGAAGCGTAAAGTGAATTGAATGTCGCATTCCCAGGATTCAGGGTATCTCTTAGTCGAGCAGTCTCGACTAGAGTACTCTTACTTGTTTATTTTTAAAAATATTTGAAGCAAATAAACCATGAGCCCTGCGAAGAGCTGATATTCCAATCATTCTACGCCTCTTTTATATATTCATTAAAATAACACATACACACACACATGAAGACGCATACATCATCAAGCGCTGTGTTTACTGCAGTGTGGGCTTCACTATTCGAACTAAACTGATGAATAACTTTTCTTCTTAATAACTTTCTTTATTAATCAAATTAGAGCGTGATAATGACATTCATATGCCAAAGCACAAGTTTCATTTGAAATAGATTACTGCTAATTTTGGGATAGCGAGGAAGGTATTAACATTCCAAAATATACAAAATCTGTATATTCATTACAGGAGCCCCGACAGTAAATGGAATGTTCCCATCTTTCGTGAAAAAACGATGTTTATCGATGTCGCTAATAAGGAAATGGTATGATTAATCGGAAAACATGATGAACTCATTCACGATAAATAGCTGATGTCTTCAAGAGATACAGAGCATCTGCCTGCACATTTAGAGGTCTCACTTTCCACAAATAGTCCACCAATTTTAAAGCCTATACCTCCAAAACAACGTCGCTATTATCACAATTGTAATTTTGTTTTGCTTAATCAACTAATTAAAGCAACAGATTGGTCTCCTTTATATGATTCAGTTGACATTAATATGGCAACAACTATTTTCTACAACACTTTAAACACCATTCAATTATGTAGTTTTGTACACTATCCTCTCATTTTTCTTTCCAAATCACTACCTTTCTTTAGCTTTTCGAAATATGATTGTAGGTTATAGAAAATAATTAGATCCCAAGATGAAGTTACTATTTCTACTTCACCTATTGGGTCTAAATAGATTGCCGAGTTGTTACTTCATTTTGAAATCGTAATCGTAATCTTGTCGATTTTAGTTATCTTTGCACTTGATACTTGGCAGAGTAATGCTAACATTAGCATAAGCATCAAAACGCTTAGTCTTGATTATCCCCTCCCTGTGCTAGTTTGTTTCGTGTTTCCTTGGTATGTTTCTCTGTTTTTATACCCTGAACCCATTGAAAATGGGAAATCATGTTTTTGTTAAAATGTCAAATATATGTCAAATGTATACAGACTCCGTAAAGTGTATATAGATTTCAGATTTACTGTGTATATCCGTGTAATGAACATTTTTTAATTTTTGGATTTTGGATACCACGTCCCCTTCTCCCCTAATTTGAAAAAGACGTATTGGAAATACTAGAAACTTGTGCCTTAAAAAATACATTCATATGATTGTGAATAGTACGCTCTGAAAGTTTGATGACGAAAATCTATCTAAAAGAAAACTAATGCAACAAACAAGTTTCCATAATATAGCCCATCTGCAGCCCAAGCGCAGTCGCTGCGTAAACTGTGCAGTTAGCAGAGCGTGTGCTTGTATTGTATGTATATATAAAAAGAAGCGTAAAGTGATTGGAATATCGCATCTAAGCAGGGTTCAGGGTATCCCCTAGTCGAGCAGTTTCGACTAGAGCACTCTTGTTATACCCTGAACTCATTGAAAATGAGAAATCAGGGTATAATGGTTTTGTGAAAATTTATGTAACAGGCAGTAGGGGGCGTGGCCGACCCCACAAAGTATATATATTCTTGATCAGCTCGACAAACTGAGTCGATATAGCCATGTCCGTCTGTCCGTCCGTCCGTCCGTGTGAACGCAGCGATGTCGTAAACCATACAAGCTAGAGATCTGAAATTTGAAATATATACTCGTGTATACTCTACCACTAACCATACAACACATAGATGGGTCATCTAGAACAACGGTTTTCACCACCAAAAAAGTGTGGTTGGCGTCCCACACATATTCGTATTCGCTCGTGTCTCTCATTTTGAGGTTCGAGCAGTGAAAATCTGAGAGGCAAAATCAGTTCGCTGCGAACGCTCGACCGAGATGGTTGAATTCTAATATGAAGCACTACTATATGCCATTTTTTCCTTACTCTCTCTCTCTCTCTGCTCTCTCAATATATATATATATATATATATATGTATGTACGCACAAGCAGCAGATCACAAAAATTGAAATTTGTTCGCCGAGAGGTTTCATTCCTTCCCTTCCGAGCAAAGGGTATACCAAATTGCTGAAAACGGTTTGCCAAGCTCATGCAAAATGTTAAGATTTTCGTCATTATTTGTGTGAAGGGTATGAAAGCGTTGGTGCGCTTAGCGAATATGTTTTTGCGCGAGCATGCACACATACATACTTACAGTCCCTTGTTAACATGTACGAGCATTTGTGTGTGCTTGTGTGCGAAACTCTACTCTTGCTGCCTGTGGAAATTGTAAACACCCCACATTTTGATCATATGGCTAGCGCACACACATTTGCATACATGTACATATGTGTGCGTGGGTCGTGAATATTGGCGTGTGCCTACCTCGACTTAGAGTTTTGGGTTTTGTTTGATCTTGTGGACTGCACACATACATTTGTATATGTGTGTGTAAGGGCTGCGATGATCGAATTTGTCGAGTGTGTCGCGGATTCAGTAGTTGGTAGATTTTGTTTGCTTTGTATTGTAGAGTGACTGTCAAATGAGCATTTATGATTTGCAAGTCATTTTGGCAATATGAAGTATAGCTTGATGCATTGTGGCACCTGTGAGTACATATGAATTTCTTGATCTAATTAAATCTTGTATAACGAAATATTCAATAGAATTAAATGAACTTATTAGTTAGTGCATTACTATGATTTTTACGATGTGAAAATGCTTGTGTACCTATTTTATTAAAGTAATTATCGTATTGGATCGATATCTGTTGACACATTTATATACATGTGCAGGTGTAACTCTAAAAGAATGTATGTATATACATATGCATGTGTGCAGCGCATTTGGAATTCACCAAGAGCGAACAAAACCCAAAATGGTTCACACAATTCTAAGTCGAGGTAGACACACGCCAATATTCACGACCCACGCACACATACATGTATGCAAATGTGTGTGCGCTAGCCATATGATCAAAATGTGGGGTGTTTACAATTTCCACAGGCAGCAAGAGTAGAGTTTCGCACACAAGCACACACAAATGCTCGTACATGTTAACAAGGGACTGTAAGTATGTATGTGTGCATGCTCGCGCAAAAACATATTCGCTAAGCGCACCAACGCTTTCATACCCTTCACACAAATAATGACGAAAATCTTAACATTTTGCATGAGCATGGCAAACCGTTTTCAGCAATTTGGTATACCCTTTGCTCGGAAGGGAAGGAATGAAACCTCTCGGCGAACAAATTTCAATTTTTGTGATCTGCTGCTTGTGCGTATATACATATATATAAATATATATTTGAGAGAGCAGAGAGAGCAGAGAGAGAGAGAGAGAGTAAGGAAAAAATTGCATATAATAGTGCTTCATATTAGAATTCAACCATCTCGGTTGAGCACTCGCAGCGAACTGATTTTGCCTCTCAGATTTTCACTGCTCGAACCTCAAAATGAGAGACACGAGCGAATACGAATATGTGTGGGACGCCAACCACACTTTTTTGGTGGTGAAAACCGTTGTTCTAGATGACCCATCTATGTGTTGTATGGTTAGTGGTATCGGATTTAGTCATAAGCGTGTACCGCTTCATAAATAAGCTAAATTCCTTGCTAAGTTAGCAGAGAAAATTGTAAGAGACAAAGAAATATATGTATTTTGATTTAATGTTTAAATGCTTGAAATAATTGACCACCTAATATTAATATAGTTTTCTTATAGCCTAGGTTAGTTATTTCGTTTTTTTCGTATGTAAATGAAAACTGGGGTGGGTTTCTGGTCACATGTCGCAATTGACAAAACGTTTTGTTTAATTACTTTTGTGATACTTAATGGATTTCAATGAAATTTTCAGCATATGATCTACATATTATATTGAATATTTGTCAATTGTCTAAAATTGCAAAGTCATTCACATATTGGCTATATTTGCAACTGAACTTCAATTTGAAAATTTTTGTAAAATTTTGAACCAATATCCAAAATATAACAAAAACCGAAATTGTATAAAATATAAATGAAACTAAATGCAAAATTTCTAGCTCCAAAGATGTACGAGATATAATTTATTAACTTCATTTCGATAAGGTTTTTTATCGATAACATAAGAACGGGAAAAGTTATCGATTTTCTAAAACAAACTCGATATGCGCGTGCTATACAGGCACTTCCAAAAAAAGTCAAAAGAAGTTCAAGTCTCTAGCTCTTATATGTTCTGATATCGACGTGTTCATACATACGGACAGACGGACAGACGGACAGGGCTAAATCGACTCAGCTCGTCTCCCTGATCAAGAATATATATACTTTATGTGGTCTGCCACGCCCCCTTCTGCCTGTTACATAAATTTGACAGCTTAACAAAACCATTATACCCTGATTTCCCATTTTCAATGGGTTCAGGGTATAACAAACACACACCACAAACAGTTAAACCGGGCTTCAGCCCAAAAACAACAACCATGCACGAACCACCTGATATAGGCAAATACAAGAACATACAACTAAACGAACCAAAATATATCGTATTAAAACGAAAAGACAACGATTCATTTGATAAAATATCAGCATTCATCATCAAAAAAACTATAGACTATGCCTGCGGAGGAGAAGTGCATACGTGTAAAAAAAATAGAGACGGCTCACTACTTATTAAAACTAAAAACAATCTGCAAGCTATAAAACTAATTAGAATAACCAAAATGACAAACATCGACATTACCGCAACAGAACACAAAACACTAAATTTTTCGGAAGGTGTAATATACTGGAATGATCTACGTAACATAAGTGAAGACGAAATACCACAAGAATTAAAAACACGAAAAGTAACCGAAGTACGTAAAATTCTAAAAAAGCAACCAAGTAACACAAACAACGAAAGCAGCATACTCGCAGAAACTGGACTTATGACAATAACATTCGAAACACACAAACTACCCGAATCAATTAAAATTGGCTACGAAACAGTCCGCGTAAGACCTTACATCCCCCTCCCACTACGATGCCAAAACTGTCTTCGCTTTGGGCACCCCACCAGCATCTGTAAAAGTTCAGAAATCGAAGGGGAAATCTGCAACAACACAAAGAACTGCCTAAACTGCATTAATAACCCGGAAATCGACAACCAATATAGCCCACTCGACCGCAAATGCCCCTCATTTCTAAAGCAACAGGAATTAACAGCAATAAAAACCACCGAAAAAGTCGATCACAAAACAGCACTTGATATATACTACAGCAGACACAATCAACAGTTGAGAAACACCTACGCTAAAACACTTGCACAGTCAACACCACATACAACAACAACACACACACCAGGCCACACATCATCCAAGAGGAGAGAGAGTTGTGTTTTCGTGGAGTACGGTCGCTATCGCTAAGTGTTCCATCGGAAACGTCTATTTGGACTCTATTTTTCACTGTGGAAAGACAAAAAATTAATAAACGTGGAAGCTGTGGGCGGGACGTACCCAGCAAAACTAACGACGGTCAAATTGACTTACTGTGCGGCAAAACGCGGAATACCTCGGTGGCGGTTGAAGTTGGTGGCCCAAGGGAGGAGGGCGGTAGCGTCGGTTTTTTCGGCGCTTTCCAATTTTTCGCGCGAAAGAGAAAAGAAAAGTTTAGTCGGCACGCTAAAACTAATAAATAATCAGGTGCATTCACTCTAACAGCTGTTAGTAGTGCTGGAAACTGCAGCGGGCAATCAGCTGCTCACCGAACTCTGGTGAGTTGTAGTCTTAGCAAAGACAGCAACCTAACTTCTGAAGTGAAGTTTCAGCTATCGAAAGTAGTGCATACTTTCAGGCTTCCACTGCTTCTTAGCATCTACACATCTAAACTGAGATTTAAGATACTGGTCTCCAAGCTTAATTGAAGCTTCCAGGCCAATTTTTTTAAATAGGTTTTGCCCACTACAGGCTACTCGCCTTGGTAGTCGGAGCAAGGATGGAGGTCAGGATGGAGGATGAGCTGCAAGCCTTTGCGCGTCGCTCTGCGTTGCAGCGATCACCGCAGCAACATCAGACGGCGTTGCAGCAGCCTGCGGCTAGTAAATCTCCAGTTGTCGAGTGCCAGGCACCAAATACGCTGAAAAAGGCGATAGAGCAGATAGGAGCTGCCCTAGAGGGTTTGTCAGCTCTATTTGGGGGTCAGCGGCATATAAATGCCTTGATGAGGGAAGAGCTAGCCAGGCTAGTAAATCTGCAAAAATCGGCGGTGGTCAAAGACTGCGAGGTGCAAACAACCCCGCCAAAGCAGAAAATAACCGAGCAGGCAAAAACAGCGAGCAGTATTCAGGCAACAATACGCCCAAGCGTTCGAGGGAAGCTGCTTCCGAGCAGAGAAAGACTCCCTCAAAGAAGCCGAGGCCCAATAAGCAAAGAGCTTCCTTAAAGGAGCCAGTGGCTCCTCGGGCTTCTCCTGCAAATCCCAACCAGCCAGGGCGACAGACGAGCGCGGACAGCTGGACAGTGGTCAAAGGGCGCAAACCACTGCAAAAACGTCCCAGGGCAGATGCAATTGCGATCTCGGGTGTAGATGGTTGCAGCTATGCGGACATGTTGCGTGTTGTCAAAAGCGACCCAAGCTTAAAGCATTTGAGCGGGGATGTGCAGGGTATTAGGAAGACAGCAAAGGGGGATTTGCTGTTGCAGTTAAGTAGGAAGCCGGAGCATAGCGCTGAGGTGTTTCACGAAGCTGTAGGAAAGGCCCTGGGCGTTCGTGCGGTGGTTAAAACACTTACCGAAACGGCGCAAATTGAGATCCGCGATCTGGATGAGTTGGCGAGCAAAGAGGAGATTTTAGAATCAATTAAGGAGGCGACGAAAGACAGCTCGCTCTCCATTGATGCGATCAAATCGCTTCGGCCAGCATTTGGTGGACAGCAAAGAGCTACTGTCATTCCGCCAGTCGTAAAAGCCAGAGCTCTGATAGAGTTGGCAAAGATAAGAGTGGGATGGGTAGTATGCCGTATCCGAGCTGTAGAACAGCCTAAACGCAGCTTCAAATGCCTGGATTACGGTCATATTGCTGCCAACTGCGGAAGCGGCTGCGACCTAAAAGGTGCCTGTTTCAGGTGCGGAGAAATGGGTCACAGCGCAAAATCCTGCACCAAACCACCAAAATGTAGCCTCTGCACTCGTAAAGGAGAAAAGCAGACTGACCATGCAGCAGGCAGCTTCAAGTGCCTATCCTACCGCGAAGCTGTCAGGAAAATCAAATGTTAAGGTTCCTACAGCTTAATTTAAAGCATTGCATTGCTGCCCAAGACCTACTAGAGCAGACTATAAAAGAAAAATGTATAGATGTAGCCTTTCTTAGTGAGCCTCACCATTGTAAGACCAGTTGTCCCAGGACATGGGCCGCAGACACTAGTGGCAAAGCGGTGCTGTGGATATGCGGCAACCCAGATTGTTTACTTGCAAATGTCAAGTCATTTAATGGGTTCGTACGCGCTCGATATGGCAATTTATGGCTATACAGTTGCTACCTGGCCCCCAGCATGCAGCTCAGCGAATTCACAACAGTGCTTGATGAGCTCGCCGAGGATGCAAGGGGCCGGAAGATAATTATAGCAGGGGATTTCAACGCATGGGCGATGGAATGGGGTAGCCATACCACAAATGCCAGAGGCCGTTTATTGCTGGAGATCTTCGCGACGCTAGACGTGGCTCTACTCAACTCTGGTCACGAGTTCACCTTCAGTCGGGCTGGTTACGGGTCTGTAATTGACATTACTTTTGTCACTTCATCCCTTTTCCGGGAAGCAAATTGGAGCCTTTGCGATAGTTATACAGCCAGCGATCATTCTGCACTTCTGTTCACAATCGGGGGGTCACCTGACAGGGCGCAAACTTTGTGGAGAGAATCATATAGGCTCGAAACTTTTAACCCCGCTATCTTTTCGGAGGCCATCCAGTCGCTGGGAGCATCTGGCAATGCTGAGGCCAGTGCCTGCCAAATGGTTGCTCAAATTCAGAGTGCCTGCAATAGTAGCATGCAACGACGTAAACAGTTCATGCGGCAACAAGCGCTTATGTACTGGTGGAATGAGCGAATTTGCGAAATCCGACGTATATGCATCCAGGCGAGAAGAAACTACCAACGGGCCCGCGGTAGGCCTGCGTATATAGAAAAGCAGTTAGCTTACCAGGCGGCAAGAAGGCAGCTAAAGAAGGCCATACGGACAAGCAAGCGAGAGTGCTTCCTTGAATTATACGACTCCGCCGAGTTTGACTCTTGGGGCAGAGCATATAAAACTGTGGTCAAAAGACTTTATGCCGGCAAACAAGTGCAGCCTACGGATCGTCTGGAACTAAAGTCAATCGTGGAAACGCTTTTTCCAGAAAGACTAAGCTCTATCCACGGTCCTGACTATGCGTTAGCTAATCAGGACTCGGCCGGTGCTGACGCTGTTTTAGCTACAGACGACGAAATTCTATTAGCTGCCAGAAGTCTTAGATCCAACTCTGCCCCAGGGCCAGATGGGATTCCAAACCATGCGCTAAAGCTAGACATTGCCCTGCATCCGAGGACGTTTACCGAATTATACAACAAATGTATGACACAGGAGACGTTCCCTGCAATCTGGAAGACCCAAAGCCTTGTATTGCTACCCAAGGCTGGGAAGCCTCCGGAGGAGCCATCTTCTTATAGGCCAATCTGCCTCTTAGACACCATGGGGAAGGTATTCGAGAAACTGATCTGCTCTAGGCTTGAGACTGCAATCGCTAGATCCGGCGGTCTGTCACCAAACCAATATGGATTCCGGAAAGCCCGGTCAACAACAGATGCATTATGTAAAGTTGTTGGCCTTGCAAACTTCCGCAATTCAAGGTGCGAGATGGAAACATGGGTCGAAGCAGTATTGCATTATAGCGACTTTGGATGTCAAAAATGCGTTCAACACAGCCAGCTGGGATATGATATTGGATGCGCTGTCTCAATATAATATCCCCAAATATTTAAAAGAGATAATAAGAAGTTACTTCAAAGGGAGAACACTTATTTACAACACGAGTGAGGGCCCTCAATCTTACACAGTGTCAGCTGGAGTCCCCCAAGGATCGGTGTTGGGGCCTCTCCTATGGAATTCTATGTACGACGGGGTACTGCGCTTGGAATTACCAGCAGGCACGCACTCCATTGGCTTTGCTGATGACGTAGCCGTCGTCGCCATAGGAAAGGATCTTAAAGACACAGAGGATATGTGCAGCGCAAGTATCAATCGCATCCGAAGCTGGCTGACAAGAGCTGGACTTGAGCTAGCGGCGCACAACACGGAGGTTGTCCTTGTCAGCAGTCGTAAAAGAGTGGAAACGGCTTACATAAGGATTGGCAACGTCACCATTGCGTCAAAGAGGGCGATAAAGTATCTTGGCGTCATGTTAGACACAAGATTGACTTTTCGCGAGCACCTAGAATATGTGCATAAAAAGGCAGCGGATTCTTGTAGAGCTCTCTCCCGAATCATGCTGAACACGCGAGGACCTAAACAACAACGACGCCTTCTCCTGATGAGTGTCATTAGGTCCGTTATCCTCTATGCGGCGCCAATCTGGTCGAGAGCGATGGCAACTCCCAGCTACAGACGAGGTATTTGTGCCACCTACAGATTGAGCGCAATCCGAGTCAGCTGCTCTTTTAGAACAGTCTCTGACGACGCGGCGCTCGTCATAGCCGGCATGATCCCACTGGAGGACTTGGTCGCCGAAGCCGTGGAGCGGAGTACGCACGAGTCTGTACGACGCAACACGACCAGGCAGAACAGCATCGCACGATGGCAAAGAAGATGGAACATCTCAACGAAAGGGCGATGGACCCACACGCTCATTCCGGAGCTTGAACCTTGGATCAATCGTAAGCATGGCGAAATAAATTTCTATCTTTCACAGATTCTCTCTGGACACGGATGCTTTCGCAGCTATCTGAAGCGATTTGGCCATGAGGAAACCGATGAATGCCCCTGGTGTGAACAAGGTCTGGTGGAAGACGCCAACCACACCATATTCGTGTGTGGACGTTTCCTGGAGGAGAGGAGCTGTCTGGAGGAAGCAGTGGGCCGCTCTATTAGAGCGGACAACCTCGTCAACATCATGCTGGAGTCGGCGGCGGCTTGGGAGTTAATAAGCTCCTTCGCGGCTACGATCATGGTGGAGCTCCGCAGAATTGAGCGAAGCAGAAGGCGAGCTGAACCCGTTTAAGGTAGCGCAAAGCGCTTGCGAAGCAATGCTTTACGGCCGTCCCGCAAGCATAGAGCGCTACACTTAAATCATGCCAATTATTTGTATCTTAAATAAGTTGTAATAATAAAACGAATATAAAAAAAAAAAAAAAAACACATCATCCAAGACCCAATGCGCACACACACAAATCACCGCACCGCAGCAACTAAGAAAATCCCCACATACGGTTACCCCCCGAGCCATAACTCATCTACAACACAATTAACCACAACAAGATCAACCGGAACAATACTCACACAGCATCAAAACAATCATCAACATCAAACCGTAGCAGAAGACATGGAAACCGACGGTAACCCTTCCAACACGGAAAACAAAACGTATACATCACAACCCACTGAAGATCTAAAACTAAGAATTTGTTCTAAAGATAAACCTAATACCCTAACCACTAACTTTAGACCCCCCAAAACAAAAACAAAAACCAAAGTCCCAAGCAAAAACCATCCCACACACAATAGCGACAGCGAATCCATCTAAAAAATAATAAATTTTTACTCACTTTCACCTTAAACTTAGAACAAAAACACACTAAAACTTAAACCACAGCAATGCTAAAAATAATTCAATGGAACATAAAAGGATACACAAACAACTACAATGAGCTCTTAACTATAACAAAAAAACACTCACCACACATCTTATGTCTCCAAGAAACTCACTATTACAACACTTGCATCCCCATCCCCGTCCCAATAAACTATCAAATTTACACCAATACAGCCTCCAACCGATTCGGTGGAGTAGCTATACTAATCCACAAATCCATACAGCACAATCAATTAAACCAAACTAGACACTTAGAAACCCTTGAAATAGAAATAATGTCAAAAACAAAAAATAATTTACTGTCCACATATATCCCTCCCAGCAAAGCATTTTCTTTAACTTGCTTAAGATACCACTTTGAACCACACAACACCAACACCAACCAAATTATCCTAGGTGATTTTAATAGCGCACATCACAGCAGGGGATCACTTCAAGACAACAACAGAGGTCGAATCCTAGCTAAATTCATTCAAAACGCCAACCTTACCATACTCAATGACGGCTCTCCAACCCACCTATCGACTCACAACACATTTACCCATATAGACCTTTTATTATGCGCCCCCCAACTTACCCCCTTTACCAAATGGAAAATAATTGACGACCTTCATGGAAGCGATCACTTTCCAATCCTAATCTCCATATTTCCACAATCACAAGCAGCAAAATTTCCTCGTCCCTTTTTCAAAATAAAAGAAGCCGACTGACCTTTATTCAACAACTTAACCAATGATATAAGCGAAATAATACCCAGAAGCACAGCTAATGCACTCTTCAGGAGAGAGCTGAAAATTTCCAAAACCAAAGACCTGTCAACCTTCACCTCCACAATTGAACTCAATACCCCCTCCGACAAAATCTGGGCAAACATCCGACGTCTCTGCGGACTTAACCCAATAAAAACAATTCATTGTATCACAGGTACAACTAACAACTTGCCCACGACAGATACAGCTCACATAGCCCATCTTTTTTCGCAACACTGGTCGAATTACTCGAAAGATGTAACTTCACTGCCAATAAATACTCACACAAACCATCTTCCTACATACCCAGTCCAAAAGCACAAACAATAGATTCAGAAATAACACAAATAGAATTATTAGCTGCACTACACTGCCTTATAGGAACAACTCCCGGCCTAAATAGAATATCCTATCCCATGATTAAAAACACATCCCACTCGCTGAAAACCAGAATAACCGATCTCTTCAATAGTATTTTCAACAACATCATCCCTCAGTCTTTCAAAACCAGCCTAGTCATCCCTATACTGAAACCCAATTCCAATAAAACAGCAATAACCAGCTATGGTGGTTTGTAACCCAAAACAACCTCATCCATATCAACCAATCAGGCTTTAAGCACGGCAAATCGGTTTCAGACGGTCTGCTTCTTGCAGACCACCTGATAACCACCTCATTGAGGAAAAAAAAGCACACCTCTGTCATTGCTCTTGATTTTTCAAAGGCCTTCGACAGGGTCGGAGTGCACAGCATCATAGACCAACTAATTAGCTAGAAAGTAGGCCCAAAAATCCTAAACTTTATTAAAAACTTTATGGCCAACAGGAAAATAAAAACAAAAATACAAAACATAATAAGCCGCCCATATCCACTCCACAACGGCATACCCAAAGGATCACCAATATCCGTCATTTTGTTCCTAATTGCCTTTACGAACTCTCCAACCTCATCGGCTGATGACGCTTACAGAGAGAAATACAGTTCAGTGCCTACGCCGACGATTTCTTCCTCATCATCCCACTAAACAAACAAAACAAGTAAGAACGTTGCAGTCGGGCGCAACCGACTGCGTGATACTCTGTTCGCATAGGGGCTTCTGGCATATTACATTTTAAAGTTTATCTTAATTTGATAAAGTCGCCGCTCGAATTAGCTTCTGACTCAAAATAACTATATATTTTATTAAAATTCTTAAAATATATATGTAAATGAGTAAAATTTTTATAAATTATGGCTCGATTCAATCGTTCGTATGAATATGATTCTTTTATGAGCTAGACAAAAAAATATAACTGCCACCATTCATTTTATAATTTTTATGCAAAGCAGTCTGTTAACTTAAGAGTTGTCTGTTAATTTGACAGTGTGATTGATTTTCTTTACATAACCAATTGAGACTTTTAACAGTGCCACTTGGGATCGTCTGAAGCATTGCCAACATACGAAAATAACGAAATAACTGACCTAGGCTATGGAAAACTATATTAATATTAGGTGGTCAATTATTTAAACATTAAATCGAAATACATATATTTATATGTCTCTTACAATTTTTTCTGCCTACTTAGCAAGAAATTAAGCTTATTTATGTAGGCGGTACATGCTTATTGCAGTTTAGCGCCACCTACCGGATTATTCTTGTGATGGTGATTCTGCTGCAATTTTAAATCAAGAGCTCTGCAAAATAAAATTCCAATTTGCCACGCCCCCAGTGGTCGTAGACAAGTTATTTTTGGCCAATTCTTAGAAGGAGTCTAAATTGACGTAACAGCAAAATTTGGAAGCTTACCTTCCAAAAATGTGGAAATTACAGGGTATTCTTCGGTGCGCCACGCCCTAAAGGGGCGTAACAATTATTTTTGGGTCATCGATAGAGGAGGTCACCAGTAACTCAATTAGATCCGATTTGCCACGCCCCCAAGGGGCGTCGATATATAATTTTTTCATCGATCTTTTTAGGATCTTAACAGTAACTTACATGCCAAATTTGGGCATTCTAGCTCTAAAACTGCAGAAGATACAGTTTTACCCGATTTGCCACGCCCCCAATAGGCGTAGATATATCCGCCATACCTTTTTGATCTTGGGTTGTCAACGCGAGTATACGTTTCAAATTTCAACTCTCTAGCACTTCAACTAACAGGGTTTCTGACATACCGGAAAATGCATTTTCCGATTTGCCACGCCCCTAGTGGGCGTATCGGAAAAATCTTAACACTTTATAATTCGAGGGTATACACGAGTATATGTTCCAAATTTCAACTCTTTAGCTTCAATAGCGTCGAAATGGTTTGCGTTCATACGGACAGACGGACAAGACGGACATTACACAAAACCAATATACTCTTTTTCCCTTTGGGAACAGAGTATAAAAACCAAATATGCAACCTTGACAGCCTCTTCGCCAACATCCAAAAATGGTGCTCATACTCAGGAGCATTTACTATCTTTACAAAAAACCCAACACCTCCACATTTGCCGAAAACATCACTGCACCTGCAACATATCATGCAACAACACCCCCATTCCATCAGTCACCAACCTAAAACTCCTCGGACTAACAATAAACAACAAATACAGATGGGACTCGCACATAAGAAACATTCAACCAGCCTTAATCAACAAACTTAACGTCATTAAATACTTAGCAAACCCCAACCTTAACTGCAACACCCACACTCTTATTATTGTAACTAAAGCAACCTTAATTTCAAAAATAGATTACGCACTCTTTATTTACGGCTACGCCCCCAATCAACTCTCAACAAAATCAAATCTATATTTAACTTTGCAATCCGCATATCACTTGGAGCACTACGATCAACCCCTATCCCCAACTTGCTTTTTGAAGCAAATATACCCACAATAGGACAAAAAAGAGACCTTATTACAGCCAAATCCTACAAAACACTGCTACACAGTACAAACTCACCACTCTACAAATACATTCATAAAAACGGCATCCTAAAATGAAGCAAATTAACGTCAACACTCGAAAAAATCATAAGCTCATGCAAAGAACACAACATTCCCTACCTCCCACCACCAAACAAAACAATCACCCCCCAATGGTCATTTCCCCCCTCCCTTATCAACACCACACTACATAAATTCAGCAAACCCAACACACCACCAGGCATATACAGGAACAATTTCTTGAACTCAAACACAAATACAACAACCACACATTCATTTACACCCACGGCTCGTTGCAAAACAACACAGCCACTTTTGCCATTACCACCGAAAACGAAATCATAAAAAGATGCATCCTACCATACTACTCATCCATCCTATCAGCCGAAACCATAGCTATCCTCGATATAATAAAACTAATTCTGAAAAGAGCAGGAAAATACATCATTTGCTCCGACTCTCTAGCGTCCATAAAATCCATCTATAATATCAACAACAACAACCTATACCCCATAACGATCAGAACCCTCCTTACCAAAGCTGCCCCTAAAATAAAACTCTTTTGGATACCCAGCCACTGCGGCATTGAAGGAAACGAACTTGCCGACACTACAGCGAAATCCACATTCAACATGCCCCTACACATCAGCCCCAACTTCAACACAACAGACATTAACAAATTCCTCACAAACGTACTAGCACATAAGCTCATACATAACATAGAACGCTGCAACAGATGGTACTAACAACTAAGCACAAACCTAACACTCACAGCTCCCTACCTAAAAAACACAAAACAAAACAGTATCACACGTACCGACCAAATAAAAATACTAAGACTCAGACTAGGACACAAGATATTCACACAACAACACTACATCAACCCAGACAATATCTTACCATGCCCTAACTGTCACTGTAATCCTAATCTTCCGAAACGGATGCCCCATATCTGCCCTTGCTAACCCAACCCCTGAAAACATCCACAAACAATTAAATTCTTGAAACTCACAAACACATACCCCCTCTTTTAACTCAAAATCCCTCATAATTAATATTAATAAATTATAAAAGAAAATATGTACATAAATATAGTTATAAACTTAAAATGTAAATATGTAAATACATAATCCTGATCTTCTCCAAGCCGAAGGCCCTAGCAGCCAGTGCTTTAGTTCTAAGTTAGCATTAATTTTAATTATAGCTAATATCTAAAAATAAATAAATCAATTTCACTATTCATAGATTGATACGTTAGGCTGATATCCTCTCAGAATCATTTAGTTTCACAACACTTCATGATGGCGAGATTATTGGTGTTAAAATAACTCTACCATCGTGTTCTCTATATATCACTTGTTCTTATGTGCCCCCCTCTTCTGATGTAGAAGTGTAGGCTCCACATATAACTTGTATTAAATAAGTTTTTGAATATGTAAAGGATAAGGACCTATTTCTTATGTTGGGTGACTTTAATATACCTCAACTCCCACTTCAAATTACCTTATTCCAACAACGGATCACTATCTCTTTGACGAGTTGGTTGGTCTATCTATGTTTCAGATGAACCCTTTTTTAAATCATCTGAATCGTTCAGTAGATCTTGTTTTTATTAATTATTGATTCTATCATTAATGTCTCCAGATCATCTCCTTTATGTATACCATCCCACTTTAGAGGTCTTACTTTCCATAAATAGTCCACCAATTTCAACGCTTATACCTCCTAAATAACGTCTCTGTTTTCATAATTGCAATTTTGTTTTACTCAATCAACTAATTAATGCAACCGATGGTCTCCTTTATATGACTCAGTTGACATTAATGTGGCAACAACTATTTTTTATAACACTCTAAATAAAATATTGGATGAGTGTGTTCCTATGCGCTTCCCTATACCTTTTGCTAATAAGCCTTCCTGGTTTACTCTGACTCTTTCTAATTTAAGAAATATTAAGTCTAAATGTTTCTAAAATTTTAAAAGTCTGGGTCGACTGTTGACTGGTCTAAATATTCTATAGCCAAGTCAAATTTTAATATTTTAAATTCTCGGTGCTACGAGAATTACCTTATACGTTGCAAACGGCAACTCGTACGTGACCCCAAGTAATTCTATTCATTCGTAAATTTTAATTTTACCTTGCACATTTTTTTTTGGATAGGACAAATCTTGTAATGATCACGATTCCTCTGATCTTTTTGCAAATTTTTTCCAATCCACTTATTCCTCAGTAGATCCCTATACCACTTTTTACCCTACTTAATTTCTGCAGCAAATAATATTAATGCTTCTAATGTTTCCCCTGCATTTCTGGTTTCAGCCATTCTGTCATTGAAATCATCCTTCTCTCCTGGAGCTGATAATATACCCAATTGCGTAATTAAAGAATGTAGTGTTTCCCTACAATCAACAATTACTAAGGCTATTTAATTTGTCCCTGGAAACCACTGTTTTCCCTTCTGTTTGGAAAGAGTCTTTCATCTATCTGCTATTCCGAAATTATTTGAAAAAATAATAATACTAATAATAATAAATAAACACTTCAACATTTTTGTAAGTCCATTACCTTACCTTCTCGGCATGGATTCTTCCAAATTCAATCAACATCGACTAATCTGTTAGAATTTACTTCACTAGTCAATGACAGTTTTTTAAATAAAATGCAAACTGATGTTATATACACTGATTTCAGCAAAGCATTTGACTCAGTACACCATGATGTACTACTTCAAAAGCTTGATCACTTGGGATTTTCAACTAAGCTTCCGTGTTGGATTGCATCCTATTTAAAAGGTACGACCCAAAGAGAGTTGAGTTGTTGAGAACAGCTTTTTCGAAACTTGTTTTTGTTTCGTCAGGTGTACCTCAGGGTAGTCATTTGGGACCGTTACTTTTTTCCCTATTTATAAATGACCTTCCTAGCTGTATATCTCATTCAAATATATTTATGTATGCAGATGACGTAAAACTCTGTCTTTCGTATTCTAATTCACTCGCTCATCTACGCCTACAAGATGATCTTAATTCCTTACAACTTTGATGTATGGCTAATCGGTT
This sequence comes from Drosophila leonis, assembly GCA_035045365.1. Taxonomy (NCBI): domain Eukaryota; kingdom Metazoa; phylum Arthropoda; class Insecta; order Diptera; family Drosophilidae; genus Drosophila; species Drosophila leonis. The sequence continues at coordinate 172,102 of JAWNPC010000556.1, forward strand.
GCACTTAAACTGTTCTAAATGTATGACAATAACCTTCAGTCGTACTATTCCATATATTGCTAATTATTCAATTAACAAAGATTCCTTGCAGCGTATTTTTCAGTCAAAGATCTTGATGTACTCTTCGACTCAAAACTTAGTTTCAATACTCATACCTCAACCATCTTAAATTAAGTCAAAAGTGTTTTTGGCTTTATTAAACTTTGGGATAATGAATTTTGAATGAAGTTTCTACTATTTGCCCTACGTGATCTGAGCTGGGACCCTAATCTCTGTTTAATGTCTTATCATAGTAGGCTTCTTCTTATTGATCTTCCATCATTAATCAATCGTAGAACAATCTTGGGGATTGTTTTTCTACATAATTTGATAATTCATCCCGTCTCTTTATACAGCTTAATTTTTCTGTTCCTTCCAGAACAACCAGACACTTTCGTCCACTGTATTTACCATTGTGCACATCGGATTATTCTTTGCATAGCGCGTTTTACATTTTATGCGTTAATTATAATAAATTTTACCACGTGTTTTCCTCAGAACTCTCTCTTCCATTAATAAAATCCTTGCTTTCAGGTCATCTTAGGGAAATCACACACAATACCCAGAAGTAAGCAGGTCATAAATTTGATGATCTGGCAAATCTCCCACATTGTGTAGTGATTTCCCAATCATTTCTATTATTTTTTTTATCTCTCTAATCCTCATTCTGTTTATTAAATTTTCTTTTATCGATTAATATTTACTTTAAATTTTACTATATTATTTTATTTATAATTATACGTAAGATTCAATAATATATATTTTAAGTTTCCGTTAACACTTTCTATCTTTCATAGTTCAATACCACTGACCATATATAGCTGTGATTTGGGGCATAGCTGGCCGGACTGGTAAATAAAATACCCGGGTTGGTGGTATTATTGAAATATTTTTCTGTTCTGATTTAGGCCATACATTATACTGGGTTAGTTTACCTTTAAGTTGACTCTCATTCTGTCAATATCCTTTTGAATAAATAAATAAAAAAAATTGGGAGCGTATCTTCTAGTTTTACAATTAGAAACTCAAAATTTAACGAACATTTAAAATTTTAATTAAATATTTCTGTAAGCCATACGCTCTGCGAGTTTATCATTTTTTTCGAAAGCTTATAACAATTTTATAATTGATAATTTGGCGTCGTTTTTAAGCGTAACTTGAATACCGTTAGAGATAGATATTTCATATTAGGTCCATGGAATGAATATGTATATAATCGAAAAGTGATTGAAATATCAGCTCATCGCAGGGTTCAGGGTATCTTTAAGTCGAGCGGTAGAGAACTAATCTATTGAATATTTGTCAATTAAGTAAAAATGCAGTCTTTCGCACATTGGCTATATTTGTAACTGAACTTCAATTAAAGAAATTTTATGAAATCTGGATCCTGAATCTGAAACATCATCAGCTGCGATCATACATAATTTACAAAAGTATATGGATTAGTTTGAGAATTACTTACTTTTTCTGCAAATCTGGCATATTTTCCTTCCTCAGATAGAAAATCACTGGAACACCTTTTTAAATGAGCCATCAAATATTTTCGAATAGATTTTGTGGATGGCAATATAACACTGCATGCAACTGATAATAAAGCCCAATTTCTCAGGTTTACCCTTGAGTTAGCATCAGGGTGGTCCGTAGTTTGTTTGATAAGTTGAAGATAAAGTTCATTTAATAGAGAGTCCTTTCTCATGCATTTATCCATAATGGATTGTACTATTCGTGTATGCTCATCCTCCGCTCGCTTTATTGTCTCACCTGTTAACAATATTAAATTATTATTATAATTTTTATTTATAAATAACAACTTTCTTTAATGGTCTGCCATTTTATTGTTCTTAAAATTAAAATACTGATCATTTTAAATTTGATTATTTTGTTATTACATTAGACAAAAATTACATCAAAACAACAACACATTAATAGATTTGACTAACTACATAATGTTAGTGTTATTAAGTTATAGCCTTTTAGGTCAATCATTTAGTGTTTACCTTACGTTATATAATAAAACCTATTATAATACTAAAAGTACAACAATGAAAACTTACCTGATATTCCTAGACCGGAAAATTGCAAAATTGAATCAAATGTCTGAATCATTATTGTTTCATCTTGATCCGTAAGTGAGCTTAAACAAAAGGTGATTTGTTGTTTACTGAATGCCCAAAATGAATGAGAAAATCCTTTATATGTTTCTCCGTGGTCTTGAGGACTAGTTCTTTGTTCTGTTCGTAATTTTTCAATGCGATGTTTAGATAGGCGTCTCAACGTGTTTCGTAAGAAACCGCCAGATTCATGAGGTTTTCGCACTACATTTAAATCAATTAATTGTCTTCGGCATATAATTATGTTTTGATACAATCTAGTTCTATCTTCATTAGTAATTCCTTTTCCTTTTTTCGTGCAATCAAAATTACTTAATATCCAATTTGATAGTGATGGGTAATACGAAATAATAAGAGCGCCAATTTCATGCTTTTGTACTGTTTCAAATACAAAACATTTTTGTAAATCCAGCAAAATACTATCATCTTTTGTACGCCTGGGTGATTGGTGTGGAATGCGATTGAGAGATATTGTGAAAAAGCTATCACTTGGATCTATTAAAATTGATTCTATATCTGTAAATTTAAACTGATAGATAATAAGCTTATCTTCAGGTTGAATGAATAATACTCCTTCACAATTAATTCCTAAAATTATATTGTTGACAAAACTCCAATATCCTTTATAAATAACGTTAAACATGGTTGTTCCATAAAGTGGGTATTGCATAACACAACTTAAGTACAACACTTTAGCAGTTAGTTCATTTCTTGATGATCCATATTGTCGGTGTGCTTGCGCAAGAATCGGTATCCAAAACTGTTGTTCCCTTGTTTTAGAAATGCGGCTTGGTAAAAAATTATTGATATCACAATAATATTCCGGTTTGGGCTGATTAGAAGGATCTCCAAGTGCTACTTGTGCTTGCAAGCCAGCTAATTGTAGAGCAACTTTTTCACTGACAGGAAACTCATCACACTAAAATAAAAGATACCAATTTATTGTTATATATCCAATAATATCATACAATCATTTTTTGCATTATCCGACCATTTCCTGTTTATCATTATAGTCATTCACGAAGTAAAATAAGTATATATTGTAGTTTTTATTCAATATCCGTCTTGCCGTCTGCCCGTCCGTCTGTATGTATGAACGCAAAACATTGTGCCAATATTGAAGCTAAAGAAATTTGGAATATATACTCAGGTTGACAACCCAATATCAACCTAAGATTACGATCAAGATGTCTATGCCCATTAGGGTATGGCAAATCGGCATGTGAATTACTGCTAAGATTTGGTCAAATACTGTAATACTTTGATCACTATTAGTACCAGAGATTTTAAATACATATTCTGGTTGAACCCAAAGCTAAGGTGGATTTATCTAAGTCTGCGTATAGGCGAGGCATGTAGAAAAATTCCCTGTAATTTCCACAGTTTTGGAGCGTAAGACCCAAAATTGCAGTTACCCTACCGTAGAGTCCTTTCAAGGATTCGCCAAAAATGATATGTGAACGTCTACTAGACGCGTGGCAAATAGGGTAAAACTCTTTCTTATAAATCTTTACATAGTTAAACTTAAAATTTGCCTAATAAGTTACTGTTGACCTCATCTATTGTGTAGATCTATTGTATAAATGATTCTATTGGGTGTAACAAATCGGTAAAAATTAAATCTTTCAATGTTTTGAATCTAGGGTTCCAAAATGTAACAGTAAAGTTACTCAGACTCCTTCCTGACTCCTTTGCCAAAAAATATTATACTATTTTTGGACAGTGAATTACTATTATGCAGTCGAAAGCCCTCGCATATATTTACCGAAATTACTATTAATAAATTGAAGAAATGTTCATTTAAATTGTTTCGAAATTTAAAAAAAAATATCTTACTTTTACAATACTGTATACTGCTTGGGCGTACAACATTCCAACTTCAACAGGATCCTGGGATAATTCTCGAGTTGGCTTGAATAATCTTTTTTTAAATACAAATCTATTTTCTCCATATGTAGATCCATTTGACAGTCGTTTGTAAGTATTAGGCGAGTTTTGCTTAGACTCCCACTCAGAGATTACATCATATAAGTACTCAAAGCTTTTTATATGTTCTTCGCCATCAGGACGTGATTGAAATATCGCCCAACCTTCAATTGAAGCCAAATTAAGTTTATCTGCAAGTTTCTGTACTGCATCAATAGCTGTGTCTGTGGGATGAACATCAATAGCTTTTGTACGGGAATCTAAAAAGAAAAATCTGCAGACAATTGTACCCAGACGTCTCATAGCCTAAAAATAAAAACAATAATATATTTACATTAACATATGTAAAAGTACAACAATTGTAAATAAAGCTTCATTAAAATCTCGTGGAAAGTTGAAATATACTTGATAAAAATCGAATATTTTAGTTTTTGATACCTCCAACTAATTAATAACCAATTTTAGAACTATGCAGAGCTACGTTAAATAGTTTTTATTAAATATTTCCAAGATCACAGCCAGCTATTCAATTCAATTTAAAAATGTTTGATATTCTCAATTTTTTGACGTATGGAATAATTGTTGTTATTGGAAAATTTAAGCATCATGTAAGCTTAACGGATGATATACTACTCAAAGTTAACGAGTTAACATAAATATGTAATCTACGTTCAATATTATAATTTCAGGTAAATTAAGTTATAACAATGGATTTTAATACATATATAAAGTATTTTAATTATTTTTAGTGGGTACTGAAATAAAGAATTGCTCAATACTTACAGCAACTTCTACACTTGAAGGTGGTTGTAATCGCGTTGATACTTTTGTACATTTACAATTATCGAAACACCATTGCGCATATTGTCTTAGTTTTCCATCCAAAACTTCCAGTTTTTCTTTTAAAAATGAAAAGTAATATCTGTAAGAACAAAGCTTATAATGTAGAATTAACATGTTAATCTTTAGTGTATCTTTGATTATATTCGTATGAATTCATATAACATTTTGGCATTATTATCAAAGCGCTAATAATACTGACTGTAAGATTCCATAATTACTATGTCTAATTGTAAAACTATAATATTATTAGACTTTTACTAGGTATCCACTGTGGATATATTGCTAAACATATTTCAGCTTAAATTACATTAAATTAAAAGTAAGAAATAATAGTAAACTAATTTAATAATAGGAGAAAAACAAGTAAGAGTGCTCTAGTCGAGACTGCTCGTCTAGGAGATACGCTGAATCCGGCGAAGATCCGATATTCCATTATTTTATATACATGTCGGCGCGTGCAGTTCGTGCTGTGTGTGTGTATGAGGCATTTCACAAGAATGTTATTTCATGATAATATGAAATTTGCATCAGCCTTTATTTGAGATGCGATTGGCTGATGGCATTTTGTAGTTTTGGAAAGTACCGTTTTAACGCGGCGACAGCGTCACGACGCATCTCAAATAAAAGCGTGGTTCGATGGTAGGCACAAAAGAATAAGTGTGCGACGCAAGTCAGTTCTATGTTAGACTTCGGCCACCGAAACTCGGTGCGCAATTAGAAAATGTAACAGTTTAATGACGCGTTTATATCAGAAGTGGGATCGGGCTCGGCACCTAACAACGAAGCTGAGCCGTGGAAAGCACTAATAGAGTTGCAAAATAGAAACTTAACAGAACGTAAAAACATTTCAAGCAACGATTTCCCTAAAAACAAATAAAAACGCGGTTGTTCTGCCAAAATTCAATGCAGACCTTGTTGGCGCCGATGCGTCGGCACGGTGCTCTACGGCAAACATTATTTTGGCGGAAAATGATATAAAAGGTAGTGCCCTTGTGACGGTGTTAAGTGCAGCGATGGAAGGTAGTGCTTCACAATGGCTTGCGCCTGTTGCGCTTGTTATCCAGATATGAATTGGCCCGAGTTCAAGCAACTATTCATTCAACAGTTCACTAATGTTGAAACACCAGCGGCAATGTTTCTGACAATGCTAACTAACAGTCCGAGCGACGGTGAATGCCTTTCGAATTATGCTGGTCGCATGATGACGTCACTTATTGCGAAATGGCGTGAAATGGATGTAGAGGAGATTGCAGCTTCTGTAACGCTTGCTAGGCTGGCTCAAGTTGATAGCAGATTGCAGCGCATGACCTCAAATGTGCGCACTAGATGTGACTTGCAAACCGAGTTAAAAGAATTCACATTTAACAAAAGGAAGATGACGTCGCGGGAAGAAATGTCTTTGCTTGACATCAAGAGGCAAAAACTTTCAACAATTAAGTGCCACTTCTGGGAAAGTTAGGCCACAAGATCAACGAATGCAGAGCTAGACAGCAGCAAAATCTTTCGTCTCGTGCTATGGACCGTAATGGCAGCAGCGCATTTGGTCACCGTCAAAAATCTGATGTAACCTGCTTCAAGTGTGGAGAGCGTGGCCATATTTCTACACAATGCAGTAAACCCAAAATGGACAACAGCAAGGATACGCATTTTGTAAAGAGAGTGCAACTGTGCGAAGTTGTTGAGCCTAGAGGAGAGATGGTTCATCAAGGAATGACATTTGCCACAACGTTTGACTCTGGCGTGGAGTGTTCATTAATCAAACAACAGATAAGTGCTAAGTTAGCTGGTAAAAGATTAAATAATGTTGTGAGGTTGGAAGGCATTGGCAATGGCAGCGTTTGCAGCACATTGCAAATACTTACCAACGTAAATATTAATAATTATCAAATTGAGATTTTGTTTCATGTTTTAGACAATAATTATATGAAAAATGACATAATTATTGGTCGAGAAATATTGTCGCCTGGATTTAATGTCATAATTTCACCAGGGAAATTTGAAATTGTTAAAACAAAAACTGTTAATCATTGTGTTAACGAAGATCAATTTTATGACTTAGACACAGGTCTTGTTGGTGAAGACTGTGATGAATTAAAAAGTTTATTGGAAAATTATTCAAAATATTTTATAAATGGGATTCCTTTGTCTAGAGTTAGTTCGGGTAAAATGAAAATCAAACTAAATGACCCAAGAAAAATTGTCCAAAGGAGGCCATACAGGCTCAGTCCAAGTGAAAGGGAATTGGTTCGAAATAAGATTAGGGAGCTATTGGAATGCAAAGTAATAAAGCCGAGTTGCTCACCCTTCGCAAGCCCCATAATGCTGGTAAACAAAAAAGACGGCTCCCATCGCTTGTGTGTAGATTACCGAGAGTTAAATGGTAATACCGTTGCAGATAGATACCCTTTGCCCCTTATATCAGACCAGATAGCCAGGCTTCATGGAGCAAAATATTTCACATGCCTAGATATGGCAAGTGGATATTATCAAATCCCCATGCATGAAGACTCAGTAGAGTGTACAGCGTTCGTCACTCCAGACGGACAATATGAATTCTTAGCAATGCCGTTTGGGCTTAAAAATGCGCCTTCAGTTTTTCACCGTACCGTGATACAAGCCCTTGGAGATCTTGCACATACATTTGTGGTCGTTTATATGGACGACGTAATGGTGACTGCTTCAACGAAAACTGAGGCTTTAGAAAGATTGCAGATTACTTTTGACTGTCTTACGTGTGCAGGATTTTCCTTTAATATAAAAAAATGTTCTTTTCTTAAGTCAACAGTACAATATTTGGGATACGAAGTGAGTGCAGGTGAAATTCGTCCAAATCCGCTTAAAATTTCTGCGTTAACTGCATTACCACCTCCTCAGTCGGTCCCAGCTTTAAGACAATTTATAGGGCTGGCGTCTTATTTTCGGCAATTTATGCAAGGATTTTCTTGTTTTATGAAGCCTTTATATCTGTTGACCTTAGGGAAGAACGAGTTTGTTTGGGAACCAGAACATGAGCAAATAAGGAAGAGGGTTGTCTCTATACTTACACAGAAGCCAGTCTTGGTAATTTTCGACCCGCAGTATCCAATCGAATTACATACCGATGCAAGTTCTCGAGGATACGGTGCCATCTTGTTACATAAAATCAACAACAAGTCGCATGTCATTGAATATTTCAGCAAAGCTGCTTCACCTGCAGAGTCTCGGTACCATTCTTACGAATTGGAGACTCTTGCTGTTGTTTTGTCCATAAAACATTTTCGCCATTATTTACTGGGTAGAAATTTTGTTGTTTTTACTGACTGCAATTCCCTTAAGGCGTCAAGGACTAAACATGATCTGTCTCCCAGGGCGCAAAGATGGTGGGCTTACTTACAGTCGTTTACGTTTGAATTACAGTATAGAGAAGGTAAACGAATGGCTCACGCTGATTTCTTTTCAAGAAATTTACCTTCAACTAAATTGCTGGCCACAAATTGTAAAGCTTCTGAGAAACGAGTTTGCTTGGCAGAAATTTCCAGCAATTGGCTTTTGGCTGAACAACGTCAAGATTCCGAAATAGTTAGCATCGTAAAGAAATTAAAAAACAATTCTCTTTCCATAGACGTTGCAAAAACTTATGAATTGAGAGCAGGAATACTGTATCGAAAAATTCAGCGTAATGGTAGAACTCGATCCTTATCAATTGTTCCTCGAGTGTTTAGATGGTCCGTGATAAACCAAATTCATGAATCAATAATGCATTTAGGATGGGAAAAGACGCTAGACAAGGCCTATCTATGATTATTACTGGTTTGATTATATGTCCAAATATATTCGAAAATTTGTTGAAAATTGTATCACTTGCAAAATGTCAAAGTCCTCTTCTGGTAAAATTCAAGCTAATCTCCATCCAATACCAAAAGTAAGCACACCTTGGCATACTATTCACATAGACATTACTGGGAAGTTGAGTGGGAAGTCTGATCAAAAAGAGTATATCATCGTTCAAGTAGATGCCTTTACTAAATTCGTTTTGTTAACTCACACCCTTAAAATAGATGCTTAAAATTGCATAAATGCTGTGACGGCAGCAATATCCTTATTTGGAGTACCAAATCGCATAATAGCAGATCAGGGTAGGTGTTTTGCCAGCACTAGATTCAGTGAGTTTTGTGCACAACAAAAGATAAATTTGAATTTGATTGCAACCGGTGCAAGCAGATCAAATGGGCAGGTTGAACGCACTATGGGTACTTTGAAAAATTTATTAACCGCAGTCGAAACTAGCAGCAGGTCTTGGCAAGATGCATTGGGAGAAATCCAGTTGGCCTTAAACTGTACGGTGAGTCGAGTGACAAAGGCAAGCCCCTTAGAATTGTTTATTGGTAAAGTTGCTCGACCATTGGGGTTACTTCCACTCTGCGACATGGTTGATGAGATTGATTTGCCAGCAGTACGAGCTCAAGCAATTCAAAATATTTCGGCTTCAGCAACATATAGTAGCAAGACGCAATTTGATAAAAACAAAGCTAGAGTTGTGGAATGCAAAGTTGGCGATTTCGTATTATTAAAAAATGAAGAGAGGCATCAAACAAAGCTTGACCCAAAGTTTAGAGGCCCTTTTGAAATAACCGAATTATTAGAAGGGAATAGGTATGTGCTGAGGTCATTGACAAACAATAGGAAATATAAATATGCTCATGACGATGTGCGGAAAATGCCAGATGGTTATGTACCAGTTGAATATGAAATGGTTGAAAATGAAACTGTTGAAACAGACAGTAGTCAAAATGTTAAAAGTTAAACTGTTGAAACAGACAGTAGTCAAAATGTTAAAAGTTAAACAGCTGAAACAGACAGTAGTCAAAATGTTAAAAGTTAAACTGTTGAAATAGGCAGTACAGGTGCCTGAAGGGCTGGAAATGAAATGCAAGCACAAGTGCAAAACAGTTGTTTTGATCACGGCGTGTAGAGCATAAGATATAATATTTAAAATTTGTTAAGTTAATGATAATGAAAATATATGAATTATGTTCAAATAAAATGTTTGTTTAAGAATAAAAAAAAAAAAAAAAAAAAAAAAAAAGGAATAATGAATGAATTTGAAGATTACGTTTGTCAATGTTTAGTAGTGGTTTTGTAAGAAAACTTATCTTTGTTAAACTGAAATTTTTATAATTTGTCAATAAAATGTTTTATGTATATCGCAAAGTACATTTTGGAAGTATTGCACGACGTCGTGTAATGGTCAGGATGGCCGTGTCGGCGCTTGCAGTTCGTGCTGTGTGTGTGTGAGGCATTTCACAAGAATGTTATTTCATCATAATGTGAAATTTGCATCAGCAGATGCGATTGGCTGATGGCATTTTGTAGTTTTGGAAAGTACCGTTTTAACGCGGCGACAGCGTCGTGACGCTGTCGCCGAGCGTGGTTCGATGGTAGGCACAAAAGAATAAGTGTGCAACGCAAGTCAGTTCTATGTTAGACTTCGGCCACCGAAACTCGGTGCGCGATTAGAAAATGGAACAGTTTAATGACACGTTTATATACACATATATAACAAGTAAGAGTGCTCTAGTCGAGAGTGCTCGACTAAGAGATACCCTCAACCCTGCGAAGATGCGATATTCAAATCACTGTACGCTTCTTCTTTACATACATAAATACATACAAACAACACATACACACACACACATATGCACACGCACGCACAAGCACTTGCTCTGGTACTGCGCAGTTTACGCAGCGACTGCGCGTGGGCAGCGCTTGGGCTACAGAATGGGCTATATTATGGAAACTTATTTGTCGAATTAGTTTTCTTCTAGATGGACTTTCGTAATCAAACTTTTACAGCGTACTAATGACATATATATGTATGTATTTGCCAAAGCACAAGTCTCTAGTATTTGAAATACGTTTTTTTTTTAATTTTGGGGAAAGGGGGCGTGGCATCGAAAATCGAAAAATAACAAAATGTTTGTATTCATAACACGGATATACACAGAAGCTGAAATCTATACCTAAAACGCTATTCTAGTTACGCTTGAAAAACAAAGTGAAATTATCGATTTTCATCGATCCTTATCGATCATAAGGAAATGGGATGAGTTATTGAAAAAAATTCATAAGCTCGGGTATACAGGAGTATACATTTCAAATTTCAGAACTCTAGCTTTTGTGGTTTACTAGATCGCTGCGTTCACACGGACGGACGGACGGACAGACGGACATGGCTATATCGACCCAGTTTGTTGAGCTGATCAAGAATATATATACTTTATGGGGTCTGCCACGCCACCTTCTGCCTGTTACATACATTTTCACAAAAACATTATACCCTGATTTCCCATTTTCAGGGTATAAAAAGTTCATATTTGTAACTCCTATAGGTTTTGAGATTGACGCGTTCACTCAGACGGATAGGCGGAAGCAGGGACACTAAAAAAGTATTGATATTTTTTGGTATCGAGTATGTTCGTTATTGATACCAATATTTTCTACTCGATACTTTTGTTTTTATGAGTATGATCACTAACCATACACCACATAGATGTGACAACTAGAACAACGACTTTCACCTTATCAAAATGTATGGTTTGACACCCTTTCAACTTCATATTTGCTCGCTCTCTTTTGTGTTCGAGCAGTGAAAATATGAGGATCGAAATAAGTTCGCTGCGAGCGCTCAACCGAGAAGGTTGAATTCTAATATGAAGCACCACTATATGCCATTATTTCCTTACTGTCTCTCTCTGTATGTACGCACAAGCAGCAGATCACTAAAATTGAAATTTGTTCGCCGAGACGTTCCATACTTTCCCCTCCGGGCAAAGAGTATACCAAATTGTTGAAAGGGTTTGCCATGCACATGCAAAACTTTAAGATTTCGTCATTATTTGTGTGAAGGGTATGAAAGCGTTGGTGCGCTTAACGAATATGTTTTTGCGACTAGCATGCACACACTTACAGTCTCTTGCTTACATATATGAGTATTTTTGTGTAAAACTCTTGCGCCTGCGGTTGCTTGATCTTGTGGACTGCACACACACATTTGTATATTAGTATATTTCCTTTGGCGTGTGGGTACCTCGGATTTAGAATTGTGCAAACGCTCTGCCGCTGCAGAGTTCTAAAAATAGAATTTTGCGGTGAATTCTGCAAAGCTACAACAAATATTGTGCAAACTTTGTTTACGTTTTAAGCTTCGCTTGCAAATTGTAATTTACGAAATTTTGTTGCTTGGTGCGAGTGCGACTGCGCTCAACTGCACACACCAGCTACGATCGCGATGACGTCAAAGGTCAACAACCCCGCTGACGCTGAAAAGTTAAGGGCAGATATGGAAGCCCGGTTTAACACTGTCAAATAGGCAAGCGTTACTTGCGCCTGTAAACACAAATGCCATCGATATAGCCGCTGTGCAAGGTATCAGCAACAACAAAAATATTAAGCGCAAACAGCAGAGTTCCCCTCAAGCCATTAAAAATAAGTATTTTGTAGATCAACCAAGCACCAGCAAAGCTGCAGCAGCGTTACAAAATCGATTCGCAATGCTCGAAGACAATGAAGACGATTCAAATGAAACGCCAGATGCCTCAATCTCGATAGACCAGCCTGTTGAACAACCAAAGCCTCGACCGCCCCCCATTTGGTGCCCAAACATCAAATCTGTGGCACTATTTCAAAAGATAGTTGATAGAGCTATCGAAGCTAAATCTTACGTCATCAAGCCAAGGCGAAACGATATTGGGGTATTACCTCAATGCAGTGATGACTACCGTGCACTCATGAGCCATTTCACAAACCATGGACTACAGTTTCACTGCTACCAGCTTAAGGAAGACAAGCCATATAGAGTTTGCTTCAAAGGACTTCACTCCAGTACTGAAGTCGAACAAATAAAAGACGAGCTGGAATTAAAACGCCACAATGTCAAAAATATTCACAATCTGATAAGCATTATCGACAAAACACCGCTGAATATATTTTTTGTGGACGTGGCGCAGGCTCCAAACAACAAACAAATCCTGGACCTACGTGTTATTTGCAGGCAACGTTGCACAGTCGAGCTGCCAAGCAAATATAACGACCTTACGCAATGCCACGAATGGCCAAGAATTCGGACACACAATGCGCTGGAAATCATGTTTCCAAAGACTGCACAAGGGAAAAGGACCAAGCACCTACGTGTGTACATTGCGAGTTACAGCACCCTGCCAACTACAAGGGCTGTTTTCAATTTACAAGTGATTGCGCAAGTTACAGGCTCTAGACCAAAAACGCAATCATGCACAGTCACCCATTGCGGCAATAGGCCGCTCTGTCCAATCTCAGAGGAACGAATTCAGCTTGAGCACACTACAGCCTACAAGTGGTGTATCCTACGCGCAGGCAGTTAGAGGAGAAAGGCTCGACACTACAGATCACTCAAGTGTCACAGTCTGGCAGGTACTGCAACAACAACAGCGCCAGTTGAATGCTATAAATGCCGAACTCAAAGCTATACGAGAATTGCAGACCAAGCAAGGAAACCTTATGAAAAGCCTTTTGGATATCATAGCTAAGCATGGTCTCAAATAATGGCTTTACGTGGGTATCTGGACCGCTAATGGACTGAGCAATAAAACTCAGGAACTGGCTGTGTTCCTATCACAAGAAAACATTGATATTATGATAATATCAGAGACGCACCTGTGCCCCTCTAAACAAATATACGGATACGAGCATTATCAGGCCTACGGAGGAGGAGCAAACAGATTTGGTGGATATTCGATTTTCATTTGCTCAACAATAGCGCGCACACCACTACTCTCATTGTCTAATGCAACAATGCAGGTCTCAGCTTTTAAACTGCCTACGTCAATTGGAGAGATAGAAATCGCCTCAGGCTATTGCCCGCCAAATGTTAGGCAGTGGGATCAAGATAAAAACCCTCATTGGTGGCGACTAGAACGGTTGGCATCCATTTTAGGGCAGCAACACCGCGAATCAACGAGGAGAAGTTATATTTGAAGCGATCCAAAACCTAGAACATAACATACTGGCAACTGAAGTCCCTACTCGCTACCCACTAAATGGACACATGCCCTCCGCAATTGACTTTGCGGTGTATAAGGCAAGCGATCAGACGACATTTGGCGTCGCAAAATATCGCGTGATGTTGCCGTTAAATCGGGCACGAGCGACCGACAGGCCCCGCTCCAGAGCCGAGCGAGTAGCCGTTACAGCACGAAGCAGGGCCTGCGTCTGTGCTATAAAAAGGCGCCCGTGGCTCAGGGGACAGTATAAGGTATCAAAAAGTGAAAGTGAACGTGAAAGTGCTAAAAGTCAACGCGCAGGTAGTGATCAACCAAAAAGGACATCGAGGGACATCGAAGGACACCGATATCGAAAGGAGATCAATATCAAGGACTTCAACCAATTAAGGACATCGTGGGAAAAATTCAAGGATATCTAAGGAGGATATCTCGGACGCCTATTAAGGACCATAGGCAACCCAGCGAGGACAGAGGATCATCAGCTGCCATCAACCAGGACATTGGTGCGGCGCAGCTGTACCTAGAGCTAGAAGTTGGCGAAACCTGGGACAGGAGTGAGTAAAGTTCACGTAGCCGTGCGAAAGAGTGCGTTTTGTGTCGGAGCTGAAGCTTTGGTGTGTTGTAAGAGAATCCAGCCGTAGGAGTGGTCTGTAAGTGATCCGAGCGAACTGCCGGAGCATACAGCGCAAACCCTGGCACATCCTGGAGTGCGTAAACTACCCGAAAGCTAACCAAGGCACAACCGCTCGTACAGCCGGAGTACGCTGAACGCATATCCTCCAATCCTGTGTACAGGTGTGCATGATAGGAGGCGAGTCCTTGCATATAGCAGGAGTACCTCAGGCAGGCATAGAATATTGTGAATATCGTAAATTGTAAATTATACGAAAAACGTTCAGAATATATATATCAACTCAAACCAAACACATTATCGACTACTTATTATCGCAGGGGCTTCAACAAATAAATTTTTTGGCACGAGCACACAGTCGGCTGAAACTGGCCCGGCTTGAGCTCGGTATAAACCGAAGGTTCGATACAACTGGCACCCAATGTGGGGCCCTGCGATAAGAAAGAAGTTTGAGGATAAACGTGAGAATGGTGAGAGCGTGGGTATATAATTTGAAGAAGCAGGATGTCCTGCGTTATGGAGATGAGTTCGGGGTGAGCTTATCCGGCACATTATATGTGATGCGGAGACAGTTCGGCGCGTGGGTCGAGGTGAATGAGGGAAGGATTCCTTATTCCCTCAGGATCGCCGAACTGGCCAACCTGCATGGACGCCGTTCATCACTGACAGATGACCCCCCAACCGCCGTCGTGGAGGACAACGTGGATGAGGAGACCGCGAATGTGGCGCGGCTGTGTTTGCCATCCACTAGCGCGGCCGCGCGGCTGCAGGACACACAGCAAAGAGCATGGAGGGCCACATCTACACCGCAACCCGAGATCGGGACGCGTGGGCCATGCGGCACAGCCCCAGATTATCCCAAAGTGGCCAAACAGGTGCGCGAATGGAGCTTCCGCTTCGATGGCACCACAAAGCCCTTGGAATTCCTGAAGCAGGTGAAATGATCAGCCGATACTTACGGTCTGGACTTGGACCTGATCCCAAGGGCGATGCCGGAGCTGCTAAAAGGCATGGCTTTGAAGTGGTACGTGGCGAATAACAGGCATTGGACGGCTTGGGCAACATTTGTGCGAAGCTTCCAGTAGTTTGTTCTGCCCAGAGACTACTTGGAGGAGCTAAAGGACGAAGTCAAACAGCGGAGACAGATGGTGGGTGAGATATTTAAGGTGTACATGGTGGAGATGCAGATCCTCATGAGCCTATTGCGCTATGAGGCGGAGCGCGAGTTGAAGTTGATTTACAACAACAGCCTCCCCCTCCCCGATATCAATTCCGGAGTTTGACGGAGTAAATGTTGCTGGCCGACGAGTCTTCAGGACGAAGGCAGCCAGCTGACGGCGATCGTGGCCATTGGAGACGAACAGCTTAAGGCCACGATCGACACAGGTGCCACAAGTAGCTTTGTTAGCGAAAGGCTCGCTAATAAGCTGCGAAGAGCAGGCGTGTTGCGTGCCACTCGGCGGCGCATACGACTGGCGGACGGCAGCTGCAGTCAGGTGGACTCGTAGTTGAAAGCGAAGATCAGACTGGGGAGTCAGCAAATCCTTATCCCGTTGCTGATTCTGCGAGGAGTGATCGACGATCTGGTGCTGGGCTGGGATTTCTTGGCCGGCATTGGCACCACACTAGAGTGCGGCGGCTTCAAATTGGAAGTCAAGCCGAGAAATCCACAGCTAGCAGACAGACAACTCGAGGAGAGGCTGTCAATGGCTGTCACCAGCGTGGATTTAAGCCCCGAGACGCCAAAGGAGGCGTGTCGCTTGGTGACGAACTAGAAAACGCCAGCTGGGACAGGATGTCGCTGGATTTTCAAGCTGCGCCAAGACTTGCACAAAAGCCCACAGAAGTTTCTGGACTATAGGGAAGAGTCCGGAAATCTGTACAGGCACATCCCGCATCAAGCTGGCCACGAGGATGTGGCTGCGTGGAAATTGTGTGTGCCAACGGAACGGCGCAAACAAGTTCTCGAGGAGAACCACGTCGCAGCCACCGCTGGACACCTTGGGAGCCGAAAAACAATTGCTCGGGTGGCAGCGAGATACTATTACTAATTTTCAGCAATAACAGACGTGTGCCACGCAACTGGATGCACCGGCCGTCCGAGCTTGGACGACGGAAGAACTTACCGGCCGATCCTCGCACACTGGTCAGCGACTTTGCGGAAGCTGTTCGCGACCGAGGAGTGAGCCGGGAAGCCCAACCATCGTCTGGAAGCGGCGCGCTGGAGGCAGTTGCGAACGACGTCTGTTGTTGCGAAATTCCGAGGGCGACTCGCGGATCGACCGCAGACACCCCTCCGGAACACCAGCGGCCATCCGAAGAGCAGTCGCAGCCATGGCTGAGGGAAAACCAGCGGCAAGGAGCATCGTGTGCCAATTGGCAAAATCATCGGCCGCCACACACACACACAGCCGCACTGCCACCGGGGCCAACAGGGAAAAAAAAACACACAAGAGGTATGTTTTGAAGTAGCACCCGGCGTGGGCAGAGGCGGCGGCGGCCGATCATGAGCAGGGGCATCGAAGAGGAAATATTCCGGGCTGAAAAGATGGAAAAATTGTAAAATTCGAAATATTTTATAATTTTTGCACCAAAACACTCACCTGCAGCTCACGGAGTTGCCAGCAGCGAGATGAACAGCTTCAGACGAGTGTTAACAGAGGGTTACCAGAGCGTTAACAGCAGCGATCGACGCAGAACGGAGCGACGCAGATCGGAGCGACGCAGAACGGAGCGACGCAAAACGGAGGGGCGCGGAGTGGAGTGCCAAAATTAAAAACACGAAATTTTCGTGTTTTTCCCGAAGGAAGAGGGGAGTGTGAGGAGCAATATATGTATGCACGTAGTAGTGTGTATAAATACATGTAGTTGCTATGTGTTTATATGCATATACGTGCATATGTATGTTGCTCCACACAAGGACGCGAGTACTGTAGGAGCGGCCCTCGCGACTGGAAAGGGTCAGAGTCCGAAAGATGGTTCGGCTCTTTCGCTCCTACAGATTCAGCAATTGGCTCGCGTCGCTCCCACGACGATCATCGGCGACCGTTGGCCGAGGTACCGTTCGCGGCCGAGTGAAAGTAGTGGATGCTTTCACTCGCACAGCCATAACGGTATTCCGGCCAATGAGCGGCTGCCACGCGATCAGGCGACATTTGGCGTCGCAAAATATCGCGTGATGTTGCCGTTAAATCGGGCACGAGCGACCGACAGGCCCCGCTCCAGAGCCGAGCGAGGAGCCGTTACAGCACGAAGCAGGGCCTGCGTCTGTGCTATAAAAAGGCGCCCGTGGCTCAGGGGACAGTATAAGGTATCAAATAGTGAAAGTGAACGTGAAAGTGCTAAAAGTCAACGCGCAGGTAGTGATCAACCAAAAAGGACATCGAGGGACATCGAAGGACACCGATATCGAAAGGAGATCAATACCAAGGACTTCAACCAATTAAGGACATCGTGGGAAAAATTCAAGGATATCTAAGGAGGATATCTCGGACGCCTATTAAGGACCATAGGCAACCCAGCGAGGACAGAGGATCATCAGCTGCCACCAACAAGGACATTGGTGCGGCGCAGCTGTACCTAGAGCTAGAAGTTGGCGAAACCTGGGACAGGAGTGAGTAAAGTTCACGTAGCCGTGCGAAAGAGTGCGTTTTGTGTCGGAGCTGAAGCTTTGGTGTGTTGTAAGAGAATCCAGCCGTAGGAGTGGTCTGTAAGTGATCCGAGCGAACTGCCGGAGCATACAGCGCAAACCCTGGCACATCCTGGAGTGCGTAAACTACCCGAAAGCTAACCAAGGCACAACCGCTCGTACAGCCGGAGTACGCTGAACGCATATCCTCCAATCCTGTGTACAGGTGTGCATGATAGGAGGCGAGTCCTTGCATATAGCAGGAGTACCTCAGGCAGGCATAGAATATTGTGAATATTGTAAATTGTAAATTATACGAAAAACGTTCAGAATATATATATCAACTCAAACCAAACACATTATCGACTACTTATTATCGCAGGGGCTTCAACAAATAAATTTTTTGGCACGAACACACAGTCGGCTGAAACTGGCCCGGCTTGAACTCGGGATAAACCGAAGGTTCGTTATATGGAACTTAACACCCCTGAAGATGTGGATTACGCTGCAAAAAAACTGCAAGCATCAATTGCTGAAGCTGCGCTCCTTTGAAGGCCCAAAATCTCTTAGCTTACAAACGTTGGACAAGAAGATGTTGGATACGAACACGCACGACAAGTGATAAAACCAGCTATAATGAAGCCACTAGGCAACTCAAAGCTGCGTTAGCCCAGCTTCAGAATAGACGTATTAGCGATGCATTGGAACGAACTGAATCACCTGCCGACGCAGAATTTCAGCTGTGGAAATTCACCCGCAAAATTAAGAGGCAGCCAATGCGTCGACACCCCATACGCTGCACTTCTGGAAATTGGCTCATGGGAGATGAGTCACAAGCCGAGGCCTTTACCTGCCATCTGCAAGAGCAATTCACGCCGCTGATAACCGCCGAGCCTTCAGAAGTAGCAGCAAGTGAAGACATCGTCCTATCACCTCTCCCGGTCGACGCCCAGATCTCAGCATGCACAAAAGAGGAGGTTCAAGATCTCATAGATGGCAGAGTTCTTAGAGCATTGCCTAGTTCAACAATAGAGTATCTCACTGTCCTCTACAACGCCATGCTTCGCATCCGGCACTTTCCAGCTTGCTGGAAGCGCGCCGTGATAGTGATGATTCCTAAGCCCGGCAAACCCGTGGGTGAAATTGGTTCATACAGACCAATTAGCCTGTTGCCAGTACTCTCCAAAGTGTTCGAAAGAATTCTTCTTGGACGAGTACTGACACACCTGGGACGCCGGGAGGCCATTCCAAATCATCAGTTTGGCTTTAGGAGGCAACATGGAACGCCGGAACAGGTGCACAGAGTTGTACACCACATCCTAGGAGCTTTTGAGGAAAAGATGTACTGCTCTGCCTTATTTTTGAATATTAAACAGGCGTTTGATCGTGTTTGGCTTTAGGAGGCAACATGGAACGCCGGAACAGGTGCACAGAGTTGTACACCACATCCTAGGAGCTTTTGAGGAAAAGATGTACTGCTCTGCCTTATTTTTGAATATTAAACAGGCGTTTGATCGTGTCTGGCACCTGGGACTACTGCACAAAATAACGACAGCCCTACCAGCGCCATATTTCACCCTGCTGTCTTCATATTTAATCGGAAGGACCTTCCAAGTTACCAAGGGGCAGGCATTGGCCAAAATGTGTAACTTTCAACTTAAACAAGTAAGAAAACTCTATTCGGGGGTACCCGACTAGGGGATCCCCCGAACCCCGTCTGATCAGCGTTTTTAAATATATTCCGTATCTTGTATACATTACAAACTTATACAAAATTTAATTTAATTAATTTCATTTATTTATTTATTTTAATTTAATAAAATTAAAATAAAAATAAAAAATTAAGAAAATACGGCGGGGTTTGAACCCAGATCTGCTTGGTATGGCGTACCCCGCTTCTATCAACACCGCCACTGCACTGCTTAGACAAGCAGTATCAAATTTGAAACTAAAGGCAGTTCAAAATTATTACAAAATTCACGCAGTCAGCTGTAATTGTTGTGATTCTTAGAACAGACAAGAATGCTCTCATTCGAATGTCTCAATGTATGTGTGCACATGTATAGAAAAAATGAAAACGGGGGTGGGTTTTTGGTCACATGTTGCAATTGACAAAACGTTTTGTTTAATTAATTCAGTGATACTTAATGGATTTCAATAAAATTTTCAGCATATGATCTACATATTATATTGAATATTTGTCAGTTGTATAAAATCGCAAACTCATTCACATATTGGCTATATTTGCAACTAACCTTCAATTTGAAAATTTTTGAAAAATTTTGAACCAATATCCAAAATCTAACAAAAACCGAAATTGTATCAAATATAAATGAAACTTAATGCAAAATTTTGAGACTCTAGCTCCAAATATGTACGAGATAGAATTAATAAACTGTATTTCGATAAGGTTTTTAATCGATAACAAAAGAACGGGAATAGTTATCGATTTTCTAAAACAAACTCGATATGCGCGTGCTATACAGGGACTTCCAATAAAAATTTCAAGTCTCTAGCTCTTATATGTTCTGATATCGACGCGTTCATACATACGGACAGACGGACAGACAGACAGACGGACAAGGCTAAATCGACTCAGCTCGTCTCCCTGATCAAGAATATATATACTTTATGGGGTCTGCCACGCCCCCTTCTGCCTGTTACATACATTTGACAGCTTAACAAAACCATTATACCCTGATTTCCGATTTTCAATGGGTTCAGGGTATAAAAACTGGATTGGATGCTGAGAGCCTCCAGCAAACTATCGTATAACAGCAAAGCCTTCCTTTCTATATGGAATGCCTTTATGGGATAAACAAAATCCAGCTCTTACTGAATAAAAAAATAAGAAGATGGACTGGAGCAAATTGGCTTGTGAGAAACTCAGTGCTACACAGGGATCTTGAAATTCCTACAATCGCAGAATTGATTGGGAGACACAGTTCCTGATTCGCGGAAAGACTTGCTGCGCATCCATTTCATCTAGCAACTAATCTAGCCAATAATAACAGGCGAAGACTAAAAAGACTACACCCTTTGGATCGTCGGGTGATCTGATCTCTGAACATAATATTATTATTAATAACTATTATCATTGTAATAATTAATTATACCGGCATACTGGCCCACTCAATAGTTAAGGATTAGAGATAATTTCGCTATAGAGTCTTAGACAATAAGCTGCAACAATAAAGAACAATAATAAAACAAAAAAAAAAAATACTGCCTGAATTGCGAGACACTCAACAATTTCGATCGTCGCATCACATACACACACATATGCAAATGTGTGTGTGCAGTCCACAAAATCAAACAACCACAGTCATCAAGAGTTTCGCACACAGTCACACAAATACTAGTATATGTAAGGGACTGTAAGTGTGTGAGTGCATGCTAGTCGCATAAACATAGTATATATTCGTTAAGCGCACCAACGATTTTATACCCTTCACTCAAATAATAATAAAATTGTTAACATTTTGCATGAGCATGGCAAACCCTTTCAGCAGTTTGGTAAACTCTTCTCTCAGAAGGAAAGGAATGAAACGTCTCGACGAACGAATTTAAATTTATATATATATATATATATATATATATATATATATATATATATATATATATATATATATATATATATATATATATATATATATATATATATATATATTCTTGATCAGGGAGACGCGCTGAGTCGATTTAACCCTGTCCGTCTGTCCGTATGTATGAACGCGTCGATATCAGCACATATAAGAGCAAGAGACTTGAAATTTTTTGGAAGTCACTGTATAGCACGCGCATATCGTTTGTTTTAGAAAATTGATAACTTTTCTCGTTTTTTTTTTTATCGATTAAAAACCTTATCGAAATGAAGTTAATAAATTATAACTCTTACATCTTTTGAGCTTACGTCTCAAAATTTTGTATTTAGATTTATTTATATCTTATACAATTTCGGTTTTTGTTATATTTTGGATACCGGCCAAAAAAAAAGTGTTTTTTTTTCAATATTTAATTTTACAAGCTTAAATTGTTTTGCGTTAATAAATACATAACTAGCAGAGGGGCCGGGTTCAGGGGATTTTCTAGTCGGGCACCACCGAATAAAGTTTTCTTACTTTTTTTTATATAAAACACAATAATTTAATAGATTTTGTTGTAAAATCTGCCTAGTCTTAATATAAACTGACGTATCTGGACTCCACTGGTTTGGTTATCCCTTGATATCTGATTGGAGAATCAAGCCCTCCTTGGATGGTGTTAACTTATATATATTATACTATTTAGGGTTTGCTACGCCTCCTTTTGCCAATTACATCAATTTTAACGTAACCCTTATACCCTGAATTTATATTTTTCCATTGCTTCAGAGTATAACCAATATTTTTGCTATACGACTATTAAATCAAAAAATATGCTTAAGTTCAAAATGTATCATATACATACCTGAATAATAATTTGCTTGGTTGGAAAGCGACTATTGTGAGACACATTAAAAGCCACAAACGGTCAGTCCACTCCAAATTAGGGTTATTATTTGTTTGTCGCATGCATTGCACAAAAATTTCATCTCTTAATTCCTCTCTTTCAATGCCCAAGCCAATAATATATTGAATACTTTGGAGCTCACGTTCCGCATTTTGCTCACCACGCATATATTTAGAAAGCTCCTACATATAAAGATAATACATAAATATTATTAGAGTTAATTTTATTATAAATTTTATTATTCATATTAATTTATAAACAAGTAAGAGTGCTCTAGTCGAGACTGCTCGACTAAGAGATACCCTGAACCCTGCAAAGATGCGATATTCAAATCACTTTACGCTTCTTTTATACATATATACATATATATAAACAACACATACACACACACACACATAAGCACACGCACGCACAAGCACTTGCTCTGTTACTGCGCAGTTTACGCAGCGACTACGCGTGGGCAGTGCTTGGGCTGCAGTATGGGCAATATTATGGAAACTTTTTTGTTTAGGCACTTTACTTTAGGCACTTATTTGTTGAATACATTTTCTTGTAGAAATTTGTGGAAATTTTAATCAAACTTAATAATGACAATAGTATTTGAATAACGTTTTTTGCAAATTTGTAGGGAGGGTATTTGGCCAAAATCCGAAAATTCCTAAACTTTGTGATTATTGCATGTACCTACATAGTTAATCTTAAATATGTAGCTTTTGTGGTATACAATCTATTTTTATCGATAATAAAAAATTATAAATTTGTACTGCGTATGATATATAAGAGTATACATTTAAATTCAGATCTCTAGCTTTTGAGGTTTACGAGATCACCGCGTTCATACGGACGGACAGACGGACATGGCTAAATCAACTGAGCTCGTCGGGAAGATCAAGAATATATTGTATATACTTTCTGCGGCCTGCCACGCATCCTTCTCCTGTTATAAACATTTTAACAAAACCATTATACCCTGATTTCCCATTTTCAATATGGGTACAGGGTATATAAAAGTTGGCATAGTAATAAGTAAGTTCCCATAATAAAATCCATACTGCAGCCCATGTAGCAGCTGCGTAGACTGCGCAGTTAGCAAAGCCCGTGCTTATACGTGCATGTGTACATGTATTGCTTGGTTTGTATGTACAAATGTGTAGTGATTGTGATTGTGTAGTGATTGTAATGACAGGTTAGATTTTAGATACACAGACAAGAGGTCAATTTATTTGTTCGAGCGAGACTTATGTACGATAAGACATGGCGCCATGTCACTTGTGGAGTTTTATAAACAAAAACTAGCCTTAGTTATACACAAAACAAGGATGACACATGAAAATGACAAGTTAGAAAACTCAAGTCGGGGTGCACGACTAAGAGATACCTTGAATCCTGAAGGATATGCGTTTTTTAAATATGCGTAGTTAAGTATTTTTTAAAGCAGAGTAAACATATACAAATTTTCGTCTCAAATCACCTTTACAATTCAAAAGAATATTTATAAAAAAAAAGAAAGCTACAACCAATGTGCGCACAGTCACATGAAAACTGCGTACGCTTATCGCTACTTGGCTACTTGGGAACGTGGCTTTGCCAATTAGCCAAACGTTTTTTATAAATTCGGTTTTACATAATAAATCTCAATCAATTTTGCAACACATAATCTATGTATTGTATTTAATATTACTGAATGAATATTACATGCAAGCTCATTCACATATGGGCTATATTTGCAACTGAACTTCAATTTAAAAAATTTGGTAAAATTTAGAGACGGTCAAAAAAAATGAAATTATATAAATTATAGATAAAACTATATACAAAAATATATATTTTATATCACGTTTCCTTCTGACTGTTACATACATTTTCACAAAACCATTATTAGAGACTTGAAATTGTTAATTTATAATATGTTCGTGTATACCCTCAAATTATAAAGTGTTACGATTTTCCCGATACGCCCACTAGGGGCGTGGTAAATCGGATCTGAACCAAATCTGTTATATGTTGAGTATTATTGATGCTAGAGATTTGAAATTTGGTATTCGAATATATAATACAATAAGATATATCGAATATATCTACGCCCATAGGGGACGTGGCAAATCAGGTATTTTCTACAGTTTTAGATCTAGAAACTTAAAATTAAACGACTGAATTACTAATGAAATGAGATGAAAGAAATGAGATGAGAGTTATATGAATTAAGTTTCGTGGGTGAGTTATGATAGTGATTTTTTTATACCCTGAACCATTGAAAATGGGAAATGTCAAATGTATGTAACAGGCAGAAGGAGGCGTGGCAGACCCCATAAAGCACATATATATACAATTTGCAACTGACACTGCTTGAATTTGGTTATAATTTTTAGCGGCCTTTACTTTCAAATTTGAATAGAAGCAGATCTCGGTTCGAATCTCGCCGATGTCAAAATTTTTTATTGTTTGTTTTTCTCACACGCTATGGCGGTGTCGGTAGAAGTGATGCGCTTTGATCTGTAGATGTTGGTTCGACTCCAGGTGCGGTGATGTCGGATTTTCTTATTTTTTTTCCAGTTTTTTTAAAATTATTATTACAATTATTCTTAAAAGAAAAACTTTTTTTTGCCAATAATGCTATTTGATTTGGAAAGTGTAAGATTGGCAATTCAATTAAATTTTGTATAAGTTTTCGATAGATACAATATACGGAACATAGTTAAAACGCAGATCGGACAGGGTTTCGGGGATCTCCTAGTCGGGCACCCCCAACTAGAGTTTTAATACTTGTTTTAAAATTAGTTTGGAGAGTTAATGGAGTAGAGTGATAAAAAGTTAGTGTCATAGTGTTAATGAACATTAGTGTCATAGTGTTAATGAACGTGGTTTTCGGATGGGTAATGAACGATTGGAAATTGGATGATTTTTAATGAGTCAAGTGAGTTTAAGTGTATAGATAATAAATATCCCATTCCCATTATCACAATGATGATATCCAACCAACTTGGGTAAGTCAATTTATGTCTCAACTCTAGACTTGAAGTCTGGTTTTCATCAAATAAACTTTTTAGAGCAAGATCGCGAAAAAACACTTTTTTCCGTAAAGAATGGATAATATTAATTCTGCAGAATTCCTTTTGTGCTGAAAAATGCACCAAGTATATTCCAGAAGGCATTCGATGCTGTTCTCAGAGAACGATGTTATAATTTTTTTATAAACAAAAGAACATTTGAAGCATATAGACTGAACCTATAAGAGCTAGAGGCTTTAAATTTTTTGTAGGTCTCTGTATAGCAGGCGCAGATCAAGTTTCTTTCAAACATTCAATAACTATTACCGTTTTAATGTTATCGATTAAACACATTATCGAAATGCTGTTTGTAAATTCTATCTTGTACATCTTTCGAGCTAGAGTCTCCAAATCTTGCATTTAGTTTCATTTATTTAAATTTAAATTCATTTATATTTTATACAATTTCGATTTTTACAATTTTCAAATTGAAGGTTAGTTGCAAATATAGCTAATGACTCATTTTTTCTATACATATGCACACATACATTGAGACATTCGAATGCGAGCATTCTTGTTTGTTTTAAGAATCACAACATTTACAGCTGACTGCTTGAATTTTGTTTTAATTATTAGCTGCCTTTAGTTTCGAATTTGTTACTGCTTGTCTAAGCAGTGCAGTGGCGGTGTTAATAGAAGCGGGGCACGCCGTGTCAATCACTGAGCTCAAGCCCCACCGATGCCAAAATTTTTTTATTGTTTTTTTTCAGAGGTAATGCGCTTTGATCAGTAGATGTTGGCTCGACTCCAGCTGCGGAAATGTCGGATTTTCTTAATTTTTTTTCTTTTATTTAATTATTATTATTATTATTTTTAAAACAAAAACTACTTTTTGACAATCACGCTAATTGATTGTGAAAGTGCAAGATTGGCAATTTTATACAATTCTGTATAAGTTTGTAATGTATACAAGATACGGAATATATTTAAAAACGCAGATCGGACGGGGTTCAGGAGATCTCCTAGTCGAGCACCCCCGACTAGAGTTTTCTTACTTGTTTTAATCAGCATTCGTTCCTTTCTTAGGTTCGCCAGTTACTAGTAGATGGCTGCATGAATAGCGAAAAACCCAAAATTAAATGCACAATGCTCAAAATAATTTGAGTGAAGCTGAGTGCGTAAGACTCGGCCACACAACTTTCAAGCCAGAAACCCAGAAATGAATGAGTGGTGTGTGCGTGTGCAATTCGAATAAAAACGAGAAGAAAAAATTAAACAAAATTTAATTTTTTGTATTCATTTAGCTTACAAATATGTTTATTTACTTATATATTTAATTTATATTTGAATTTAACAACATAATTCTATTTATGTTGTTTGGATTAATAGCAATAATATTAAATTAATTTATTCGTTGGTGGGGAAAGGCCCTTTGTCAAAATTAGTATGATTGTTGCTAAAATTTGAGTTTTCAGTGCTGACTTTAACTGTTCTTTCATTGGATACTTTCAATATGACTGGACTTTTTTTTTTTTTTTTTTTAAGCGTTGAATCCTTACAATACAAATATAGTAACTTAACAACACATTTAGAAAATAATAAGGAACCTAACCTACTGATATGCACAGAAGGACATATATGGTAGACTTGGGCTGATACGTTTTATTCAATTCCTCAATATTTCTAAGATTTTATGCTTTCCTCAGGTCAAACGAAATGTATATGCACTGCGTAATACGCAGAATATATATTCAAAAACTAAAGTGATTCGAGTTTCTTTGGCTTTGCCGAACTTTTCACTCCGTTTTACGACTTATTTATTCTCACTCATTGCGTTGAGTGCCGTATGCTATGAGACACAGCGCCCACTCATATTGATACAAATTCCCATCATTGTGCGCGTCGCACTCGATTAACTCGACATTAACTAGAACTAAGTCAAAAATGAAAGAGAATAATTGGCCATTATATTATTTAAAAAATAAGAAATTATTTATATGGAGGTAGGGCTCTAAATATTTTCAGAAACTATCAGCCAAACTATCAAAAACCAAAAATTTTAGAACAGGCAGATGTGTCGCGAAGTCGTACTTTCATCCTTTTTGGTGTAAAAACCCGTCATACAGAGTTCCACAATTGGACAGATTTGATGACCACATTAAGAGAAAAGTTAAATTGCACCGTCTTATACCCAATTAAATGCGAATTGCATGTGCTGTCAAAAGTAATTCGAGGAATTTTTACTTACAACCTTCTGGTACTGTAAAAGTTTTATGCAAGGCATCGTAAATAAAGACGAACAATTTGAAATCTTCATAACAGAGCATAACCAAGTTCACAGGGCAGCACAGAGAAATGTGAAACAGATTTTAAAGAATTTTTGCTTCCAAAAATTACCAAATCAGTGAAATAAATAGTTATAGCTGTAGTAATACATTACTGAAACACCAATTCCCAGGAGACATACTACAAGTTAAAACACCCTTCCCGCTTGATAGTGGACAGAGTATAAATCCTTACGAGCTAAGATACAGCGTTGCAGATTATGATAACAACAGTAGAACGTGCTCCATAATATGGCAAGAAAAAATGCATTGCAAACCAATCAGGCTGTGTAAAGATTGAAAAGCTACAGCGCTCAGGTATTGGATTCATTTTTTATTTATTTCGATCAAATTATAAACGTTAGGAAAATAAAATAAAAAGTCAAAAGACCTTTTTAATTTATCTATGTTCGTTCGTTAACTCCTTTAGGGGTATAAAATTTGAAGCATGTAGTCTTTGTAATTATATCCTGATCCCATTGCAAATGCGAAATCAGGTTATAATGGTTTTGTTTGACGTCAAATGTATGTAAAAGACAGAAGGGGGCGTGGCAGACCCCATATATATTCTTGATCAGGAAGACGAGCTGAGTCTATTTAGCCCTGTCCGCCTGTCCTTTCGTCCGTCCGTAGGTATGAACGCGTCGATCTCAGAACATATAAGAGCTAGAGACTTGAAATTCTGTAGGTCCCTGTATAGCACACGCATATCGAGTTTGTTTTAAAAAATCAATAACTTTTCCCGTTTTCTTGTTATCGATTAAAAACCTTATCGAAATCAAGTTATTAAATTATGTCTCGTACATCTTTCGAGCTAGAGACCAAATTTTGTATTTAGATTAATCTATATTTTATACAATTTTGATTTTTGTTATATTTTGGATACCGGCTAAAAAAAAATTAATATTTTTTATTATTTAATTTTACAAGCATAAATTTTTTCTGCGTTAATACATACATAACTGAGTATATTTAAAAATGCAGATCGGACGGGGTTCAGGGGATCTCCTAGTCGGCCACGCCCGACTAGAGTTTTCTTACTTGTTATACCCTGAACCCATTGAAAATGGGAATTCAGGGTATAATGGTTTTGTTAAAATGTCAAATGTATGTAACAGGCAGAAGGAGGCGTCGCAGACCCCATAAAGTATAAATATTCTTGATCAGGACGACGAGCTGAGTCGATATAGCCATGTCCGTCTGTCCGTCTGTCCGTCCGTCCGTCCGTGTGAACGCGTCGATTTCAGAACGTATAAGAGCTAGAGACTTGAAACTTTTTTTCGAAGTCCCTGTATAGCACGCGCATATCGAGTTTGTTTTAGAAAATCGATAACTATTCCCGTTCTTTTGTTATCGATTAAAAACCTTATCGAAATGAAGTTAATAAATTATATCTCGTACATCTTTGAAGCTAGAGTCTCCAAATTTTGCATTTAGTTTTATTTATATTTTATACAATTTCGGTTTTTGTTACATTTTGAATATTAATTAAAAATTTTACAAAAATTTTCAAATTGAAGTTTAGTTGCAACTATAGCCAATATGTGAATGAGTTATCAATTTTAGACAACTGACAAATATTCAATATAATATGTAGATCATATGCTGAAAATTTCATTGAAATCCATTAAATATCACAAAAGTAATTAAACAAAACGTTTTGTCAATTGCGACATGTGACCAGAAACCCACCCCCGTTTTCATTTTTTCTATACATGTGCACACATACATTGAGACATTCGAATATGAGCATTCTTGTCTGTTCTAAGAATCAAAACACTTACAGCTGACAGCTTAAATTTTGTTATAATTCTTAACTGCCTTTAGTTTCAAATTTGCTACTGCTTGTCTAAGCAGTGCAGTGGCGGTGTTGATAGGTCTGGGTTCAAACCCAGCCGATGTCAAATATTTTTATGTCGTATTTTCTTAATTTTTTATTTTTTTTCTTTTATTAAATTATTATTACTCTTTAAAAATTATATTAAATTCTTTAAAAAAAAAAACATGCTATTTGATTGTGAAAGTGCAAGATTAGCAATTTAATTAAATTTTGTATCAGTTTGTAATGTATACAAGATACGGAATATATTTAACAACGCATATCGGACGAGGTTCAAGGGATCTCCTAGTCGGGTACCCCCGACTAGAGTTTTCTTACTTGTTTTATGATGAATTGGTTAACAAATCTTAAGTATCAAACGATATTGGAGCTTTACATTTTAAGAAGTTTCTAAAACACATTTTTATAAAGGATACTTTCATCATCATCTCTATTCGTCTGTCCGTATGAACACAGGCCATTTCACCGCTAGAGACCCAAAATTTTTAATATATACTCGTGCATACCCTTGAATTATAAAGTGTAAAGATTTTACCAATGCGCCCACTAGGGGCGTGGCAAATCGGAAAATGCATTATGATCATTATGATTATGAAAATAATTTTGACTGCCCTGTAATTTCCACATTTTGCAGTTACGTTACCACAGAACACTTCTAAGGATTGGCCAAAAATTTCATGCCTACGCTTACTGGGTGCTTGGCAAATCTGAATATATTTAGTATCTTGCAAAAATTTTTTATTCATTTTGCACATTATTAGTGCTGTAGACTTGATATTTGGAATATATACTTGGGTTGACAACCCGAAATTAATCAGATATGGCGGATATATCATATATACAGTATATTCTATAGCTTATGGTTAGAAACTTAAAAACCAAAAAGTATATCTATACCGATTGGGGGCGTTGCATATCAGTGGAGCAGGTAGCGTTTGGATCGTGAATGGGTATTCTGCAGTCGGTAAAGCCCGACTGCAACGTTTTTACTGGTTCATTATTATTACTATTTAGTGTAGGCTTCGTCTTCTACATAGAAAAAATCATAACCGTCAAGCAATGTTAGGGATTCCGATAAGTGAGCTCTCTTTCTGAATCTGTAGAAGCGCAAGGGAACAATTTCTGTTCGCACTCTGACCATTTCAAGTTGCGAGGACCGCTACTACAGTTCTTTCGTCGCTGTGAAGACCGACATATACATATAAATATGTATGACTTCACAAAAAAATTCGTGTGTATTAAGTCTTCATCCACGGCAGTCCTGAGATGTATGGACCGTAGCGATCCTGATGGTTTTAATAACTTATGCTGGCCATAACCCTAGCAGTAAATACATTTGTTATGGTAAGCGAATACCAAAGTAAAACTCAATATTTTATTTTTTAGAAGCGTTGCTTAGGCTATAAAAACCGAACTGAAACAGAAATCTCCAGCGGGGTGATGCAAAAGCAATTTTTGAAGGAGTTTAAGTTGGCAATAACAGTCGCCAAACAATTGGCAATGTTTAGATAAACAACAAAGTACCAAGCGTGTCAGAGGCACTTAACTTATGTGCATATATATATATATAGTTATATATCGGACACATCATATGCAGAAGCACTTGAACCCGGTCATATATAAAACGTTCAAAAACAAAACAATCTTGGTGACAGAAAACACAAATCAGAATGAACCACGAATGTCCCCCACAATCAATTTCCCCATACATAAAGATAACATAACAAGTAAGAGTGTTCTAGTCGAGACTCTTCGACTAGGAGATCCCCTGTAGATCGCACGCACTTTGCTAACTGCTCAGTTTACGCAGCGACTGCTCTTAGGTTGCAATATACGTCATGGTTGAATAAGTTTTTTTGTAGGTAGACTTTCTTAATTAAACTTTTAGAGCGTGATTATGTTATTCATATATTTGCCAAAGCAAAGGTCTCCAGTATGCGAATTTGTTTTTTTTTTTTTAATTTTAGGTGAAGAGGCTATGATATCCAAAATATAACGAAAACCAAAATTGTATCAAACACACATAAAACTAAATACAAAGTTTGAGGATTTTTACTGAAAATATGTACAAGATATATTTTAAAAGCTGAATTTCGCTAAGGTTTTTAATCTATAACATTAATAAGAGAATAGTTATCAATTTTTTTAAACAAACTTGATCTGAGCGGACAATATAAAAAATATAAGTCTCCAGCTCTTATAGGTTCTGAGATCGACGCGTTCACACATACGGACGGACGAACGGACAGGCGGACATGGCTATATCGACTCAGCTCGTCGCGCTGATTAACAATATATGCACTTTATACACTCTTTTTTCGGCCTGTTACATACATTTTCTTAAAACCATTATACCCTGATTTCCCATTTTCAATGGGTTCAGGGTATAACAAGAGTGCTCTAGTCGAGACTGTTCGCCTAGGGGATACCCTGAACCCTGCGAAGATGCGATATTCCAATCACTTTACGCTTCTTTTTATATATACATACAATACGCGTGTGCTTGCTCTGCTAACTGCACAGTTTACGCAGCGACTGCGTTTGGGCTGCAGAATGGGCTATATTATGGAAACTTATTTGTTGACTAAGTTTTCTTCTAGATATATTTTCGTAATAAAACTTTTAAAACCTAATAATGAGATTCATATGTATGTATTTGACGAAGCAAAAGTCTATAGTATTTTAAGTAAATTTTTTGCAAATTAGGGGGGAAGTTGTCGTGGTATCCGAAATCCAAAAATTACAAAATATCTGTATTCATTACATGGATGTATAACTGTCACGATTCCTACTGCCTGTTACATACATTTTAACAAATCAACGTACATTTATTTCCAATTTTCAATGGGTTCAGGGTACACAAACAGCACGAAGACCTATAGAATCATAAGGATTTACTGTAATTAAAGACTTACAAACCAAGAGAAATTTTCTAGCTATAAAAACTGTAGAATATACAGTTTTACCCAATTTTCCACGCTCCTAACGGGCGTAAACGTAAACTAAACGCGAGTATACATTCCAAATTATAAATACTGCTAGCACTTTAACTAGTTTATGAGATACATGATATAGTATTCCCTTATATGCTACGCACCTAGTGGGCATATCGGGGAAATTTTAACACTTAATCAGACGTGGTTCTCAACCAGTATAAGTATATACCAAACTACAAGTCTGTACCTTCAATACAGACAGACGAACGGACGGAATTTGTATTTGGTCCTTGGGACGCAGCTATCAGAAATACTTTTGATGGTAGACACTTAAACTTTACACTTCAATAACTGTAGACTGTTTCTTAAGAATTTTGTTTTCTCAGTTTTAAAGCTAAAACCGACACATCTATACATTATATATTACGCTCATTCAAATATCCCAAATCTGAAAATTTGTTATGATTATGTATTAATTTCGATTGAAATCCACTGCAGCGCTATTATTTTTAAATACACTTACCCGAAAAATATTACAAGATAGAGAAATATTTTCTGGATCATACATGTGTATGTGTGACGTGGGTATTTTATCAGCTCTAGTAAATGTGATCATTTCATGTTTGGCCATTACGTCCATAGCCTTCTTGCCTTTTCTAGTTATTGTTGAAATTAATGTTCCATCTATCAAGCGTTCATGAGCATTAAAAAAATTTTCAGCAAAATTCAAAATATTATAGCGTGAATCATTGTTGTAGACATCATTTTGAATTTCATTTTGATGCATTTCCAGTAATTTTTTTTCAACTCTGAACTTTCTTCTTTGTTCGCGTTCATTGTCTATAGGTGATACTGTCATTGCTATCCCATTTTCTTTTCCTCTTATGGACAAAGACAAAGGTGTATTTATATCAGTGGTGTGTTTAATTTCATTCGAATGTGTCAATGCTTCATATATAGGTTCCGGTTTCACATTTTGAGTTTCAATTCCGATGTTATTATTTACTGGAGGTGGAGGTGGAGCCATTGAAGGCGCAGGAAGTGATGAATTTCCCAATACATTCCTCTTCTGATCATCAATGTAATTTGATGGTTCCTTTTGCATGCATGTTTCAATCTAAAAGTAAATTTTTTTATTTTTTAATAATATTTGGGTGTGTTATCGGTGAGTAAACATTTTTACAGTCAGTCACGAAAGTAAACAAAAGTAGTTTTGTGCAATGTCCGTCTTGCTGTTCGTCCGTCTGTCCGTATGAACGCAAACCATTTCGCCGCTATCGAAGCTGGAATATAATACACGTGTATACCTTCAATTTATAAAGTCTCAAGATTTTCAATATACGCCCATTAAGGGAGTGGAAAATCGGTTAAAAACTGTATCTTTTACAGTTTTAGAGCTAGAATGTTCTTGAGCAACCGTTAAGTTCTTATAAAGATCCATGGAAAAAATTATATATTCACGTGAGCTGGGGGCGGGGCAAATCGGATCTGACTATGTAGTGATTTATAAATATTCGCAAATATCTTAAGCACTATTGATGCTAGAGAAATTTTGAACGTTTTGTCGGGTTGACAACCCAAGATCAAAAAGTTATGGCGGATATATCTACGCCCATAGGGGGCGTGTCAAACCGCAAAAGTTTATATCTCCTAAAGTTTTAGAGCTAGAAGCTTCATAATTGGCTAATTGAGTTACTGGTAACCACCTCCATCGATGATCCAAAAATAATGGTTACGCCCCTTTAGGGCGTGGCGCACCGAAAAATACCCTGTAACTTCCACATTTTTGGAGCGTAAGCTTGCAAATTTAGTTGTCATGTCACTTTAGACTCCTTCTAATGATTGGCCAAAAATTACATGTCTATGACCTCTGGTGGCATGGCAAATTGGAAAAAAATATATTTTGCAGAGCTCTTGAGTTAAATTTTGCTGCAGAATCACCATCACAAAAATAATAGAGTAGATGGCGCTAAACTGCAATAGTCTTACATATCGGATTTAGTTATAAGCGTGTACCGCTTTATAAATAAGCTAAATTCCTTGCTAAGTCGACAGAAAAAATTGTAAGAGACAAATAAATATATGCATTTCGATTTAATGTTTAAATGCTTGAAATAATTGACCACCTAATATTAATATAGTTTTCGCATAGCCTAGGTTAGTTATTTCGTGTTTTTCGTATGTTGCAATGCTTCAGACGATTCCCAAGTGGCACTGTTAAAAGACTCAGTAGGTTATGCAAAGAAAATGTGACGTCATACTTTCAAATTAACAGACAACTTTTAAGTTAACAGATTGCTTTGCATAAAAATTAAATGTGGACACACTTCCATGGCACCGTTTTTTTTCTGTCTAGCTCATAAAATCATCATAATTTATAAAAATGTTACTCATTTACATATATACTTTTTTTTGAAAATTTTAATAAAATATATATTTATTTTGAATCAGAATCTAATTTGATCGGCGACTTTAACAAATTAAGACAAACTTTAAAATGTAATATGCCAGAAGCCCCTATGGGAACAGAGTACCACGCAGTCGGTTGCGTCCGACTGCAACTTTCTTACTTGTTATACTCTGTTCCCAAAGGGAAAAAGAGTATATTGGTTTTGTGAAATGTCCGTCTTGCTGTCCGTCCGTCTGTCCGTCTGGCCGTCTGTCCGTCTGTCCGTATGAACGCAAACCATTTCGACGCTATTGAAGCTAGAGACTTGAAATTTGGAACACATACTCCTGTATACCCTCGAATTATAAAGTGTTAAGATTTTCCCGATACGCCCACTAGGGGCGTGGCAAATCGGAAAATGCATTTTCCGGTATGTCAGAAACCCTGTTAGTTGACTTGCTAGAGAGTTGAAATTTGGAACGTATACTCGCGTTGACAACCCAAGATCAAAAAGGTATGGCGAATATATCTACGCCTATTGGGGGCGTGGCAAATCGCGTAAAACTGTATCTTCTGCAGTTTTAGAGCTAGAATGCCCAAATTTGGCATGTAAGTTACTGTTAAGAACCTATAAAGATCGATGAAAAAATTATATATCCACGCCCCTTGCGGGCGTGGCAAATCGGATCTGACTATATAGTGATTTATACATATTCTTCTATATCTCGAGCACTATTGATGCTAGAGACTTGAAATTTGGAATATATACTCGCGTTGACAACCTACGATCAAAAAGATATAACGGATATATCTACGCCCATAGGGGGCGTGGCAAACCGCAAAAGTTTATATCTCCTAAAGTTTTAGAGCTAGAAGCTTCAAAATTGGCTAGTTGAGTTACTGGTGACCTCCTTTATCGATGACCCAAAAATAAAAGTTACGACCTTTTAGGGCGTGGCACACCGAAAAATACCCTGTAATTTCCACATTTTTGGAAGGTAAGCTTCCAAATTTTTTTTTCCAATTTAGACTCCTTCTAAGAATTGGCCAAAAATTACATGTCTACGACCACTGGGGGCGTGGCAAATTGGAATTTTATTTTGCAGAGCTCTTGAGTTCAAATTGCAGCAGAATCACCATCACAAGAATAATCCGGTAGGTGGCGCTAAGCTGCAATATTCTTACATAGCGGAGTTAGTCATAAGCATGTACCGCCTACATAAATAAGCTTAATTTCTTGCTAAGTAGGCAGAAAAAATTGTAAGAGACATATAAATATATGTATTTCGATTTAATGTTTAAATAATTGACCACCTAATATTAATATAGTTTTCCATAGCCTAGGTCAGTTATTTCGTTATTTTCGTATGTTGGCAATGCTTCAGACGATTCCCAAGTGGCACTGTTAAAAGACTCAATTGGTTATGTAAAGAAAATCAATCACACTTTCAAATTAACAGACAACTCTTAAGTTAACAGACTGCTTTGCATAAAAATTATCAAATGCATGGTGCAGTTATATTTTTTTGTCTAGCTCATAAAATCATCATATTCATACATCGATTGAAACGAGCCATAATTTATAAAAATTTTACTCATTTACATATACATATTTTTAGAATTTTAATAAATATATAGTTATTTTGAGTCAGAAGCTAATTCGAGCGGCAACTTTAACAAATTAAGATAAACTTTAAAATGTAATATGCCAGAAGCCCCTATGGGAACAGAGTATCACGCAGTCGGTTGCGCCCGACTGCAACGTTCTTACTTGTTTTTCTTAGTGTTAGTGTTCAGTCGATCTGTCAAAATATCAGATAAATGTACGCATAGAACTTATCAATCCCGCAAAAACAGAGCATAGTTTTAGCTACAACCAGTTGACATTATAAAAGATTTTAAATCATTATACAGCTAAATCTGGTTAATAAAATTCAATTCAAGCTTAATTGCTCAAGATTAACCTCTAGCAAATTGCTTATAGAGCATGGAAAAATATTAGGAGATATTGTATTCAAAACTTCTTCTTCTGTTTTTGAGGTTTTACTAAAATATTAAATGACACTTTAGTAAAAGACAATTAAATGAACATATATTTTTGGAAATCTATTATTGAAAACTCTGGAAATGTCGCTTTCGAATTGATCGGTATAGTCGTTTTGTTAAAATGTATGCAACAGGCAGAAAGAGGAGTGGCAGACCCCATAAAATATATATATCCTTGATCAGGGTGACGAGCTGAGTCGATTTAGCCCTATCCGTCTGTCTGTCTGTCCGTATGTATGAACGCGTCGATCTCAGAACCTATGAGAGCTAGAGACTCCCGTTTTAATGTTATCGATTAAAAACTTGATCGAAATGAAGTTTTTAAATTCTATCTCGTAAATCTTTGGAGCTAGAGTCTCCAAATTTTGCATTTAGTTTGATTTGTATTTTATACAGTTTTGATTTTTGTTATATCGGTATCCAACCGGCTCCAACTTTGACCAAATTTTTTAAATTGAAGGTTAGTTGCAAATATAGCCAATATATGAATGAGTATGTGATTTAAGTCAATTGACAAATATTTATAATAATATGTAGATCATATACTGAAAATTTCATTGAAATCCATTAAGTATCACAGAAGGTATTAAACAAAACGTTTTGTCAATTGTAACAACAAGTGACCAGCAGCCCAGCACCGTTAGGTCAGTGACGCATTTATTCTATGCATGTGCACACATACATTGAGACATTCAAGCGTGAGCATTCTTATCTGGTCCATGATCACAACACTTTCAACTGACACTGCTTGAATTTGGTTATAATTCTTCGCTGCCTTTAATTTCAAATTTTCTACTGTTAGCCGTGCCGTGTAGATGTTGGTTCGACTCCAGCTGCGGTAATGTCGGATTTTCTTAATTTTTTCTTTTATTAAATTATTGTTACTATTATTCTTAAAAGAAAAACTACTTTTTTGAAAAACATACCATTCAATTGCGAAAGTGCAAGATTGGCAATTTAATTAAATTTTGTATAATTTTGTGATAGATACAAGATACGGAATATATTTAAAAACGCAGATCAGACGGGGTTCAGTGGATCTCCTAGTCGAGCATCCCCGACTAGAGTTTTCTTAATTGTTTTTATACCCTGAACCCATTGAAAATGGGAAATCAGGGTATAATGTTTTTGTGAAAATGTATGTAACAGCCAGAAAAAGACGTGGCAGACCCCATAAAATATATATATATATATATCGACAAGCTGAGTCGATATAGCCATGTCCGTTTGTCTGTCCGTCCGTCCGTCTGTCTGTCCGCCCGTCCGTCCGTCCGTCCGTCCGTGTGAACGCAGCGATCACGTAAACCACAAAAGCTAGTGATCTGAAATTTGAAATGTATACTCGTGTATACTTTACGCAGTACGAGTTTATCATTTTTTTTCGATAACTCATCCCATTTCCTTATTATCGATGAAAATCGATTATTTTGCTTCGTTTTTGAGGCATAACTTGAATACCGTTATAGATTTCAGATTTACTAAGTACATCCGAGTAATGAATATAAACATTTTGTAGTTTTTTTATTTTGGATACCACGCCCCCTTCCCCCCAAATTTAAAAAACGTAATTCAAATACTAGAGACTTGTGCTTTGGCGAATACATACATATATATGTCATTAGTATGCTCTAAAAGTTTGATTACGAAAGTCCATCTAGAAGAAAACTAATTCAACAAATAAGTTTCCATAATATAGCCTATTCTGCAGCCCAAGCGCTGCCCACACGCAGTCGCTACGTAAACTGCGCAGTAGCAGAGCAAGTGCTTGTGCGTGCATGCGCATGTGTGTGTGTGTATGTGTTGTTTGTATATATGTATGTATATAAAAAAGAAGCGCAAAGTGATTTGAATATCGCATTTTCGAAGGGTTCAGGGTATCTCTTAGTCGAGCAGTCTCGACTAGAGCACTCTTACTTGTTTTTTTTTTCGAGTTTAATGAAGATCTCTACAAATCGTAAAACCATGTAATTCGTAAAAATGCTCGTTCTTGCCATTTTCCCTATTTGACTTTCATGGCTTGAATACTGTTAACTGTTATGCTCAAACTCTGACATCTTCGGCATATTATTGGCATGCTAACCGACCGTAAAATATTTATTATTTTGGTTAGTAGGGTCAAATGAAAAACGTAGTTGTGGGGACTCATAATAATTACTTACTTCGCCATCAAGATCCAGTACCAAACTACTCATAGTATCATTAATTTCTTCAATTAGTGGATTAGATGGTAAGGTTGTTGCTTCTGTCAAAAATGCAAACAAATTATCTAAATCAACCGTATCTAAGTTTTGCCCATGTCGGTTATCAGAGGAGCTATTTTCGGAAGCAGTATTTTCAAGTATTGATTTGCCTATACTATTACTTATGTGCTCTGCCATATTAGTTAAGGCTTTAATTTCTGTTTGCACTAATCTGAAATGAAATGTAAATTTAAAAACATTATTAAAGGATGAATTATGTTTAGTAAGAAAGTATGCCATTGAAAACCAACGATTAAGTTTATGACTTTTTACATTTATGCCAAGTCAAAAACATAATTAATTAAGTTAAAATTAACATGTAGTGATAGTATTGAATATATGATTGCTAGTACTATATAATAAACCAATTGATTGAGCAATTTAAAGGCACACACAGCTATTCATAGATTTAATTACCTCTCACAATCTTCAATAGCCTTGCAATCAGTTGTGGGAGTTTCAAATATGATTCTTTCGCGCTTTTTCATTTCTTCATCAACACGACGCATTTCACGTAACGCAGTTGCTACCTATAAAAAAATGATATTTATATATTATTTTCAATATAGCAAGCAGTTTCCAGTTGTTACTTTTCACATGGTAAGTGAGATATAACATATATATAATGTGAAGAACGACCAGAGTGATATTTAAATAAAAATAAAAACCTTGGGATTATAAGGACGTATGGAATGGCGATCAGATAAACAGAGACTGGACCCCTTTGCAACATTCAGAAGGAAGCGTGGCAGACCCCATAAATTATACATATTCTTGTTCAACGCGACGAGCTGAGTCGATATAGCCATGTCCATCTGTCTGTCTGTCGTATGTATGAACGCGTCGATCTCAGAAGCGACCTCGCAGCACAGAATGTAAAATGAGCAAAGACAACGGCTCAAGAACTAAAAAGAGACACTTGTGTAAACATGTGTGCACTTGTGTGCATGACAAAAATGACCTTTTCAGTGACTGGAAGTAGGTTTAAGATTCTCTAAGACTAGTATTTCATATAATACATAACTGAGTATATGTATTTATTAACGCAGAAAAAATGTAAGATTGTAAAATTATTTAATAAAAATTTTATTTTTAGCTGGTATCCAAAATATAACAAAAATAAAAATTGTATAAAATATAAATAAATCTATAATACAAAATTTGGAGACTCTTGCTCTAAGCATGTACGAGATATAATTTAATAACTGCATTTCGATCATGTTTTTAATTGATATTATTGATTTTTTTTTAAACAAACTCGATCTGCGCGTGTTATACAGGGATCTACAAAAAACTTGAAGTCTCTAGCTCTTATAGGTTCTGAGATCGATGTGTTCACACATACGGACGGACGGATAGACGGACGTGGCTATATCGACTCAGCTCGTCATCCTGAGCAAGAATATATATACTTTATGGGGTCTGCCAAGACTCCCTCTGCCTCTGCCTTATGTACATTTGACATTTTAACAAACCCATTATACCGTGATTTCCCATTTTCAAATGCTTCAGGGTATAAAAACGCACCTGGAGTCAAACCAACATTAACTGATCACTCCTACCGACACCGCCATTGCGTGTGTGAAAAAAAAAACAAGAAAGAACTGAACCTATATATGAGGCATTGACACATTCGAATGAAATTAAACACACCACTGATATAAATACACCTTTGTCTTTGTCCATAAGAGGAAAAGAAAATGGGATAGCAATGACAGTATCAGTATATAGACAATGAACGCGAACAAAGAAGAAAGTTCAGAGTTGAAAAAAAATTACTGGAAATGCATCAAAATGAAATTCAAAATGATGTCTACAACAATGATTCACGCTATAATATTTTGAATTTTGCTGCTCATGAACGCTTGATAGATGGAACATTAATTTCAACAATAACTAGAAAAGGCAAGAAGGCTATGGACGTAATGGCCAAACATGAAATGATCACATTTACTAGAGCTGATAAAATACCCACGTCACACATACACATGTATGATCCACATGTATGATATTTCTCTATCTTGTAATATTTTTCGGGTAAGTGTATTTAAAAATAATAGCGCTGCAGTGGATTTCAATCGAAATTAATACATAATCATAACAAATTTTCAGATTTGGGATATTTGAATGAGCGTAATATATAATGTATAGATGTGTCGGTTTTAGCTTTAAAACTGAGAAAACAAAATTCTTAAGAAACAGTCTACAGTTATTGAAGTGTAAAGTTTAAGTGTCTACCATCAAAAGTATTTCTGATAGCTGCGTCCCAAGGACCAAATACAAATTCCGTCCGTTCGTCTGTCTGTATTGAAGGTACAGACTTGTAGTTTGGTATATACTTATACTCGTTGAGAACCACGTCTGATTAAGTGTTAAAATTTCCCCGATATGCCCACTAGGTGCGTAGCATAAAAGGGAATACTATATCATGTATCTCATAAACTAGTTAAAGTGCTAGCAGTATTTATAATTTGGAATGTATACTCGCGTTTAGTTTACGTTTACGACCGTTAGGAGCGTGGAAAATCGGGTAAAACTGTATATTCTACAGTTTATAGCTAGAAAATTTCTCTTGGTTTGTAAGTCTTTAATTACAGTATATCCTTATGATTCTATAGGTCTTCGTGCTGTTTGTATACCCTGAACCCATTGAAAATTGGAAATAAATGTACGTTGATTTGTTAAAATGTATGTAACAGGCAGTAGGAATCGTGACAGTTATACATCCGTGTAATGAATACAGATATTTTGTAATTTTTGGATTTCGGATACCACGACAACTTCCCCCCTAATTTGCAAAAAATTTACTTAAAATACTATAGACTTTTGCTTCGTCAAATACATACATATGAATCTCATTATTAGGTTTTAAAAGTTTTATTACGAAAATATATCTAGAAGAAAACTTAGTCAACAAATAAGTTTCCATAATATAGCCCATTTTGCAGCCCAAACGCAGTCGCTGCGTAAACTGTGCAGTAAGCAGAGCGTGTGCTTGTATTGTATGTATAGTAAAAATCCTCAAACTTTGTATTTAGTTTTATGTGAGTTTGATACAATCTAGCATCAATGTTGCTCAAGAAATAAAAGGAATAAGTATAAATCACTATATAGTCATATCCGATTTGCCACGCCCCCAGTGGGCGTAGATATATCCGCCATAACTTTTTAATCTTGGACTGCCAACGCAAGTATACGTTCTAAATTTCAATTCTCTAGCACTTCAACTAACAGTGTTTCTGACATACCGGAAAATGCATTGTCCGATTTGCCACGCCCCTAGTAGGCGTAGCGGGAAAATCTTGACATTTTATAATTTGAGGGTATACACGAGTATATGTTCCGAATTTCAAGTATCTAGCTTCAATAGCGTCGAAATGGTTTGCGTTCATACGGACAGACGGACAGACGGACGGACAGCAAGACGGACATTGCACAACACCAATATACTCTTTTTCCCTTTGGGAACAGAGTATAATAACAAGAGTGCTCTAGTCGAGACTTCTCGACTAAGAGATACCCTGAACCCTGCGAAGATGCGATATTCAAATTACGTTACGCTTCTTTTATACAAAGAACACATACACACACACACGCATTTAAACTCGCGCACAAGCACTTGATCATCTACTGTGCAGTTTACGCAGCGACTGAGCGTGGGTTTCGCTTAGGCTGCTGTATAAGCTATACTATGGAAACTTATTTGTTGTTCTTCTAGATAGATTTTCGTAATCAGACTTTTAGAGCGTACTAATGAAATTCATATGTATGTATTTGCCAAAGCACAAGTCTCTATTACTTATACCTTTTTTCAAATTAGTGGGGAAGGGAGCGTGGTATCCAAAATCTAAAAACTTCAAAATGTTTGTATTTATTACACGGATATATACAGTAAATTTTAAATCTATAACGGTATTCAAATTACGTTTAAAAAACAAAATTATCGATTTTCATCGATAATAAGGAAATGGGATGAGCTATCGAACAAAAATGATAAACAGATCACTGTCCGTAAGGTAAAAGCTAAAAGAAGCCATACGTAAATACATCAAAGCGTTAAAGTAGGAAGAAGAAATTATATTGAGCAATTATCAACATCCACTAAGGAAAACTCACTGTGGAGAGCTCACCGATAGAAATAGTAATGCCTGTAAGAAACCACACAGGTGGCTGGGCCCGCAGCGACGACGAAAGAGCAAGCACATTTGCAACTCACTTTCAAATAGTGTTCCAAGCTAATCCTGCAACAAATGCGCTTGTACTACCGACAGCATTAAACGCCTCTCATCTTCATAAGCCAATTGAGTTCCGCTCGAATGAAATTGCAAAACTCATTAAGGAGCAATTGAATCCAAAAAATTTCCAGGTTTCAACTAATAACCCTTAAGATGATTATTGAACTTCCTTATTGTGCCGTCTGCATCATTGCCCAGCTATTCAATGTCTTTACCAAACTTGGCCACTTTCCAGAGAAAAGGAAAATGACAATTATCATAGTGATACCAAAGCCGGGGAAAGATCACACAGTCTCCTCGTCGTACTGATCTATAAGCCTATTATCGTGTCTATCAAAACTTTTTTAAAATGTCTGCTGTCTCACTTTCCCTTTCTAAATCACCATAACATAATCCCATCACAGCAATTTGACTTTTGCGAAAAACCCGAAACTATTGAGCAGGTCAATCGTATAACATCAGAAATATGAAGCTCATTCGAAAATTTAAAATACTTCACTGCAATATTTCAGGCTTTCGATAGAGTTTTGTATGAAGGCCTGACGCATAGATCAAAACAACGCTCCCAAACAACACACATAAACTGTTATAGCCAATAGTCTCCAA
This sequence comes from Drosophila leonis, assembly GCA_035045365.1. NCBI lineage: Eukaryota > Metazoa > Arthropoda > Insecta > Diptera > Drosophilidae > Drosophila > Drosophila leonis. Next base: position 216,388 of record JAWNPC010000556.1, read on the forward strand.
TAGCTTATCAACGCTCGCTCTCTTCTTAGTTTGCACTACAAGGTGCATCTCTACAACTCTGTTCTAAAACCAATTTGGACCTATGGCTTCCAGTTATGGGGGAACGCTACCAACAGCAGACAGCTCAGTCGAATATCTTGAGAGCCATCACCGGGAAACCATGGTATGTTCGAAACGAAAACATACTGACATTTAAACATCCTACCAATCAGATAGGAAACAGCGGTATAAAAGAAAAAATACTTTTTGTTTTTGAAAAAAAAAAAAGTAAGAGTGCTCTAGTCGAGTGCTCTAAAAGTGCTCAACTAAGAGATACCCTGAACCCTGCGAAGATGCGATATTCAAATCACTTTACGCTTTTATATATACATATATACAAACAACACATACACACACACACATGCAGACGCACGCATAAGCACATGCTCTGCTAACTGCGCAATTTAAGCAGCGATTACGCTTGGGCTGCGCTTGAGCTGCAGTATGGGCAATATTATGTAAACTTATTTGTTGAATAGGTTTGCTTCTAGATGAACTTTCAGAGCGTAATAACGACTATCATGTGTATCTATGTATTTGCCAAAGCCAAGTCTCTAGTATTTTAAATGCGTTTTTTTCAAATTTGGGAGGAAGGGGGTTTGTTATTCAAAATCTAAGAATTACAAAATGTCTGTATTCATTACACGGATACAGAGTACACAGTAAATTTGAAATCTATGGCTATTAAGGTATTCAAATTACGCTTGACAAACTAAGCAAAATTATCAATTTTCATCGATAATAAGGAACTGGGAAGAGTTAAAGTCGCCAGACACTCATTCGTTTCGACTTACAGCACAGTAGTGTAAAGAAAAACAGTGCCGATTTGCAGCAACTCATGTGCTGCATCAGTTGTTCTACTACAGTTCTACTGGCACTTAATAGTGACAATTTAGTAAAGAGTGTTAATAAACAATTAAAGACAACTAACTTCTGAGCTGTGGCATTTCCATAAGCTCATACTCATACGGCGAATATAGCGTGCATAAGCTCAGTGCAGTTACGTAATTGCTGTAAATCTCTCTTGTCATTCACCCTTTCGGTTCGGCTGCAATACAATCGCGTCCATAATAACCGTGTCAGTGCGCGCTAATTCATACGCGTGCTTTTTTCGTGAGCAATAATATAAATGACAATTAATTAATTAATATGAAAATTGGGCTGATTTTTACTCAATCTTTTAAACAATCATTTATAGTTGACCAGAAGTCAGTGACATGGGAAGCTTCAGCATCTACGTTCCTGTAACAGTTCACAGTTCGAAGGCCATAAAACTATTAAAAGAGCGATACGATAACCGACGTTTAATATTCCAGGCACACATCGTAAAGATCTTGGGCTTAAAAAGATTAGAAAACGTATCTATAAGTAAGCTACGAGAATTATCACACAGCTTCAATGTCCATATGCGTGCATCCTACATACTTACGCATGAAGTTTTTTCAAGATTTGCAAACTTGTCTCCTAGTCTTCGCCTGAATCAAGTCAAAAAGGGTGGACTATGTTTGAACTGCTTGAAGGGCGGCCATCAGTCGCGACAATGTGGCTCGCGAAGCTGTCGGGTCTGTAGAGTCAAGCATCACACGCTTCTTCACCTCGGAAACTCCAGCACATCGCAATCAGTAGCTCTGCTACATCAGCTTTTCTCGTCATCATCATCATAATGCAGAGCATTCCTACTCAGCCCTCAGCTCATTCCACCACTCTCCTATTTGTGATCCTGGCTACTGCAGTGGTTCTGGTTAAAAATCGGTTTGGCGATCACAACTACATCTTATTGCAGCCAAATTTGCTAACCAACTTCAACTTAAGAGGACAAGGTCATCCGCATCTTTCTACGGCTTAGGCGACTGCAATGTTGCCACTGATGGAAGCACCATTCGTATCTCTCTTCAAGCGCGCGCATCAGAGTATGCAACTAGCATAACGGCCATGGTAGTAACAAATATAACTGACAGTTAGCCTTGTTCTGCTGTAAATATAAGTATTTGGAGCAACCGCCAAATATAACTTTGGCAGCTCCAGCTTTCCATAGGCCACAGCAAATAAACTTGCTTATTGGAGCCAGCCTCTTTTATGACTTGCTCTGTGTGGGTCAAATCAAGTTGTTGCCTGGACTTCCATTGTTACAAAAGGCCCATCTTGGTTGGATTATATCTGGGGGCGAAAGGTGCAGCCAGAACTCAGTACTCGTGACATCGAATATGCCTTCAGATCCGGATACAGACTCTGGTACGAATATTCAACTAGACAGTCTCGTTCGGCGCTTCTGGGAGGTTGAGAACTTCAGTGACTCCGTAGTAAGGATCAGTAAGGAGAATTCAGAATGCTAGGCACACTTTATAAGGCATTATAGTCGATTGGACAGTGGCCAATATTCAGTACGATTGCCTGTTAAGCTTAATTCTGAGCTTCTTGGTGATTCCTACCAGCAAGCACGTCGCCGTTTCTTCAATTTGGAGAGGAAATTGAGTCGCTTGCCTCATATAACGACTCAATATTCAGCATTCATGAAAAAGTATTACATGTCACGTGTTCCGCACAACTCGTTTCATCAATGCAGATATTTTCTTCCGCATCACTGTGTTCTGAAGTAAGATAGTACAACTACTAACCTTCGCGTCGTCTTTGATGGATCTGCAGCTACGTCAACTGGTTATTCGTTGAATGACGTTTAAATGTCAGGTCCAGTCATTTAGCCGAAGACGATCAGCTACTACTGTGTTTCCGATCCTATCCTGTTGTAAGATGTATCGTTGTGTAAAGGTACCTGAGCCAGATAGCTATCTACAATGCATTCTGTGGAGGAATTCACCTGATGTAGAATTAGATCTGTTCAAGCTTGATACCGTGACATATGGAACCAAACCTGCGTCATTCCTGTCGGTCCGCGTCATAAATCAGCTGACCAAGAATAAACAAGAAGCATTCTCAGTCGATTCCAATGTATTGCTGCGCGGCTTTTATGTTGACGATTTGATCTCTGGAGGGAAATCAGTGGAATAGGCAAAACTTGTCATGAAGGAAACCGCTGGAATTTTGGAACATGGGAAATTCAAATTAAGCAAGTGGTGCTCAAGCCATTCCATGGTGCTAGACGGCGTGACAGACTGCGATAAGGAATCACTCATAAAATTCAATGATGACAGCAACGTTACACACTTGGCGATAACTGCAGTAACTTTGGCAGTGGACTGCCTATCCCAGACTGGTTTTAATGCCTTCAGATCCGGATAGAAACTCCGCTAAAGATATTCAATGGGCAGTCTCAGCGCTTCCGGAGAGAACTTCAATGGAGAGTAGACAGGCTGTTCTTCCCGTGAAATGCTCAGTTTCTATGGACTTAAAATATACGAACATCTTTAGTCGACTGCAACGGACTTTTGCAGCAGACTACGTACAGTAGTACTACGTACTTTCAATTGTGCATCCAATTGTGTCCCCTACGATAGCAGATGTAAATATCCCTATCGTGCAGATCATGAATATCTTTCACAAGACCAAAGCCATTTGCATGACAATAAAATAGAACAACAAATAGAATGTCCGCCTCAAACTTGACAGGAAAATCAACGACACTTTCGAGCTAATTCTACATCTACCAGACCGTACACTCCCTTTACCTAATCCACGCACACGTAACTTACACCTCAATATGATCTTTATTTATTAATATAGCCCACACCAGTTACTCTCACATATTTTGTATCAATTCCACACACACACTGAATATTTGTCAATGTTTTGCCAAAAAGAAGTTTTAAAGTTTTTCTTAGAAAAATTAAAGCCACACAATAAATGATTGCCATAAAAAAAAAAAACAAAAATATAATTCTTCGCTACATGCCGTAGCAGGTAACAGTAATGACTTCAAGGAAGCGATGAAGTGTAAAATACAAAAGGCACAGCAAATACAAGTAGAGAGAAACAACCCAGACAGGAAAACTCGAGTGCTTGACGTAGGAGAAAAAGTTTTTATAAAAACAATTAGAAGGCTAGAGATTCAGATCACCACTTTAAGCACAGAAGAGGATATTTAAGCAGACATGTGAACGTCTGCGCTGATTAAAAGGAGGGTAGTCCATAAGGACGACCTTAGATAAATGACATTTCACTATAAGTAGAAGAGCAAGTGATATCCAAACTTAATTTAATTCCCTTCTTTTTTTTTATAAGGTCATCGGCTCACTATTATTATTATTATTAGAAATAGTAGATGCTCGGATCACTGACTAATCTCACTCCAGGTACATACTGTGAGGAGCAATATTTGTATGCACGTATTAATGTGTATAAATAAATGTAATTGCTATGTGCTTATCGCCATATACGTGCACATACATATATGTTACTCCTCACAGCGACGCGAGTACTGTAGAAGCGACCCTCGCGACTGGAGAGGCACGCAGTCCAAATTATAGTTCGACTTATTCGCTCCTACAGATTCAGCAATGGGCTAGCGTTACTCCCACGACGATCATCAGGTACCGTTAGCCGAGGTACCGTTCGTGGCCGAGTGAATGTAGTGGATGCTTTCACTTGCACAGCCGAGATTTGGCGTCGCAAAATATTGCGTAATGTTGCCATTAAACTGGGCACGAAAGTCAGACAGTCCCCGACCCAGAGCCGAGCAGGCCCCGTTACAGGGCAAAACAGGCCCAGCTGAACATAGTGGTAAAAGTTGGCGAAACCTGGGACAGGAGTAAGTAGAGTTCACATAGTAGTGCGAAAGAGTGTAGTGCAGTGTCTTAGGTGAACCTTTGGTGTGCCAAAAAGCTAGTCCAGCCGTAGAAGAATATAGTGTGAATCCTGGCGTAACCTGAAGTTCACAAGTGAATCCTAAACTAACCAAGAAAAGTCATACCGCTCGTACAGCGGAATGCGCTGAACGCATACTCTCAGATCCTGTGTACTGGTGTGCATATAGGAGGCGAGTCCTTGCAGGAGTACCTCAGGCAGACATAAAACACAGTGTATTAAGTGAATTATAAAAACGCAAAGAGAATATATGCAAGTTCAAACTATAAAACTTTTATTGGCTATTTATTATCGCAGGGGCTTCAACAAAGAAATTTGTCACGAACACACAGTCGGCTGAAACTGGCCCGGCTTGAACTCGAGATAAACCAAATGTTCGTTACAAAACCCGTTATAGAATGAAAGGTATTGGTATGGGAACAGAAATTTTTGACACAACATACGCATCATTCTACAAGCAGCTCACGACACGTGCGCACGCGGACTACATGCAGGAGGCACGGCGCACTGCCACACTCAGCCCAGCCCATAACTAGTGTGGATGACGGAGTGATAGTCATACACGAAAGCATCGCCTATTAGCTTTGTAGTTTGCAACATTAAGTTTTTATCCAAATTGTATGCCTTTTTATAGCTTATTGTTTCTGCCACTTGATGGGTTTAAAAAGTTGTTGATGAATAAAAAAACAGTAAGCTACTGAAACACACATTAACTCCGGCACTTGTTGTTATACCACAAGCCAGTATAGGATACCATCGTTATATAAAACTGAACATCATCTTGCCTTGCGGATAAGTGTAAGAATAACAACATCCACCGCAGGACCTAAGGAAAACAAGAGGCTCGCCAGAGACGGTAGTCCTTTATCATGACGTGGACCAGAACTTCATAATTTATATAAATAATTGGCAATGAGTATCTCAAAAATTGTACTTACCTCTCTTGCAAATACGCCTCGTAATCGACTTTGTATTATTATTACGCTTCGACGTATTCTTAAAAATTTAATTCGCAATTTCCAACCCCTATATGCGTGCTGTATAATAAGTATTGATTTCTTTACATGCATATAATACTTGTTGTTTAAATGGCGTCTCCAGTTTTTCTGTATAATTATTGAGTTGGCACATCTTATACTTTTTCTTTCATCCTCCAATGGGTCATTTGCAGAATTTCTTAAGAATATTTTCGTTTTACCAATTTGCCATTCAGTCTCAGGGACTTGGAGTTCGTTTAATACAAGCAGTATGTCATTACGGCTATTAGAATATGTTTTATTTTTTATTAGACATTTGTATTTCGATATAAATTCGGAGAAAGTCAGATGAATAGGAAAGCCTTCCCGTCTTATACGAATTATATCCAATATTCCAAGATACCGCAGTTGATCAAGTACTAAGGATTCATTGTAAATATCGGGTTGCTTAAGAGAATTTGGCTTTATACATCGAATATACCTGTAAAAAGAAACGTTCAAGCAATTAAGGCTTTTATAATAATGATTTCATTGCAAAGCCTTGAATATTAATAATATAATAAAAATTCTTGCCATATTTTTGTACTCTGTTCCCAAAGGGAAAAATAGTATATTGGTTTTGTGCAATGTCCGTTTTGCTGTCCGTATGAACGCAAACCATTTCGACGCTATTGAAGCTAGAGACTTGAAATTTGGAACATGTACTCTTGTATACCCTCAAATTATAAAGTGTCAAGATTTTCCCGATACGCCCACTAGGGTAAATGCATTTTCCAGTATGTCTGAAACTGCTAGAGTTGTCAGTTGAAGTGCTAGAGAGTTAAAATTTGGAACGTATATTCACGTTGACAACCCAAGATTAAAAAGTTATGGCGGATATATCTACGACCATTAGGGGTTTGGTAAATAGGGTAAAGCTGTATCGTCTACAGTTTTAGAGCTAGAATGCCCAAATTTGGCGTGTGAGTTACTATTAATAAATCCTATAAAGATCGATGAAAAAAATATATAATATATGCACGCCCACTGGGGGCGTGGCAAATCAGATCTGACTATACAGTTATTTATACATATTCTTATATATCACTATTGATGCTAGAGACTTGAAATTTTGACAACCCAAGATAAAAACAAGTAAGAAAACTCTATTCGGGGGTGCCCGAATAGGAGATCCCCTGAACCCCGTGCGATATGCGTTTTTAAATATATTCCGTATCTTGTATACATTACAAACTTATACAAAATTTAATTAAATTGCTAATCTTGCACTTTCACAATCAAATAGCATGTTTTTTTTTAAAGAATATAATATAATTTTTAAAGAGTAATAATAATCTAATTAAAGAAACAAAATAAAAAATTAAGAAAATACGACATAAAAATATTTGTCATCGGCGAGGTTTGAACCCATTTGCAACTAACCTTCAATTTGAAAATTTTTGTAAAATTTTGAACCAATATCCAAAATATAACAAAAACCGAAATTGTATAAAATATAAATGAAACTAAATGCAAAATTTGGAGACTCTAGCTCCAAATATGTACGAGATAGCATTAAAAAACTGTATTTCGATAAGGTTTTTAATCGATAACATTAAAACGGTATAAGTTATCGATTGTTTGAAACAAACTTGATCTGCGCCTGCTATACAGGGACTTCCAAAAAAAATCAAGTCTCTAGCTCCTATAGGTTCTGAGATCGACGCGTTCATACATACGGACAGACGGACGGACGGACAGACAGACAGACGGACAGGGCTAAATTGACTCAGTTCGTCACCCTGATCAAGAATATATATACTTTATGGGATCTGCCACGCCTCCTTCTGCCTGTTACATACATTTAACAAAACCATTATACCCTGATTTCCCATTTTCAATGGGTTCAGGGTATAAAAAAAGTTCCTCTCTCTTAAAGTTTTAGAGCTAGAAACTAAAAACTCAAAATTAGCTAATTGAGTTGCTGGTGATCTCCTCTATCGATGACCCAAAAATAACTGTTCCGCCCCTTTAGGGCGTGGCACACCGAAAAATACTCTGTAATTTCCACAATTTTGGAACGTAAGCTTCAAAATTTTGCTTTTGCATTACCTTCGACTACTTCTAAAGATTGGCCAAAAATATCATGTCTACGCCAACTGGGGCGTGGCAAATCGGATCTGAATATATACTGTTTTGCACAAAATTTCCTTTTATATCTTCTAAAATTTCAGAGCTAGAAGCTTCAAAATTGACTAATTAAGTTACTGGTAACCTCCTCTATCGACGATCCAAAAATAATGGTTACGCCCCTTCAGGGCGTGGCACACCGAAAAATACCCTGTAATTTCCACATTTTTGGAGCGTAAGCTTGGAAATTTTGCTGTCATGTCACTTTAGACTCCTTCTAAGGATTGGCCAAAAATTACATGTCTATGACTTCTGGCGCATGGCAAATTGGAAAAAATTATATTTTGCAGAGCTCTTGAGTTCAAATTGCTGCAGAATCACCATCACAAGAATAATACAGTAGATGGCGCTAAACTGCAATATTCTTACGTATCGGATTTAAATTGTAATAAAATATATATTTATTTTGAATCGGCCGTTAATTCGAGCGGCGTCTTTAGCAAATTAAGATAAACTTTAATATGTAATATGCCAGGAGCTTTTTTGGGAACAGAGTCTCACGCAGTCGGCTGCGCCCGACTGAAATGTACTTTCTTGTTTTTATACCCTGAACCCATCAGCTCGACAAACTGAGTCGATATAGCCATGTCCGTCTGTCCGTAGGTCCGTCCGTCCGTCCGTCCGTCCGTGTGAACGCAGTGATCTCGCAAACCACAAAAGCTAGAGATCTGAAATTTGAAATGTATACTCGTGTATATCCTACGCAGTACGAGTTTATCATTTTTTTTCGATAACTCATCCCATTTCCTTATTATCGATAAAAATCGATAACTTTTCTTCGTTTTTGAATACCGTTATAGCTATAGATTTCAGATTTACTGTGTGTATCCGTGTAATGAATACAAACATTTTGCAATTTTTGGATTTTGGATACCACGCCCCCTTCCTCCCAAATTAAAAAAAAACGTATTTCAAATACTAGAGACTTGTGCTTTGGCAAATACATACATATGAATGTCATTATTACGCTGTAAAAGTTTTATTACGAAAGTCCATCTAGAAGCAAACCTATTCAACAGATAAGTTTCCAAAATATAGCCCATACTGCAGCCCAAGCGCTGCCCGCGCGCAGTCGCTGCGTAAACTGCGCAGTAGCAGAGAAAGTGCTTGTGCGTGCGTGTGCATGTGTGTATGTGTGTATGTGTGTGTGTGTATGTGTGGTTTGTGTATATGTATATATAAAAGAAGCGTAAAATGATTTGAATATCGCATCTTCGCAGGGTTCAGGGTATCTCTTAGTCGAGCAGTCTCGACTAAAGCACTCTTACTTGTTCTATATATTAAGGAAATCGGATGAGTAATCGAGAAAAAATAATTAGCTCGTCCTGAGAATGGTATACAAGAGTATACATTTAAAATTTCAAGTCAAGATGGACGGATGGACATGGGTAGATTAACTCAGCTCGTTATCCTGATCAAGAATAACTTAATGACACGCTTCCATCTGCCTGTCACATACATTTACACAAATCCACTACAGCCTGAGATCCCATTTTCAATGGCTTCATGGTATAGCAAGTAAGTGTGCCTCATTCAGTAGCGCAAGATCAGCAGATAACCTTAACGTTGCAATCAAATTCCAATAATTCACCGTTTGTTATACTTATTCTCGAAAGTAAAATGAGTACATGGGGTTTTTGCAATGTCTGTCTTGCTGTCCGTCCGTCTGACCGTCTGTCCATATGAACTTAAACTATTTCGCCGCTAATGAAGCTATAGACTTGAAATTTGGAACATATACTCGTATATATCCTTGATTTACAAAGTGTTCACATTTTCTCGATACATCTACTAGGGGTGTGGAAAATGCATTTTCCAGTATATCAGAACCGCGTTACTTGAAGTAGAGAAATTAAATTTGGAACGTATACTTGTGTTGACAACCCAAGACCAAAAAGATATGGCGGATATATCTACGCCTATTGGGGGCCTGGCAAACTGAAAAAGCTTTTATCTCCTAACGTTTCAGAGCTAGAAGCTTCAACTGGATAATTGAATTACTGGTGATCTCTTCTATCGATAACTAAAAAATAATTGTTACGCCCTTTTATTTTTGGAGCGTAAGCTTCCAAATTTTGAATGATATTTTGAATAATATGTCTATGTCTACTGGGTGCGTGGCAAATCGGATCTGAATTTATAGCGATTGGCACAAAATCTTTTATATTTTGAGCACTATTGATGCTACAGACTTGGAATTTGGAATATGCACTCGGGTTGACAGCCTGAGAACAATATGGTGGATATATTTACGCCCCCCATAGGGTGCGTGGAAAATCAGGTACAGTTTTAGAGCTAGAAACTCAAAATTTAAGGACCAAATTACTGATGACCTCCTCCATTGGTTTTGTTAAAAAATATGTATACATATATGCGTGGCACATCAGAAAGTGGAGCTGACAGCGTTTGGGTCATGAATGAGTATTTTGCAGCCGGGAACTTGTTTTAGTTTGTGCGAGTACTTTTTCTCTGCCGCAATCCGTTCATATACCCTTAACACATTGAAAATTGGAAATCAGAGTATAATGTTTTTGTGAAAAGTATGTAACAGGCAGAAGGAGACATGGCAGACCCCATAAAGTATATATATTCTTGATCAGCTAGATAAGCTGATTTCGGCCAAATTTTCAAGGATATCCAAGGAGGATATCTCGGACGCCTATTAAGGACCATAGGCAACCCAGCGAGGTCAGAGGATCATCAGCTGCCACCAACAAGGACATTGGTGCGGCGCAGCTGAACCTAGAGAAGTTGGCGAAACCTGGAACAGCAGTGAGTAGTGTTCACGTAGTCGAGCGAAAGAGTGTATTTTGTGTCTGAGGTGAAGCTTTGGTGTGTTGTAAGCGAATCCAGCCGTAGGAGTGGCCTGTAATTGATCCGAGCGAACTGCCGGAGAATACAGCGCAAATCCTGGCGCATCCTGGAGTGCGCAAACCACCCAAAAGCTAACCAAGGCACAACCGCTCGTACAGCCGGAGTACGCTGAACGCATATCCTCCAATCCTGTGTACATGTGTGCATGATAGGAGGCAAGTCCTTGCATATAGCAGGAGTACCTCAGGCAGGCATCGAATCTTGTGAATATCGTGAATTGTAAATTATACGAAAAACGTTCAGAATATATATCAACTCAAACCAAACACTGTTGGATAGAAACTTTTCTCTACCCAATATAGACGGAAGTTATATTTAGGTTGAAATATAAAGAAAACCGCGCCTGTGTGCTTTCACAACAATGGTTTATTTGTGACTAACTCTAGATATGTACCATTCACATAGATATGGTACACGTACTTATCGATAACATATCGCATTGCTAAAGATGACATTTTCAACACCCTTCGTCAATGCGATCATGGTTACAAATTCAAATTAACATAATTCATTTTAAATTTAACATTTCAGTAAATTTAACATGCTTGTTCTTACAAAGATTCTTAGTTTTGATATCTGCAATCATGTCTGTTGTACAAGCATACTTTAAGTTAATTTGACCTTCGTCTACAACTTGACGAACAAAATGATATCTTATATCAATATGCTTAGTCCGGGAATGATGAACCGGATTCCTGGCCAACTCCTGTGCACTCTGATTATCTCCATACAGAGTAGTTGATGTAGATTCATCTCCACATCAAATCTCGATGATTAATCGACGTAAGAATATAGATTCCTTACAAGCCGCCGACAATGCCATGTACTCAACCTCCGTGCTGCTAAGTGCCACGGTGCGTTGTTTCTCGGATCGCCAGGAAATCGGTCCTCCTGCCAGAAAGTATACATAGCCAGTATACGACCTCCGGTCAGTTCGATCTCCACCCCAATCCGCATCGACATATCCAGTGAGTGGCTGATGACTACCTGTATAATGCATTTTGAAATTTAGCGTCGCTGCCAAATAACTCAAAACGTGCTTTACGCCAGCCAGATCCTCGACGTGCGGATCCTGGTTCCTCTTAGCCAACTTCGCAACTGAGTGTAAAATGTCTGGCCTGGTCGTGAGTGCCAGCCACATCAGCTCACCAATCATCGATTGATACTTGACAGGGTCAACCTTTTGACAATGTCCATCGGCGCAATTTACTTGGAAACCTGCATCCAGCGGAGTTGCTACTGGTCTGCAATTGTCCATACCATGAGTTTGCAATAATTCCTTGATATATTGCGAATGGCCTATGGTGATAGTCCCAAGCTCATCTTCACGCTGCACCTCCATGCTCGAAAACAGTTCAGGCACGCCTTTGTCGACACATTCAAACGCATTTGAAATCACCGATTTGATGCTAACCAGGTCCTCCTTGGATTGACATGCTATAAGCAAATCGTCAACAAATAATCCTTCCCTATATGTTGGTAGAGACAGGGCTCGTTTTCACAGGCCACAAAAGCCAAACTATTCAGGACATCATTTAGTTTGGCGTTCCACTCCCTTCCTGATTGCTTCAATCCATATATCGCCTTCTTCAATAGCAAAGCCTTTGCTGGTTGATCTCGATCAGTGTATCCTTGGGGTTGCTTCATATACACAGTATCACTCAGATCACTGTTGAGGTATGCCGTGCATACATCCATTTGATGCAAATACAATTTTAATTTCGCTGCCAGCGCAAAGATGAATCGCACGCTCTCCAGTCTGCTCACCGGAGAAAAAGTTTCCGCATAGTTTATGCCATACTGCTGGGAGCAACCTTTTGCCACCAGTCGTGCCTTGAATCGTTCAACTTGACCATCTTTGTCGCGTTTCAGGCTGTATACCCATTTGCATCCTACAGCTCGCTGTCCTTTCGGCAAGTCTGCCAACTGCCAAGTTTGGTTGGCCATTAGTGCGTCATATTCCCGTTTCATCGCATCACACCAATCTGATGCATGAACACTCTTTAACGCCTCCTCATAGGATGATGGCACCTTCACGTTGCTAGCAACCAGAGCCCCAAGAACGTTGTGCTGCTTTCGAGGTCGGCCTGGCTTGCCGGTTCGAATCAGCCTTGGTCTGCCTGGACCAATGCGGGGAACTGTGTCAAGCTCAACCTTCACAGTTGCTTCCTCGCTTCGTTTGTTCTTGCTGTCTCCGTCGCTGCTGCGTCCCTTGCTGCTGCGTCTATCGCTGTTGCGTCTCTCGCTGCTGTGCCTCTCGCTGCTGCGCCTCTCGCTGCTGCGCCTCTCGCTTCTGCGCCTCTCGCTGCTGCGCCTCTCGCTGCTGCCTCCAACGCTGCTGTCCCGATCGCTGCTGCCTCTAACGCTGCTATCCCGATCGCTGCTGCCTCCAACGCTGCTGTCCCGATTGCTGATTCAGGTATTCGTCAAACGGCTTATTGACAAATTCACCTCCATTGTCGCTCCGGATACATTTCAGACACTTTCCTGTTTGCCGTTCAACCAACGTTTTGAACTCTACAAACTTCTTGAATACTTCATCCTTCCTCCGAAGGAAATATACGAAGATCCGCCTATACTTGTCGTCAATAAATGTTAAGAAATACCTCGATCCAGCCAAAGACTGTGTGCTAAAAGGCCCGCACACATCAGCATGAACCAACACCAATATGCCTCGCGCTCTATTGGCAGTTGCGTCAGGAAATGGCTGCACAAGAATTTTGCACAGCATGCAAGTTTTACAATTCATGTTCTCCTTGAAAACCATGTTTTCAATACCACGCACCATTCCTTTCTTGATCAGGTCTTTCAAGCTGTTGACATTCAAATGGCCATACCGTTTATGCCACAGCACACCATCTGCCTTAGCAGCAGCATAACAGCTATTATGCTTTCCTTGAAACATATACAAGTCTTGAACTTTACTTGCTTTTACCATGCAAACACCTTTTTGCATTACTTTTGCATATTCTTGCCCAAAAGTTACAAAGCAATTATGTTTCACAGCGCTGCTCACTGAGAAAAAATTTCCGCTCATTTTCGGCACATAGAGAACATCTTTTAACAGCAACATGCAGAATTCTGTCTCAAGCTTTACCTCTCCTTTTTCTTCTGCTCTCAGGAAACCTGAGTCAGCCAGACTGATCATTTCTGTGTGTTTGACCAACCGTGTGAATAACTTTTTATCACAACACATATGGCTTGTTGTGCCACTATCCAAACACCACATACTCTTTTTTAAATGATCTGCGCTCAACGCATTGAATAAACTGCACTGCTTGTTCTCTTTTCTACTTGCCTTTTTCTCATTAGCGCTCTCTTTCTTACACTCAGCCTTCATATGCCCGCGCTCGCCGCACTTGAAACATATCACATTTTTGTTTCCCTGCTTTTTCGCTTTCTGCGCTGCTGGCTTGTGTGTAGCACAAAATGCTTTTACGCATTCGTTCTTCTCTTCTGCGTTCTCCCTCCGCTGGCTCTCTTCCCTCACTTTGATGCATAGAGCGTTGAAGGTCGGCAGACTGTCGCGCGTCTCTATGGCGACAACGAAATTTTCGTAACTTTCTGGAAGACTCGACAGCAAAATAATTGTGCGCAATTCGTCGCATAGCTCAATTCCTACTGTCCCAAGGCCATCCAGAATTCCCACGAATTCATTTATATAACTAGAAATGCTTTGCCCTTGCTCCACGCGCTTGAAAAGCAATTTCTTGTACAGCTGAACCTTACGTGTTGGTCCACTCGGCTGATGGACATCCCTCAACTGGTTCCATGCCTCGGACGACGTCTTGCAATCCTTCAGATAACCCAATTGTGAAGGTTTCACACTTAATGTAATCACTGACAGCGCCTTCTCATATATGGCCTGCCAATTCACATTCTCAGGAGCATCCGTTGGTAGCAATCCACCTGATGCTACACTCCACAGCTCCTGGTGCACCAACACACTCCGCATCTGAACGCGCCAGGATTCATAATTGCCTTCGTCCAACTTTTCTATCTGATAAATTCCGCTCATAGCTATTATCAATTAGTTCCTGAGTCACCACTATGTTAATAGTTCATAACTAAAAACAAACACTTTATGTTTCAATTAAATATTCGCGTCTGGGCCCATAACCTGTTGGATAGAAACTTTTCTCTATCCAATATAGACGGAAGTTATATTTAAGTTGAAATATAAAGAAAACCGCGCCTGTGTGCTTTCACAACAATGGTTTATTTGTGACTAACTCTAGATATGTACCATTCACATATCGCATTGCTAAAGATGACATTTTCAACAAACACATTATCGACTACTTATTATCGCATGGGCTTCAACAAATAAATTTTTTGGCACGAACACAGTCGGCTGAAACTGGCCCGGCTTGAACTCGGGATAAACCGAAGGTTCGTTTCATTATCTATGAAAATCGATAATTTTGCTTCGTTTTTGAAGCGTAATATAAATACCGTAATATCGATTTCAGATTTACTGTAAAAATTACAAAAATTTTGTAATTTTTGGATTTGGATACCACGCTCCCTTCCCTAAAAATTTGAAAAAAAAACGTATTTCAAATACTAGCGACTTGTGCTTTGGCAAATATTGAATATACATATGAATGTCATTATTACCCTCTAGAAGTTTGATTACGAAAGTTCATCTAGAAGCGAATTTTTTCAACAAATAAGTTTCCATAATATTGCCCATACTGCAGTCCAAGCGCATTCGCTGCGTGAATTACGCAGTTAGCAGAGCACGTGCTTATGCGTGTGTCTGAATGTGTATGTGTATGTGTTGTTTGTATATGCATATATATGTATACATAAAAGAAGCGTAAAGTAATTGGAATATCGGATCTTCGCAGAGTTCAGAGTATCTCCTAGTCGAGCAGTCTCGACTAGATTCTCTTACTTGTCAGTTATATAAATAAAAAAACTAATAAGAACGTTGCAGTCGGGAGTTACCGACTTCAGAATACTCATTCACAGTCCAAACGCTTCCAGCTACATTTTCCGATTTCCAATCTTTAAAAGGGGTCTAAGGCAACGTAACTGCAAAATTTGGGAGATTATACTCCAAAGATGTGGAAATTATAAATTACTTTTTGTATTCCACGCCCAAAAACGGCGCCAAAATTATTTTTTGGTCATCGATAGAGGAGATCTCTAATAACTTAATTATGCAATTTATAGGTGTAAATATATCTGCCATATCTTTTTGATCTTGAGTTGTCAGCCCGACTATACATTCCAAATTTCAAGTCTCTAGCATTAATAGTGCTCAAGATATATAAGAATATGTATAAATCACTATGCAGTCAGATCCGATGCCAAATTTGGGCATTCTAAAACTGTGGAAGATACAGTTTTACTCGATTGGCCACGCCCCCAATGGGAGTTCAATTCAACTAACATGGTTTCTGACATACCGGAAATGCATTTTTGGATTTACCATGCCTCTATTGGACGTTTTAGGAAAATATTGGCACATTATAATTTGAGCGTAGACACGAGTATATGCGAAATGGTTTGCGTTTATACAGACAGACGGTCAGACGTACATTGCACAAACGCAATATACTCATTTCACTTTCGTGAATGAGTATACAAGTAAAAGTGCTCAAGTCGAGACTGCTCGACTAGGAGATCCCCTGAACCCTGCAAAGAGCCGATATTCCTAACATGCTATGCTTCTTTTACACATACACATATACAAGCAACACATGCACACACACATACGCACGCATAAGCACGCGCTCTAACTGAGCAGCTTACGGAGCGACTGCGCTTGAGGCTGCAATATGACTACATTATTATACTATATTATTGTTGAATAGTTTTTCTGTAGATTAACATTCTTAATCAAACTTTCAGAGTGTGATTATTCATTCATTTGTGTGTATTTGCTAAAGCACAAGTCTCTAGTATTTGAAATACGTTTTTTTTTTAATTTGTGGCGAAGGGGGCGTGGAATCCAAAATATAAAGAAAATCAAAATTGTATAAAATAAACATAAAGCTAAATACAAAGTTCTAGCTCCAAAGATGTATAATTTAATACCAGAATTTCGATTTTCGTTTTTAATCGATAACATTAAAACGATAATAGTTATTGATTTTTTGCGCGTGATATACAGGAACATAAATAAATTGAAGTCTCTAGATATACCGACAGACGGACAGGGCTAAATCGACTCTGCTCGTCTCCTTGATATAGAATATATTTACTTGGGTCTATCAATGCGTCATTCTGCCTGTTACATACATTTGACATTTTAACAAAACCATTATACTCTGATTTCCCATTTTCAATGGGTGCAGGGTATGAAAACATAGTCATTATAATTTAGGATGCTCCCAGTATGATTGACAAATCAGCAAGATAAACATTGCCCAAGATATAATATTATTTTCAGTTCGCAAACGAGTTGAATTTAAACTAATTAAATATTTATTAACCAAGGGCTTAAATCATAAACTTACCAAAGTTTTGTATTCTGTAGTACATCAATTAAAGATTGCAATTGTTGACGAAATTGATCACTGACGGTTGATTTTGATTTACTTGTACCACGTGGATTGGTAGATACATTTTGTAATAAATTGAAGCACGCTTGATCCTTTATAAAGAAAAATATTATCATTTTTATGAACCAGAGAGAAAAAGCAATCTCATCTAAATTTTGAAAAGTTCATTACAATGTCAAAAACAAGTTAGAATGCTTTAGTCGAGACTACTCGACTAGGAGATACCATGAACCCGGCAAATAGCTGATATTACAATCATATTTATACACACATAGAAAACAACACATGCACACGGATGCGCTCTTTACTTTCGTAATCAAACTTTTAGGGCGATAATGATAATGACTGCCATATGTGTCTATTTGCCAATTCACAAGTTTTTTGCAAATTTGTGGAGAAGTGGAAGTATACATATGTATATATAAAATTACAAAATCTCTGCATTAATTACATGGACCTACAAAGTAAATCTTGAATATTAAGCTCTAACGTTTTTTAAGTTACGCCTTAATTAATTATCGATTTTTTTCGATAACAAGGAATGGGATGAATTATCGAAAACAAAATTATAAGCTCATACTGCGTATGGTATACGCGAGTATACACTTAAAATTTCATATCTCTAGATTTGGGGTCTACGAGATCGCTGCGCTCATACGATTAAAGTGACACTCAGATGGACAGATCGACTCGGCTCGTCGTCCAGATCATTGCTCCTTCTGCCTGTTACGTAGATTTTCATATACTCAGTTATGTATTTATAAACGCAGAAAAAATTTAAGCTTGTAAAATTAAATTATAAAAATTAAAAAAAAAAATTTTTTTTTGCCGGTATTTAAAATACAAAAAAAAAACGAAGTTGTATAAAATATAAATCAATCTAAATACAAAATTTGGACTCCAGCTCGAAAGATGTACCAGATATAAATTAATAACTTGATTTCGATACGGTTTTTAATCGATTACATTAAAACGGGAATAGTGCTACACGGGGATTTTCAAGTCTCTAGATCTGAAATTTGAAATATATAGTCATGTATACCCTACGCAGTACGAGCTTATAATTTTTTTCTCGATAACTCATCCCATTTCCTTATCGATATGCGTCATTTAAATTTTTTAACTTTAAGAATTTGAATTTTCTTTATATACATACTATTTGATAGGTATTATCAGATTTTACAGATTTAAAGTAGACATGAGCGACTTTTGCCGTCATGCTATCCGCAACTATTTGTATGTAACAGTCAATATCGAGTTAACTTTGCAGATCTGTTAACGCAGGAGCATCTGTACTAAACTAGGGATAATTAGTTTCTAGTCCTAAGCTAGAACTTTGTTACTTGCTTAAATTGGTGTAGGGTAAACAACATTAAATTTAAGTAGAACAAGTAAGAAAACTCTAGTCGGGGGTACCCGACTAGGAGATCCCCTGAACCCCGTCCGATATGCGTTTTTAAATATATTCCGTATCTTGTATACATCACAAACTTATACAAAATTTAATTAAATTGCTAATCTTGCACTTTCACAATCAAATAGCATGTTTTTTTTTTAAAGAATTTAATATATTTTTTAAAGAGTAATAATAATTTAATTTAAAAAAAAAATATATATATATATTAAGAAAATACGACATAAAAATATTTGACATCGGCTGGGTTTGAACCCAGACCTGCAAGGCACGACGTGCCCCGCTTCTATCAACACCGCCACTGCACTGCTTAGACAAGCAGTAGCAAATTTGAAAGTAAAGGCAGTTTAGAATTATAACAAAATTCACGCAGTCAGCTATTATTGTTGTGATTCTTAGAACAGACAAGATTGCTCGCATTCGAATGTCTCAATGTATGTGTGCACATGTATAGAAAAAATGAAAACAGGGGTGGGTTTCTGGTCACATGTTGCAATTGACAAAACGTTTTGTTTAATTAATTCTGTGATACTTAATGGATTTCAATGAAATTTTCAGCATATGATCTACATATTATATTGAATATCTTGCAGTTGTATAAAATTGAAAACTCATTCACATATTGGCTATATTTGCAATTAACCTTCAATTTGAAAATTTTTGAAAAATTTTGAACCAATATCCAAAATATAACAAAAACCGAAATTGTATAAAATATAAATGAAACTAAATGCAAAATTTGGAGACTCTAGCTTCAAAGATGTACGAGATATAATTTATTAACTTCATTTCGATAAGGTTTTTAATCGATAACAAAAGAACGGGAAAAATTATCGATTTTTTAAAACAAACTCGATATGCGCGTGATATACAGGGACTTCCAAATTTCAAGTCTCTAGCTCTTATAGGTTCTGAAATCGACGCGTTCACACATACGGACGGACGGACAGACGGACAGACGGACATGGCTATATCGACTCAGCTCGTCGTCCTGATCAAGAATATATATACTTTATGGGGTCTGCCACGCCTCCTTCTGCCTGTTACATACATTTGACATTTTAACAAAACCATTATACCCTGAATTCCCATTTTCAATGGGTTCAGGGTATAAAAATAAGTTATTAAATTAAGTCGTCAAATCTCTGTCACCGCATATCTGAAGAATCACCAAGTATGCTGACAAAATTAAATTTTTTTTGTGGCAAATTATTTTTTAGTCGGTAACTTTCATAATTTGTATATTCTGAACGTATTAAAAATGGGAAATCAGGGTATAATGTTTTTGTGAAAATGTATGTAACAGGTAGAAAGAGGCATGGCAGACCCCATAATGTGTATATATTCTTGATCAGCTCGATAAGCTGAGTCGATATAGAGATGTCCGTCTGTCCGTCCGTCCGTGTGAAGTTTTTTTTTAATTTTTTTTTTTTTTGATAACTCATACCATTTCCTTATTATCGATGAAAATCGAAATTTTGGTTCGATTTTTTAACGTAACTTAAATACCGTAATAGCTATAGATTTCAGATTTACTGTGTATATCCGTGATATAAATACAAAAATTTGTAATTTTTCGATGTTGAAATACTAGAGAGTTATGCTTTGACAAATACATACATACAATGTCATTAGTATGCTCTAAAAGTTTAATTACGAAAGTCCATCTAGAAGAAAACTAATTCAACAAAGAAGTTTCCATAATATAGCCCATACTGCGGCCCCAGCGCAGCCCAAGCGCACTCGCTGCGTAAATTGCGCAGTAGCTGAGCATGTACTTGTGCGTGCGTGTACATGTGTGTGTGTGTGTATGTGGTGTTTGTTTACATGTACATATATATAAAAGAAGCGCAAAGTTGTTTGAATATCGCATCTTCAGACTGTTCAGGGTATCTCTTAGTCGAGCAGTCTCGACTAGAGCACTTTTACTTATTTTAAATTACTTACCTGGCTTTTAGAAAGATCGCAAAGGAATGTATGTTCACTGCGGCTCATATAATCAAACAGTACATCTTGTTGCATATCTCGATTTTTATCAACAAATCCCTCAACAGAATAAATTACTTTTCCTGCGTAGTGTCTAATACCAAACTCTGTTTCCCAATGACGACGATCTAAACCCTTTATGTACATAGGATTGTATTCGAATTCCGCATGCAGATTATTTAAATACGCTGAATCAGATCCCTTGGGCATGTGACATTGTTCGGTCAGAAGTTTAAATATACATCGAGGAGGTTTTTCTATAAGTTCCAAGCATAATGAATTATCTGTAAACTCAACGTGAGTATAATTTATATCTTCTTGTTTATACTAGAAAAGAGATTAAGTTTTTGAATGGCTTTAATAAAATATATATTATGCAAGAATGTAAGTTATAATTAAAAGTCTAAAGCATTGGATGAAATAGATATCGGTAACACCAAATGGTTCTAAAATTTTTGTTATACTCAGTCTCGAAAAGAATTAGTATACAATTTCTTTTATAAGCGGATAAAAGGAATTATAGATTTTTATATTGTTGAGTAAGCCTTATATAATATTATAAAAGTATTAATTATGTTTTATACTTACAATTGCTAGTTCCAATGCAAAGACGTAATGATTAAAGAATTTGTGTAATTTCTCATTGGTATAGTTAATACAAAGTTGTTCAAAAGAGTTCTTTGTAAAATTTTCAAATCCGAAAATATCAAGAACTCCTAAAAATTGATTAAAATCTTTTCCAGGACTTGTGCAGATATTTATTTTATTTACAAGCCATGTAAAAGTCTTAGAGTATAGGGCTCTAGCCATCGCATGTCGATTTTCCTTGGCCTTAAATAAAAAGAAAATGTGTATTTTAGGTGGTTTGAAAATTGAACAAGTATTTTTAATAAATTTAGTTTAAGCTAGAGCGGCATCTAGCAAATCTAAGATATATAGCAGCTGATAATTGGAGCTGCTTGCCACGTGTTTTTGCCAATTGGCCAAACGTTTTGTTTAATAACTTCTGTGTTACTAAATGAATTTCAAACAAATTGTTGGCCTGTGATCTACATATTCAATTAAATATTTATAAATTTATATCAACTTTCATCGCTTTCACATATTGTAAATTGGGTATATTTGCAACTGACCTTCAATTTAAAGAATTAGCTCCAAAGACGTACGAGATATAATTTTTTAATTGAATTTCGAGAAGGTTTTTAACACTAAAACGGGAACAGTTATCGATTTTTTTAAACAAACGCGATCTGCGCGTGCTATACAGGGACCTACAAAAACTTACGAGTCTCTAGCTCTTATAGGTTCTGAGATCAACGCGTTCATGCATACGGACAGACCGACACAAAGACGGACAGAGCTAAATCGACTCAGCTCGTCAATCTTATACGGAATATATATACTTAATGCCTCCTTCTGCCTGTTACATACATTTTACATTTTAACAAAACCATTATACTCTGATTTCCCACTTTCAATGGGTTGAGGGATAAAAACACACATGTATATAGATACTTAAAACCTGCAAACTTTTAACGGGTCAAGTAAATTCCCATTGAAAATGGGAAATCGGAAAATCGTATAATGGTTTTGTTAACATGTTTGTAGCAGGCAGAAAGAGACGTGGTAATCCCCAACAACTTATTATTCTATTAATATTAAAGTTAATTATTGATCAGGACGACGAGCGAAATCGATATAACCTTGTCCGTCTGAGTCTCTGTCCGTCTTGTCTATTGAAGCTAGAGACCTAAAATTTGAAATTTATACTCGTATATCTCCTCGATTTACAAAGTGTTTACATTTTCTCGATATGCCCACTAGGGGCGTGGCAAGTCGAAAAAATCAATTTTTCGGTATGTCAGAAACCGTGTTAGTTGAAATTTGAAACGTATACTGGCGTTGACAACCAAAGATAAAAAAATCATGGCGGATATATCTACGCCCATTAGGGGCGTGGCAAATCAGGTAACACTTTACCTAATACAGTTTTAGAATTCCCAAATTTGGAGCATGAGTTACTGTTAAGATTCTATAAAGATCGATGAAAAAATTATATTTCCACGCTAACTGGGGGTGTGTCGAATCGGATCACACCTTTACAGTAATTCTTAGAATATACGAGAATGTTCGCTTGGCGCTGCTGTTCACATGTGTTTGCCAATTGGCCAAACGTTTTGTTTAATAACTTCTGTGTTACTAAATGGATTTTGATCAAATTTTTAGCATATGATATTGTATATTGTACACATTCTATTGATAAAAAAAACCACATTGAAATGGAAAATGCTTAAAATGAATTCAGTGAAGTTGAATGCAAAGCCAAAGATATTTGAGTGAGTGAGTGCACTTCGCCTATTGCTTAAGCAATTTGACTCTCTTCAGCTCTGCCGAATTTTGCATTACGCTAAAAACCTTATTTATTCTGTATTTCGCTGAATGCCCCATGTTATAATACACAATACGCACACATATTGAAAAAAAATGTGGCTCGCACTCACTCAATTCAAATCAATGGGAGTGCACTCATTTATATATTATTTATCAATCGATAAATCATCGTGATCACGAATATATGTATATGTATGTAACAGTCAGAAGGAGGCATGGAAGACCTCATAAAGTATATATTTTTCAGGGCGACGAGCTGAGTCTCTTTAACGCACACCGCCTGTCTGTACGTCCGTATGTCCGTCTATCCGTATGTGTGAACACGTCGATCTCAGAAGTTCTGAGTCAGAAATGCTATATAGGTCAATATATAGCACTAGCAGATTTTCCTTGTTTTAAATACATCTATTCCCGTTTTATTGTTATCAATTAAAAACCTCAGCGAAATTCAGTTATAAAATTATATCTCTTTCGCCTTTTTAGCTAGAGTGTCAATTTTGTATTTTTTATATTTTATGCGATTTTGATTTTTGTTATATTTTTGATGAAGGTCAGTTTCAATATGTGAATAAGTCTTCAGTTTTTTTAAATGACAAATATTAAATAGAATATATTGTGAGGACCTATATATATGTATACACCTATTAATGTGTATAAATGCATTTATTTATGCAGGGACGCGAGTACTGTAGGAGCAGCCCTCGCCACTGGGCCAGAGTCCGAACTATAGGTTGTCTCTTTCGCTTCTGCAGATTCAGCGATTGGGTCGCGTCGCTCTTGCTCTCGATCGAGGGACATCGATATCAAGGACAACAACTAGAAAAGAACATGATCAGTCAGAGGATATCTACGGAGGATATCACAGACGCCTATGAAGGGCATACTTATCCTCTTATTTAATATTAAGAGTATCATGATTTATCAACATGTATTTTTAAAATGACCTTCAACTTTTTAATATTGCAAAAAGCTCTTCAAGGTCATAATGAAAAAAGATTATTTGAATGAACGATTTCAACTTTTCAAAATACTAGAGCAAATGGTCAAACTAATAATAATACATTATATTCCCACTTACCTCATGTAGCTTTAATGGTATTTCCGTAATGTTCCCTCGAACGTTTATCTGGCGTAGTAATAAAACCATCTTCAGCTCATCAGCGCTGAGACCCAGCATTTTAGATAATATAACAATAATTTCTTTATCAGCTTCCGAAAAGTCGCATCGTTCACCGTCAATATCCATAAATTCGATATTACCTAACCATAATATAGAGCTTAAAACTCTAAAAATACAATCTATATCTGACTGTGGAATTTGCAATACTGTAAGTGCCATTGTCAGTTCATTAAATTTCCTTGACTCTAAGCTGATGTCCATTGAAATATCTTCGGAAGTATTTAAATATTTGTAAAATTCAGGAGGTTTTAAGTACAAAGTTTCTTTCATTTCTTTGTTTGCTTGTCCTTGCGCTACTAATTGATACATAACGTGGTAGTTCCGTTCTCCTGGTCCTTGAAATGTTATCCGTGATTGCTCAAGTAAATAATCTTGTATTACACAACCTTCAATGGTGTGTTTCTCGTTAAAGCACACCTGCATGAATTTTCCAAACCGAGAACTATTATCATTGCGAATAGTTTTAGCATTACCTAAAAAAAAATATTCATTAAATATTCTTTAAAAAAAAATTTAATTTTCTATAAAAATACTCTACTCTAAAATTAAATTGGCAAGAAACAGCACGACTTTTCAGTATCAATTAACATTGAGTAGCACCATAAGCTTGTAGAAAAAAGCTTTGTAAATTTATGTTTTGTGTAAATTGGACATTGGTGTTCAAGCATGAACATGTTGTTCATGGCAACCTCCTGACATCTGTTTTACGGGAGAACAGCAAGGAATTTACGCCCATCCTTAAAATATAAATCCATCGAGTACAGCGACATAAGAAAAAAGCTTACGTAATACATCCTTACTAATAAAAGAATGTTTATTTGTAAGAATGCTCCTAGGTTTGATAATAATTCTAAATAAAATATAAGTCGACATAGCCATGTATGTCTGACCGTCTGGGTGTCTGCCCGCCCGTCTGAACCCAACGATCTCGTAAACCAAAAAAAATAGAGATTTTTAATTTTAAACATATAATATGTTAAAGTATCTGTACGACATACGAATTACCACCTTATCATTTTTTTTTAAATAATTCATTCCACTTCCATATTATCAATAAAAATCGATAATTCAATTAATTTGTAGCTTGACTATAGTAAACTACGACGGAAACTTAAAATTGATTATTTTAGGGGTTTCTACGATGAATACACAAATTTTTGTATTTTCGACTTTGAGTACCTCCCCACTTGTGTAGTGGCGCTGGAATAGGAATAGGAATAGGAATAAATTATATTTGTACCGCCTAAAAGTAGACACATCATCGATGAGTGTGTGATTTAGCGCATTTCAAAGCTAACGCAAAAGAAACGGCAGTAAATCATAACATTTGCATTTGTCACTGTCATTAAAACGTCAGATACTGTTCCCAAGCGCTGCGAAGCGATGACTTGCCGCTCAATGCATCGGCCATACTTTCTTTTTCTTTTCACCCGTCGACCAGAGAGGATCGAACGTATTCTATTCAATATACATACGTGTGAAAGAAAAAAAAATTTTTTTCGTAAATCATAGTGAAAATTATTAGTGCAAGTGCCAAACACAAAAGGGTGAGTTAGAAGATATTGAAAAAAAAGAAACAATTAAAATCGCTCAAAGGCCATAGCACTAACTATCCCGCACAAACCTATTTGCAGGTTTGACACAATTTAATACGTATTAATACTTATTGATATATATTAATACTTATTAATATATTAATATGTATTAATACCTTTAAAATTGTTTGCTGCAACTATGCACTCGGCGGCAGCCGCACTGCTATAAAGCCTCTGAAGGTAACCAGCTCTACAGCGCACAGAAGCTACCACCACGTCTACCATTTTTTAAAGACCAACTCTTGAGTGGCAATATAAAAATTTAAATTAAACCTTTAAAAAAAAAAGGAATCAAAATCATTACCAACTGCACCATGCAACACCTTTTGCAGTAATGTGACAGTTAAATCTATTTAATTTGCCGCCAGACGTCACCCATCAATTAAATAATTTTGTAATTTATGCTTAAGATAATAATAATTATTATTTAAGTATTAACATAGATTCCTAATCATACCTATCCACCTCATCGAAGAGAGGAAAATGTTCCTTAATTAGAACCCTATATTTCCTTCTTTTTATTTTTCTATTATTTTGCATTATTTTTTTTTGTAGTTATTAATTTGCTTATTTAGCACAGCTTACAGCCTATACCTCCATGGAAGCGCTTTCATCGCTGGATATATTGTCGTAAGTGATGCTACTTTACATATTTAAGCTATTCTTTTTTAATTGATAAAAGCCAGCTGAGTTATTTTATTCTCGCTGCAGAAAAAATATAAATAATGCAATAACCTCTCCCCTTTCCGTTTTCCCTACTCTCTTTACCCAAAACTTTTTCCGCTCATGTACTCCGGTCAGCTGATCGCGAAAGGTACTTGATCTAATTTTGGCGTTCTTTTGAAGCTATTCGTCAAGTCAGGTGTACATATGTATGTATGCATTATAAAACAAAAAAAAAACCCAAGTAAATAAAAGGAAAAAGCTCCCTTGTGCTGTTCTCCGTCTCCTAATCTTACCTGCTTCTTTCACACCGTTTTGTGCATACATGCCGCTTGGCATACATGAAAGAAAGAAAAAAAAGCTCCTTTGGTTCTCTCTAGCATTCCTTTTTCCTCTTCATTCTAAGTCCCATACCTCAATATGTTAAGCAGCAAAATGGAAATTGTACGTATTTTTTATTAAATTGTAAATTATAATGAATTTTAAATAGAGTTAATTATTTAAATGCCATGCGACGCATTTTTCTAGGTATGTGTTAACACCCAAGCTGGGAAAAGGGATCGCAATAAATATTAACAGGTAATTAGCGATCATGGAAGGGTGGGCAGAATCGGTCGCCTTAAAATCTAGGGCCGACATTTCCTGGACAGGTCTTTATTGACTTGTGCAGCGATACCCAGCTTGGAGACAGGTATGTTTGTGTGTATATTTCGCTTCTATCTCTCTAATTTTCCCAGTCACTAGTGATCGTGAACAGCCGAACGAAAGCACGCGATTTTTTTTTAAATTTTTTTATTGAGTATTACACAGCACTTGGAGCTGCAGTTTCCCAGTAGTACCCTTCCCTCTTCCCGATAGCTAAAACCGCCGGATCAACCGCGTGCCCTGCATATAGCCTCCAAACATTTAAAACCACCTGCGCGAACTGCAACGTAATATGTTACAGATTTATTTTAATTAATAAATATTTAATAAAAAGAATTATAAATGGCGCCCAACGTGGGGCCAGACAGTCCGGCAGCCCCGACAATAGTCATTTCAAGTCAATATCATCTGACTTCTTTTATCAGTTCGGTGTGTTTCGGTCCTTTCTTAATTTTAAAGGTATCCACGACTTGCGTTCTAAATACAGGGTCTTGTAGCTGGATGGGATTTCATTGGCTAGAGCTATTATTCCCCGCGCAATGACATATTGTAACAACGCCGCTCTAATATGCTAGAATGGTAATCATGAGTAGAAATAGTCGCCATGTTACCAAATATAGTTTATGACAATATTAAAATAATTCTGTCTTGCCGCTGCGACAAGAGTTTTTTTTTCGCCTAATGGGCATAGTCATAACCACCAGTCATAGCGACGGTGCTAGCAACCATAACTCCATTATCTTTGAGAATAACTTTTATATATATAGTATTTTTTTTATTATATAGTATTAACTGCAAAGGTGTTGACTACTCTGGTTGGAGTCAGGTTTCCTTGGTTAGAGATCTTAACCTCCCGCTTAAATAGTACACCTTCTATATACGTTACTAAACTTTTTCCTATTTCTCAGGACTAAATAATATCTGTCCCTAAAATCGTATGTAATTGAGATATTCAGTTGAATTTTTTTTACTTATTATTTTTATTTTTTTTGCAGTTCCCTTTCTTTCGTTTATTTTTAATTTTTAAAAAATTTTTTTTTTGTCAGTCAATTTACTTTTGCCAATTATCTCCTAGCAACTTGATAGATATTAAAAAAAAAAAAAAAAAAATGCCTTTAACTCGTAGTAGTGAAAATTTATCCTTGCCTGACGAGCCTAGTATAAACTGCTTCATTTGTACAGGATCTATTAGTAATCAAAGCCAGTTATTTAAAACAAGCTGCGGGCATACTTTTCACCAATCGTGTTATAACACCAAAATATCGAATAAGACCGTTTGTCCAGTTTGTAAGCAGACGCTGCGATTACCTAGTGTTGCCATCAGTCACGAAATAGTAATAGATAAGCCATCTGGATCGACTGTGGCATCGAAAACTAGATCTCAGACAAAAAATAGCCAATATGTCTGAAGACTACATTCCACCACCAGTCGTGGCTCCCACAGAGGCATCACCACCTGCCATAGACTTTGCATCAATAATTGCAGAAGCAATTGCTGCAGCTTCACTCCGTCAAACTGAGTTGATAGCCCAGGCTTCCTTAAGACAGAGTGAGTCGTTAACACAGGCAATAGAGAGTGGATTCCAGAGACTGCTTACATCTTCTTCAGTGTCGCCTACAATTCGCACTGCTGTACAGCCTCCCCAAGAAAATATCAACAATATTGTTCACAATGAGTTTCGACCAGCATCAACTATGTCTGGCACTCATTCCAACAACAGGCACACTTCGGTGGGAATTGATTTACGACCAGATCGAATTAGTCAAATCATTACCAATTGGAAAGTGCGATTCAACGGAAAGACGTCATTGTCGGTAGATGATTTTATTTATCGCGCTGAAGCTTTGACGCATCAGACACTAGACGGCAATTTTGAGCTGTTGTCTAGGTACGCTAGCAATTTGTTTGAGGGTACTGCGAGCGAATGGTTCTGGCGTTATCACAAAAGCGTGGCAGAGATTCGTTGGCAAGAACTATGTTTTGCACTGCGTGATCAATTTAAAGACGAACGAACGGACATTCACATCCGAGCTGCTATTGATAGGCGTAAGCAAAGAAAAGACGAACCCTTCGACGAGTTCCATGAGGCCATTGTTACACTTTCGGACAAACTTTCAAGTCCCCTGCGTGAGTCAGCTCTTCTCGAAATTCTCCGCGCCAATTTGATCCCAGAGATTCAACACGAACTTCTCTATGAGCAGATAGGGAGAGTGACTCAACTGCGACATCTGGTACGCACACGCGAAGAATACAATCCAGAACTTTCAGCAGTAAATTTACTGTGCTGGAATTGTAATACTGTAGGCCATAGATATCAAGATTGCACTGCAGACCGACGTATATTTTGTTATGGTTGTGGCAAACCCGATACTTATAAGCCTTCGTGCAAGAAATGTAACAACCATTCAAAAAACTTGCCAGCACGTGCACTGTCGACCAGTGCACGCAAACAAATGATGCCGAAATCAACCAATACCTAATAGATTGTCAGTCCCCCGACTATGCACCAGATCTAACTTCATCTCCACAATTTAATTTTTCGAATCGTGTGTCGTATTGCGAACCGACACTCTCACGAACAAACTCTAACTCTCGTTCTCTCTTACGTCGCCTCTCAGAAAATAGACGTAATAAGGCTGAGAAGAAGCAACTAATGTCAGCCGTAGTAGCGAATGCTCAAGATATTAGGCTGTATGCAGATGTTATGCTTTTAGGAAAGAACATTAGTGGCTTAATGGACACTGGTGCTTCAATAAGTTGTATTGATGGCGAATTTTCAAATTATGTACTTAATTCGAAAATTGCATTTAAACCACTGAACTCGGCTGTACGCACAGCTGATGGGAAGGCACAAAATATTTTAGGTAAAATTAGTACTGAAATTAAATTCAGAAAAGAGACAAAAATGTTGACCTTTTACCTAGTACCTTCCTTGTCTCCAAATTTATACCTAGGGATTAATCTTCTTCCATTGGGGGTGGTTCCAACTATCAGTCAATTAGCCTCATTAGAGAATCGCAACTTAAAGTCACTTACAGCCACCCAGCACCAATTGTTGTTCCAACATATTAACTTGTTTTCTTCTTTTGCTAAATTGGGCTTAGGTCGAACAAATCTTCTTTCTCATGAAATTGATGTAGCCGGCGCAACCCCAATTAAGCAGCGACATTATCCTGTTTCACCAGCCATTGAGAAGCTGATGTATGAAGAGCTGGATAGAATGCTTAAATTGGGCGTGATAGAAGAGTCACAAAGCTCTTGGTCTTCTCCAGTTGTGTTAGTTCGTAAACCAGGAAAGGTTCGCTTATGTTTGGATAGTAGGCGTGTAAATACTGTTACGATTAAGGATGCGTATCCTATGCCGTTCATTGATGGCATTCTCAGCAGGCTACCGAAAGCAGAATTTATTACCAGCTTAGACTTAAAAGACGCATTCTGGCAAATCCCACTAGAGCCAAAATCACGCGATAAAACCGCTTTCAGCGTACCTGGTAGGCCGTTGTATCAGTATACTGCTATGCCTTTTGGGCTTTGTAATGCCCCACAGACCATGTCGAAGCTTATGGACAAAATAATTCCTACTAATCTGCGTCGTGAAGTTTTCATTTATTTAGACGACTTGTTGGTAGTATCGGACTCTTTCGAGCGACATTTGAATGTCTTAAAAGAGCTTGCAAGCCAAATAAAACAAGCTGGTTTGACCATTAATATTGAGAAAAGTAATTTCTGCCTCAGAGAGGTAAAATATTTAGGTCATGTGATCGGCAATGGTACAGTTACCACCGACCCTGATAAAATTGTATCTATAACAGAGTTCCCAGCTCCTCGGTCAGTCAAACAAGTTAGGCGCTTTTTAGGTATGACGGGGTGGTATAATAAATTTATTCAAGACTATGCCACCATTGCATCTCCCATAACTGATACGCTAAAACAAAAACAAAAGGCACAGAGGGCGTTTGAAGAGCTCAAGGTGAAGCTTAGTACGGCTCCAGTTCTACATAGCCCAAATTTTGACCTACCGTTTTCTATACACTGTGATGTCAGCCATACCGGCGTTGGTGCTGTGTTAGTCCAAACAACGGACACCAATGAAGAGGTTCCGGTGGCCTTTATGTCTCTCAAACTTAATCATTGTCAAAGAAATTATTCAGTGACAGAAAAAGAATGTTTGGCAGCTATTCTAGCCATAAAAAAATTTCGAGCTTACGTCGAAGGGCAAGAGTTCTCGGTAGTCACTGATCATGCCTCTTTAAAATGGCTCATGTCTCAAGCAGACTTAAGTTCTCGGTTGGCAAGGTGGGCTTTAAGGCTCCAAGGCTACGAGTTTAAGATAGTGCATAGAAAAGGCAGTGAAAACATTGTACCAGATGCATTATCTCGAGCCTATACAGAAGATGTGTCTGCAATCACAGCCGACTGCTTAGTGGATCTCGACTCTGATCATTTTAAATCATCTGCTTATAAAGAGCTTAAAGACAAAATAATAGCCAATCCGTCAAGAATATCGGATGTGAAGGTAGTTGACGAATATATATATCGGAGGGCCGATCATGTAGCGAGTGAGAAAATAGCCGATGATCTATGTTGGAAACTCTGGGTTCCCCAACTTTGATTCCAGAAGTCCTTAAAAACGCCCATGAGCCTCCACTAGATTCCCACCCCGGCATAAACAAAATGCTAGAAAAGCTACGTCGATATTTTTATTGGCCAATGATGGCAGTAGATGTCAAAAAGTTTGTAAATAATTGTGAGAGTTGTAGGTGCAATAAGTATCCAAATCGAACACTGCGCCCACCCCTAGGGAAATCAGGGTTAACTCAACGATTCTTCCAAAAGCTCTTATATGCAGCTACTTACAAGCTGCTACGTAATTTAAGCTTCATAGAAGATCGCGCTATTCAATTCAACCGCGACGACTCATTTGATCTTATACGCAATAAGGCAAAAGATTGTATGCAACAGCAACGCAGTCGAAATGAAAATATATATAACATGCGTAGTAGAGACGTAACGTTTGCAGTAGGTCAAGAAGTTTATAGACGTAATTTTCAACAAAGTAACTTTGCAAGAGGTTTCAATGCGAAGCTAGCTCCAAATTTTATAAAGGCAAGAATTAAGAAGAGACTTGGCAATAGTTACTATGAAATAGAGGATTTGCAGGGTCGTTTGATTGGTAAATACCACGCAAAGGACCTAAAACAATAACCGCAAAGTCCAGCGCGGATCACCCTGTCAGTGTGATCTTGGTAGGGGGGTTTTGTAGTGGCGCTGGAATAGGAATAGGAATAGGAATAAATTATATTTGTACCGCCTAAAAGTAGACACATCATCGATGAGTGTGTGATTTAGCGCATTTCACCGCTAACGCAAAAGAAAGGGCAGTAAATCATAACATTTGCATTTGTCACTGTCATTAAAACGTCAGATACTGTTCCCAAGCGCTGCGAAGCGATGACTTGCCGCTCAATGCATCGGCCATACTTTCTTTTTCTTTTCACCCGTCGACCAGAGAGGATCGAACGTATTCTATTCAATATACATACGTGTGAAAGAAAAAAAAATTTTTTTCGTAAATCATAGTGAAAATTATTAGTGCAAGTGCCAAACACAAAAGGGTGAGTTAGAAGATATTGAAAAAAAAGAAACAATTAAAATCGCTCAAAGGCCATAGCACTAACTATCCCGCACAAACCTATTTGCAGGTTTGACACAATTTAATACGTATTAATACTTATTGATATATATTAATACTTATTAATATATTAATATGTATTAATACCTTTAAAATTGTTTGCTGCAACTATGCACTCGGCGGCAGCCGCACTGCTATAAAGCCTCTGAAGGTAACCAGCTCTACAGCGCACAGAAGCTACCACCACGTCTACCATTTTTTAAAGACCAACTCTTGAGTGGCAATATAAAAATTTAAATTAAACCTTTAAAAAAAAAAGGAATCAAAATCATTACCAACTGCACCATGCAACACCTTTTGCAGTAATGTGACAGTTAAATCTATTTAATTTGCCGCCAGACGTCACCCATCAATTAAATAATTTTGTAATTTATGCTTAAGATAATAATAATTATTATTTAAGTATTAACATAGATTCCTAATCATACCTATCCACCTCATCGAAGAGAGGAAAATGTTCCTTAATTAGAACCCTATATTTCCTTCTTTTTATTTTTCTATTATTTTGCATTATTTTTTTTTGTAGTTATTAATTTGCTTATTTAGCACAGCTTACAGCCTATACCTCCATGGAAGCGCTTTCATCGCTGGATATATTGTCGTAAGTGATGCTACTTTACATATTTAAGCTATTCTTTTTTAATTGATAAAAGCCAGCTGAGTTATTTTATTCTCGCTGCAGAAAAAATATAAATAATGCAATAACCTCTCCCCTTTCCGTTTTCCCTACTCTCTTTACCCAAAACTTTTTCCGCTCATGTACTCCGGTCAGCTGATCGCGAAAGGTACTTGATCTAATTTTGGCGTTCTTTTGAAGCTATTCGTCAAGTCAGGTGTACATATGTATGTATGCATTATAAAACAAAAAAAAAAACCCAAGTAAATAAAAGGAAAAAGCTCCCTTGTGCTGTTCTCCGTCTCCTAATCTTACCTGCTTCTTTCACACCGTTTTGTGCATACATGCCGCTTGGCATACATGAAAGAAAGAAAAAAAAGCTCCTTTGTTTTTGGTTCTCTCTAGCATTCCTTTTTCCTCTTCATTCTAAGTCCCATACCTCAATATGTTAAGCAGCAAAATGGAAATTGTACGTATTTTTTATTAAATTGTAAATTATAATGAATTTTAAATAGAGTTAATTATTTAAGGGCCATGCGACGCATTTTTCTAGGTATGTGTTAACACCCAAGCTGGGAAAAGGGATCGCAATAAATATTAACAGGTAATTAGCGATCATGGAAGGGTGGGCAGAATCGGTCGCCTTAAAATCTAGGGCCGACATTTCCTGGACAGGTCTTTATTGACTTGTGCAGCGATACCCAGCTTGGAGACAGGTATGTTTGTGTGTATATTTCGCTTCTATCTCTCTAATTTTCCCAGTCACTAGTGATCGTGAACAGCCGAACGAAAGCACGCGATTTTTTTATACCCTGAACCCATTGAAAATGGAAAATCAGGGTATAATGTTTTTGTGAAAATGTATGTAACAGGCAGAAGGAGACATGGCAGACCCCATAAAGTATATATATTCTTGATCAGCTCGACAAACTGAGTCGATATAGCCATGTCCGTCTGTCCGTCCGTCCGTCCGTCCGTCCGTCCGTCCGTCCGTCCGTGTGAACGCAGTGATCTCGCAAACCACAAAAGCTAGAGATCTGAAATTTGAAATGTATACTCGTGTATATCCTACGCAGTACGAGTTTATCATCTTTTTTCGATAACTCATCCCATTTCCTTATTATCGATAAAAATCGATAACTTTTCTTCGTTTTTGAATACCGTTATAGCTATAGATTTCAGATTTACTGTGTGTATCCGTGTAATGGGTACAAACATTTTGCAATTTTTGGATTTTGGATACCACGTCCCCTTCCCCCAAATTTGAAAAAAACGTATTTCAAATACTAGAGACTTGTGCTTTGGCAAATACGTACATATAAATGTCATTATTACGCTGTAAAAGTTTGATTACGAAAGTCTATCTAGAAGCAAACCTATTCAACAAATAAGTTTCCAAAATATAGCCCATAGCAGAGAAAGTGCTTGTGCGTGCGTGTGCATGTGCATGTGTGTGTGTGTGTATGTGTTGTTTGTGTATATGTATATATAAAAGAAGCGTAAAATGATTTGAATATCGCATTTTCGCAGGGTTCAGGGTATCTCTTAGTCGAGCAGTCTCGACTAGAGCACTCTTACTTGTTTTATAATTTTTTTATTGAGTATTACACAGCGCTTGGAGCTGCAGTTTCCCTGTAGTACCCTTCCCTCTTCCCGATAGCTAAAACCGCCGGATCAAGCGCGTGCCCTGCATATAGCCTCCAAACATTTAAAACCACCTGCGCGAGCTGCAACGTAATATGTTACACTTGTACTTAAATTCGCAAAAAAAAAAAATCATTGTCATGCTCTGAAATTCGAATTTGCACAATTATCAACACTTAAGTTACCATAGTATAGTCTAAAATAGCAGCCGCTGCGCAAACTTCGCATTATGTACACTTGCTCGCAATACTCTGCGTACATTTTGTTGGATAACCATTTCGCTTCTAAACCTCTACTAGGCGTCGAAGCTTCCGCGTGTCTGCGGCCGTTATTTTACCCCATTCGTCCATAATGACGTCCTTTAGCATATTTTTTGAGCTTACGTAATGCTGCCAAATCCTACGCTCTAGTAACTCCCACAGGTGCTCAATAGGATTCAGGTCTGGAGACTGGAGAGGCGATCTAAGTTAATTTTTTTTATTATATAGCAACCACAGCTTTACATTGTGGGCTGTGTACTTCGGGTGGTTGTCCTGTTGAAAACAATAGTCATCCTCAATTAGCAATTTCTGAGCACTTTGGTGTAAATTTTAATTTAGTATCTTGATGTAGTCCGTGTGGTCTATTGTCGACTCTATTAACGTCAGATTACCAACATCATTGGCCGCTATACAGGCCCATACCATGATGCCACCTCCTCCATGTTTAACGGTCAGAATTAAATTTTCTTTCTCTAAAGCTATTCCGCTTTTGGCAGGAAGAATATGTTCTGCCTACCAATTGTCCGATCCAACAGATATTTTAGTATAAGATTTCGAACCATGTAAAAGACACGGATTTCCTTTCCCTTAGTCTCCATGATACACCACAGAAATAATTGTTTTCATAGTAATTAAGAAATTTCGCAGTATAACGTAGAAGAATAAAGGAGAGTGAAAAAAATCTAACGACTATCAAGAATTTCGTCATTGTACGCAGAGGAATTGGAATTGAAGTGTACGCAGACTTTTTGATCTCTTTTTATACCCTGAACCCATTGAAAATGGGAAATCAGGGTATAATGGTTTTGTTAAATGTATGTAACAGGCAGAAGGAGGCGTGGCAGACCCCATAAAGTATATATATTCTTGATCAGGGTGACGAACTGAGTCGATTTAGCCCTGTCCGTCTGTCTGTCTGTCCGTCCGTCCGTCCGTCCGTCTGTCCGTATGTATGAACGCGTCGATCTCAGAACCTATAAGAGCTAGAGACTTGAATTTTTTTTTGGAAGTCCCTGAATAGCAGGCGCAGATCAAGTTTGTTTCAAACAATCGATAACTTATACCGGTTTAATGTTATCGATTAAAAACCTTATCGAAATACAGTTTATTAATTCTATCTCGTACATATTTGGAGCTAGAGTCTCAAAATTTTGCATTAAGTTTCATTTATATTTGATACAATTTCGGTTTTTGTTAGATTTTGGATATTGGTTCAACATTTTTCAAAAATTTTCAAATTGAAGGTTAGTTGCAAATATAGCCTATATGTGAATGAGTTTGCGATTTTATACAACTGCAAAATATTCAATATAATATGTAGATCATATGCTGAAAATTTTATTGAAATCCATTAAGTATCACTGAATTAATTAAACAAAACGTTTTGTCAATTGCAACATGTGACCAAAAACCCACCCCCGTTTTCATTTTTCTATACATATGCACACATACATTGAGACATTCGAATGCGAGCATTCTTGTTTGTTTTAAGAATCACAACATTTACAGCTGACTGCTTGAATTTTGTTTTAATTATTAGCTGCCTTTAGTTTCAAATTTGATACTGCTTGTCTAAGCAGTGCAGTGGCGGGGTTGATAGAAGCGGGGCACGCCGTGCCTTGTAGGTCTGGGTTTCACACCCAGCCGATGTCAAATATTTTTATGTCGTATTTTCTTAATTTTTTATTTTTTTATTAAATTATTATTACTCTTTAAAAATTATATTATATTCTTTAAAAAAAAAACATGTTATTTGATTGTGAAAGTGCAAGATTGGCAATTTAATTAAATTTTGTATAAGTTTGTAATATATACAAGATACGGAATATATTTAAAAGCGCAGATCGGACGGGGTTCAGGGGATCTCCTAGTCGGGTACCCCCGACTAGAGTTTTCTTACTTGTTTCGGTTGTTTTTTGTTAAAATTTTTTTTTTTTAAACTTTGTTATTTTGAATAGAACCAAAATATGGATATTATAAAAAACAAGTAAGAGTGCTCTAGTCGAGACTGCTCGACTAAGAGATACCCTGAACCCTGGTAAGATGCGACATTCAATTCACTTTACGCTTCATTTATACATATTTACATATATATAAACAACACACACACACACACACGCACGCACAAGCACTTTCTCTGCTACTGCGCAGTTTACGCAGCGACTACGCGCGGGCAGCGCTTGGGCTGCAGTATGGGCTATATTATGGAAACTTATTTGTTGAATTAGTTTTCTTCTAGATGGACTTTCGTAACCAAACTTTTACAGCGTCATAATGACATTCATATGTATGTATTTGCCAAAGCACAAGTCTCTATTATTTGGAATACGTTTTTTTCAAATTTGGGGGAAGGGGGCGTGGCATCGAAAATCAAAAAAATTGCAAAATGTTTATATTCATTACACGGATATACACAGTAAATCTAAAATCTATAGCTATAACGGTATTCAAAAACGAAGAAAAGTTATCGATTTTTATCGATAATAAGGAAATGGAATGAGTTATCAAAAAAATATGATAAACTCGTACTGCGTAGGATATACACGAGTATACATTTCAAATTTCGAAACTCTAGCTTTTGTGGTTTGCGAGATCGCTGCGTTCACACGGACGGATGGACGGACGGACGGACAGACGGATATGGCTATATCGGCTCTATCGACTATCGAGCTGATCAAGAATATATATACTTTATGGGGTCTACCACGTCTCCTTCTGCCTGTTACATACATTTTCACAAAAACATTATACCCTGATTTCCTATTTTCAATGGGTTCAGGGTATAAAAATCATTCCTATAAGTGCCTTGTAGTAAATGCTAGGGACAACTGAACAACAAAATATTTTTCTCCTGGTGTACGCAGAGTTATATGTTATATGTGCATATGCTGTTTGCTATATGTGTAATGATTGAATTGCACCTCTATATCTAGTATTCAGCCAATCTTGACTTTAGTACTACATATTCAAGATTTTACAAATTTAAATATCGAAGTCTCTACTTTTAATAACGTATTAAATATTAACATAGATGCTTGAAAAATTAAAGTAAATGTCGATTTTCGACTACCGTACTGGTTGTATATAAGACACGGGTACCAAAGAGTAGATGTTCAAAGCATAAAGTCTGTACTTTCAATAGTCTGTAACACAATGCCTTATTTTGGATTGATGTGATTTTTGAGATTTAACTTGATCTTTAGTAAAAATATTTAAGTTATACAGAATGTTACACAACTCACTGAAATCTAGCATATAAAAAAAAAGTAAAATAACATATTTTAGATAATATACGTCTACCGATAGTTATGCGTAAGGAACGATATATTTCAAAAGGTTTTGTGACTAAGCACGAAGAATATCTTAATTATTCTATTATTATCTATTATATCCCACACATACAATTTTATATGTTGCACAACTTAAAGCAAGAATCATAATTTTAATTAAAAATAACTGTTAAGCTGATTTAAAATATCGTGGTTGGTTGCGTCCACTAAATTATTCGTATTTGTTATGTATATACAAGGTGCAATTCAAAAGTTTCAGGACTTTATAAAAAAAATAAAAAATAGATTTTCTTTGGCAAAAATTTTATTGGTCGCCTTCGAAATAGTCCCCTTCGGACTGAATACAACGATTTGCACGATCAAGAAGATTATCAAATGACTTTTTTAGGTCATCCTTCGGTATGGCGTTGAGTATGGCGGTCGAAGCCTTTTGAATAGCATCAATGTCAGCATACCGTTTTCCTTTCATTGCCAAATGAAGTTTTCCGAACAAGTAGAAGTCGCGAAAACGTTTAAACCACTCGTGAATGCGGCTACGGGATAGACAATCGTCGCCATAAACTTTTTTCATCATTTGATGAGTTTCGGTAAATTTTTTACCAAGTTTAAAACAAAACTTGATGTTCGCTGTTTGTTCGACGGACACAACAAAAGTACTGTCACTTTTAGCGCGATATCTCGGCTTCTATACGTCCGAATGTCATGAAAATTTGACACAACATGACAGAGAAATAGACAATCAAAAGACAGATGGTGCCACTAAAAAGCGCGAAATTTAAAAAAAATTTAAAAAGTCCTGGAACTTTTGAATTGCACCTTGAATGTATATTCCTATATTCCTTTTAAATTAAATTTAAAATTATTTAAATTAAAATTTTTTTAAATTACCGAATGCTTCCAATATGGTATTCGCTTCCAAAATTTGTTGCTGAATCCAAGTTGAAATATTAGATGTTATAGCACATAAATATTGTAAAACAAATTTTGTTGACTCTGTCTTTCCAGCTCCAGATTCTCCAGAAATAAGGCAGGACTAAAAATTGAATATAATAAATATTTTGTTTACAAATAACATTAAAATTCTCAATAATCATCAAAAAATCTTTATATTTTATTTTAAATAAAATAATTATTATGTGGTGTAACTATTTCACTGAATCACAGTAGTGTTGGATACAAAAAATACTTTCAATGTGGAATAGTTATATTGTATGTACACATCTGTGTATATGTATATATCTGCCACTGCTGTAAGACGAATAAATTAAATTGATTAGTTTACGAGCGATAACGATTATACAAATAGCTGGGGAATTTTCAAAGTATTCAATAGATAAAGTTATTATATCAATTGTTACTTTTAACATGAACGAAAGTATCCACAACCCGTTACTATTTGAAACCAAAACCGATGCAAAAAATTGATTATTTTAACTTTTGTGAAATACTTGCGAAATACACACACAAATACTCCGTATATCGTTGTTTATACAATCACTACAAAAAATCCAATTTAAATATGTATGTAGTTACTTCTGATT
This sequence comes from Drosophila leonis, assembly GCA_035045365.1. Lineage (NCBI taxonomy): Eukaryota > Metazoa > Arthropoda > Insecta > Diptera > Drosophilidae > Drosophila > Drosophila leonis. The sequence continues at coordinate 256,638 of JAWNPC010000556.1, forward strand.
GAGGAGTGCAAACCGGTAAAACACCCTCTACAATGTCAACTCATGCTAAAAACTGACCTATAAATTAAATGGTTCAACGAAATAATGAGTATTGGGGCACGGTAAATTAAACGAGTAATTTCTTAGCATTTATATAAATTATATAGTTATATTATAATAAACACTGCTTACCTGATTAATTTTTTCTTCAACAATGCTTTTATATGCGGCTTCAGCTAAAGCGAAAACATGAGGGTCCAATGACCCCATTTTGGCCATGTGATATTGCTGAACATAATCCTTTATAAAAATGTTTATAAAAAAAATTATTAGTAAAATAAAATTTAAAGGTTATATACATATAATTTAGAATTTAGAAAAACAAGATTCAGTTCAAATTAAGCTTGATTAACGAATACAACAAGATTTCTTAAAAATATTGAACCTACTAATAGGAGTTGTCTCTGATGACTATAGTAAATAACGATAAGAAATTTTATAGAAATATTTCTTGCAAAATCTTGGAAGTTATTTTATGTACGAAAAATAAAAAGTCTCTGTATTTATTATTCGGACCTCCATAGCAAATTTGAAATAACTAACTCTTACGGTATTCAAGTTAAGCTAAACAAATAAAAAAAAACTCTAGTCGAGGGTGCGCGACTAGGAGATCCCCTGAAGCGTTTTAAAATATATTCCATATCTTGTATCAATCACAAAATTATACAAAATTTAATTAAATTGCCAATCTTACACTTTCACAATCAAATAGCATGATTGTCAAAAAAGTAGTTTTTCTTTTAAGAATAATAGTAACAATAATTTACTAATAGAAAAAAAAAAGAAAAAGCAAATCCGACATCACCGCAGCTGATATTGTGTATGTGAAAAATAAAATTTTGACATCGGCGGGATTCGAACCAAGGTCTGCACGGCACGCTGTGCCCCGCTTCTATCAACAGCACCACTTCACTGCTTAGACAAGCAGTAGCAAATTCGAAACTAAGAATTATAACCAAATTCAAGCAGTGTCAGTTGCAAGTGATTCTTAGAACAGATAAGAATGCTCGCGTTTGAATGTCAATGCATGTGTGCACATGAATAGGATAAATGCATCACTGGCTTAACGTTGCTGGGCTGCTGGTCGCATGTTGTTGCAATTAACAAAACGTTTTGTTTAATAAATTCTGTGATACTTAATGGATTTCAATGAAAATTTCAGCATATGATCTACATATTATATAGAATATTTTGTCAATTGTCTAAAGCCGCAAACTTATTCATTTGAAAAATGTTGTAAAATTTGGAGTCGGTATCCAAAATATAACAAAAATCAAAATTGGTAAAAAAATAAATGAAGCTAGATACAAAATTTAAAGACTCTAGCTCAAAAAAAAATACCAGATATAATTTAAAAACTGTATTTCGATGAGGTTTTTAATCGATAACATTAAAACGGAATTTTTGAAACAAACTAGACCTGCGAGTGCTATACAGGGACCAACAAAAAAATTTCAAGTCTCTAGCTCTTATAGGTTCTGAGATCGACACGTTTATACATACGGACAGACGGACCGGGCTAAATCGACTCAGCTCGTCGCCCTGATTAAGAATATATATGAACTGAATATATTTATGGGGTCTGCCATGCCCCTTTCTGCCAGCTCCATAAATTTGACATTTTAACAAAGCTGATATCTGATTTTCAATGGGTTCAGGGTATAAAAACGCAGCAAAATTAACTATTTTTAACGATAAGAACATAGGATGATTTTCGAGAAAAAAATAATAAACTCGTACAGCGTACAGTATAGTATATGGTTTACGAGCTCGCTGTTTTCACACGGATGGGCAGACGGACACGGCTATATCGACTCAGTTCAACGACCTGATGAAGAATATACATATGAACATGGTCTGTATATGGTCCGTCACACAATCTTCTGCATGTTAAAGAAATTTTACAAAACAAATATACCCCGATATGCCATTTTCAATAGATTTATTTTTTAAATACATGTGCATACATTCATATGTATGTACATTCGAATGCGAGCAAGATTTGAATTCCCATTTTCAATGGGCGTGTTCTTAATGTTTCACCAATCCTTTGAAAATACGTATTATGTAGACTTAAAAATACTTTCCCGCTATAAGGTGCTTCATTACTTTATAAAGAACTTTATTCTATATCAGCCGATGTCGAAAATTCTAAGATCCGGAAAAGATAAGCCAGTATACATATATCCTCAAACCCGACATTTGTGCGTTTTTATACCCTGACCCCATTGAAAATGTGAAGTCAGGCAATAATAGTTTTATTAAAATGTATGTCACAGGAAGATGGAGACGTGACAGACCCCATAAACTATATATTTATATTCTTGATCAGCTCGAATTAGCCCTGTCCGTCTGACTGTCTATCAGTCCGTATGTATGAACGCCTGAAATGAAATTTTATTGTAGGTACCTATTTAGCAGGCAGTGATCGAATTTGATTAAAAAAATCGACAACTATTCGCGTTTTATCGATGTGTTATCGATTGAAAACCTTGTTGAAACTCAGCTATTAGATTATGTTGGGCGCAGCACTCAGCGCTTCACGCACTTATTTTATAAACATTGTAGTTAAGAGCGGCAATTCGCCCAATGTATTGGAATGTAAGAGAATTAGTGCATTCTAAAGAGATTACGGTCATCTCAATCCGGATAGCTCTCCCTTTTACATGCATATCCGTTCTCACGGCTCAGCGGCTCAGCATTGTTTAGCCGGCGCGCGTAGATCGAACATATTAGGAGAAACTAATTATCGCTCGCTTAGTGCAGACGCTCGTGCGTTGACAGCTCTGCTAGTTATCTAAATTGACAATACAATACAATTAGTTGCGGATAGCACGACTTCTAAAGGCGCTTGCTCATGTTTAGATAAACTCTGTAAGCGCGATCAATATCAAAATAAAGTGAGCTCTTAGTGCTAAAAATATTTCTCCCTAAAAGTTATTCGAACAAGTAAGAGTGCTCAAGTCGAGACTTGACTTGAGTCGAGACTGCTCGACTAAGATATACCCTGAACCCTGCGAAGATGCGATATTCAAATCATTTACGCTTCTTTTATATATGTATACATATATACAAACAACACATACACACACACACACATGTACACGCACGCACAAGCACTCGCTCTGCGCTACTGCGCAGTTTACGCAGCGGCTGCGCGTGGCCAATATTATGGAAACTTATTTGTTGAATAGGTTTGCTTCTAGATGGACTTTCGTAACCAAACGTTTAAGGTGTACTAATGCCATTCATATGTATGTATTTGCCAAAGCACAAATCTCTAGTATTTGAAATACGTTTTTTCAAATTTGGGGGAAGGGGGCGTGGTATCCAAAATCCAAAAATTACAAACTGTTTGTATTCATTACACATTACATTACATAGCTATAACGGTATTCAAAAACGAAGAAAGATTATCAATTGTTGTCCATAATATGGAAATGGAATGAGTTATCGAAAAAAAATGATAAACTCGTACTGTGTAGAGTATACACGAGTATACATTTCTAATTTCATATCTCTAGCTTTTGTGGTTTGCGAGATCGCTGCGTTCACTCGGACGGACGGACGGACGGACGGACGGACGGACGGACAGACGGACATGGCTATATCGACTCAGCTTGTCGAGCTGATCAAGAATATATATACTTTATGGGGTCTGTCACGTCTCCTTCTGTCTGTTACATACATTTTCAATGGGTTCAGGGTATAAAAACAAAAATAAGCTGCAGTTGACAAAGAGCGATGGTCTCTTACTATGTATCAGGTTATTAATTTGAATGGAACAATTCGTTTGTGATTATTATTTATTAATTCAATTTGATAGAACGAAATGCTTACCTTGTTAAAAATATTAATACATTTATATGGATTTACAGCGATTAATATAGTTCCAGAGTATGTCTAAATTATTTGTTAAATGTTACCAATTTTCAAAACAATTGGAATGGATTCATTAAAAATTATATATTATATACTTTGTTTTTATTTACGTTAAACTATTGATTATAGCTGTAATTCTAATAAAATAAAACACTTTTTTTTTTTATTTCAGATATTTATAAGTTTAAATTATCCTTAAATTTTTTGCTTGACTATTGACCTGTAAATTATATATCCCAGTCGTGGCAAATCTGAAAATATTGAGTTTTATATAGATTAAACTGTTTTTTATACCCTGAACCCATTGAAAATGGGAAATCAGGGTATAATGTTTTTGTGAAAATGTATGTAACAGGCAGAAGGAGACATGGCAGACCCCATAAAGTATATATATTCTTGATCAGCTCGACAAACTGAGTCGATATAGCCATGTCCGTCTGTCCGTCCGTCCGTCCGTCCGTCCGTCCGTCCGTCCGTCCGTCCGTCCGTCCGTCCGTCCGTGTGAACGCAGTGATCTCGCAAACCACAAAAGCTAGAGATCTGAAATTTGAAATGTATATCCGTGTATATCCTACGCAGTACGAGTTTATCTTTTTTTTTCGATAACTCATCCCATTTCCTTATTATCGATAAAAATCGATAACTTTTCTTCGTTTTTGAATACCGTTATAGCTACAGATTTCAGATTTACTGTGTGTATCCGTGTAATGAATACAAACATTTTGCAATTTTTGGATTTTGGATACCACGCCCCCTTCCCCCCAAAATTGAAAAAAACGTATTTCAAATACTAGAGACTTGTGCTTTGGCAAATACATACATATAAATGTCATTATTACGCTGTAAAAGTTTGATTACGAAAGTCCATCTAGAAGCAAACCTATTCAACAAAAAAGTTTCCATAATATAGCCCATACTGCAGCCCAAGCGCTGCCCGCGCGCTGTCGCTGCGTAAACTGCGCAGTAGCAGAGCAAGTGCTTGTGCGTGCGTGTGCATGTGTATGTGTGTGTGTGTATGTGTTGTTTGTGTATATGTATATATAAAAGAAGCGTAAAATGATTTGAATATCGCATCTTCGCAGGGTTCAGGGTATCTCTTAGTCGAGCAGTCTCGACTAGAGCACTCTTACTTGTTTACAGTATTATGCAGTCCTTTTTTTATACTCTGAACATAATGAAAATGGTAAATTTGTTTTCTTAAAGTGTATGTTACAGGCAGAAGAATATATATGTATATAATCATATTCTCTGTATAGACTTGAAATTTTGTTTAGATTACAAATAATCGATAGCTATTTCCGTTTTGATTTTATGGATAACACCACTAGCCATACAACACATAGATGCGACAACTAGAACAACGGTTTTCAGCACCTAAAAAGTATGCTTGGCGTTCCACACATATTCGTATTCCCTCGTGTCGCTTACTTTGAGGTTCGAGCAGTGAAAATATGAGAGGCAAAATCAGTTCGCTGCAAGTGCTTAACCGAGATGGTCGATTTCTGATATGGAGCACCACTACCACTATAGGCCATTTTTTCCTTACTCTCTCTCTCTCACTCTCTCTCAGCTCTCTCAAATATATATGTATATACATATATATATAAATGTATGTACGCACAAGCAGCAGATCACAAAAATTGAAATTTGTTCGCCGAGAGGTTTCATTACTTCCCTTCCGAGCAAAGGATATACCAAATTGCTGAAAACGGTTTGCCATGCTCATGCAAAATGTTAAGATTTTCGTTATTATTTGTGTGAAGGATATGAAAGCGTTGGGACGCTTAGCGAATATGTTTTCGCGACGAGCATGCAAACACACTTACAGTTCTATGCTCACATGTACGAGCATTTGTGTGCGAAACTCTACTCTTGCTGCCTGTAGAAATTGTAAACACCCCACATTTTGATCATATGGCTAGCGCACACACATTTGCATACATGTATGTGTGCGTGGACTTAGAATTATGTGAACGATTCTGGGTTTTGTTCGGTCTTGTGGACTGTACACATACATTTGTATTCCACATTCGAATGCACAATTCTCAAAATGAATTGGGTGAAGTGAGTGAGTGAGTGCGCTCGTGTAAGACTCAGCCGCACATTCAATTCGAATGCCAAACCGATGCGTCAGCGAAGTGGAGACGTGGCAGACCCCATAAAGTATATATATTCTTGATCAGCTCGACAAGCTGAGTCGATATAACCATGTCGGTCTGTCCGTCCGTCCGTCCGTGTGAACGCAGCGTTCTCGTAAACCACAAAAGCTAGAGATCTGAAATTTGGAATGTATACTCGTGTATACCCTACGCAGTACGAGTTTATCATTTTTTTTCGATAGCTCATCCCATTTCCATATTATCGATGAAAATCGATAATTTTGCTTCGTTTTTGAGGCGTAACTTGAATACCGTTATAGCTATAGATTTTAGCTTTACTGAGTATATCCGTATAATGAATACAAACAATTTGTAATTTTTGGATTTTGGATACCACGCTCCCTCCCCTAATTTAAAAAAGAAGGGAATTCAAATACTAGAGACGTGTGCTTTGGCATATACATACATATAAATGTCATTATTACGCTCTAAAAGTTTGATTATGAAAGTCAATCTAGAAGAAAACCAATTCAACAAAAAAGTTTCCATAATATCGCTCATTCTGCAGCCCAAGCGCAGTCCACAGTCGCTGCGTAAACTGCGCAGTAGCAGAGCAAGTGCATGTGTGTGTGTGTGTGTATGTGTTGTTTATATATATGTATATATAAAAGAAGCGTAAAATGATTTGAATATCGCAACTTTGCAGGGTTCAGGGTATCTCTTAGACGAGCAGCCTCGACTAGAGCACTCACTTGTTTTTCTTTGTCTACGGCTTACAGTGTTGTCAATTCTGGTTTTTATACAAGTCGATTGCGGGAAAAATTTAGAAAAAGTTTAGCTTTTTAGAAATACGGAATAGATTTTTTCAACTTTTTGGAGTTGGAAGAAGCATAAAAAACAAGTAAGAAGACTCTAGTCCGGAATAGGAGATCCCCAGAGCTGTTTAAAATTCCATTTGAATGGAAATTCAAAATGGGTTTTTGTTCTGAAAACCCATTTTGAATTTCCATTCAAATGGAATTTTTAACAGCTCTGGAGATCCCCTGAACCCCGTCCAATATGCGTTTTTATACTCTGTTCCCAAAGGGAAAAATAGTATATTGGTTTTGTGCAATGTCCGTCTTGCTGTCCGTCCGTCTGTCCGTATGTACGCAAACCATTTCGACGCTATTGAAGCTAGAGACTTGAAATTTGGAACATATACTCGTGTATACCGTCGAATTATAAAGTGTTAAGATTTTCCCGATACGCCTACTAGGGGCGTGGCAAATCGGAAAATGCATGTTCCGTTATGTCAGAAACCCTGTTAGTTGCAGTGCTAGAGCCTTGAAATTTGGAATATATATTCGCGTTGACAACCCAAGATCAAAAAGGTATGGCAGATATATCTATGCCCATAAGGGGCGTGGCAAACCGCAAAAGTTAATCTCTTTAAGTTTTAGAGCTAAAAACTTCAAAATTAGCTAATTAAGTTAATGGTTACCTCCCCTATCGATAACCCAGAAATAACTGTTACGCCCCTTTAAGGTGTGGCATACCGACAAATACCCTGTAATTTCCACATTTTTGGAACGTAAGCTTCCATATTTTGCATTTACCTTACCTTCGACTACTTCTAAAAATAACAAAAATAATAAGTCTACCCCAACTGGGGGCGTGGCAAATCGGATCTGAATATCTAGTGTTTTGCGCAAAATTTTCTTTTATATCTTCTAAAGTTTCAGAGATAGAAGCTTAAAAATTGGCTAAATGAGTTACTGGTTCCCTCCTCCATCGATGATCCAAACGGGCGTGGCGCACCGAAAAATACCCTGTAATTTCCATATTTTTGGAGCGTAAGCTTGCAAATTCTGCTGTTATGTAACTTTAGACTGCTTCTAAGGATTGGCCAAAAATTACATGTCTATGACTTCTGGGGGCGTGGCAAATTGGAAAAAATTATATTTTGCAGAACTCTTGAGTTAAAATTGCTGCAGAATCACCATCACAAGATTAATACAGTAGGTGGCGCTAAACTGCAATATTCTTACGTATCGGATTTAGTCATAAGCGTGTACCGCTTCATAAATAAGCTAAATTCCTTGCTAAGTCGGCTGAAAAAATTGTAAGAGACAAATAAATATATGTATTTCGATTTAATGTTTAAATGCTTGAAATAATTGACCACCTAATATTAATATACTTTTCGCAAAGCCTAGGGTAGTTATTTCATTTAGATATATATTTTTTTTTAAATTTAATAAAATATATATTTATTTTGAATCAGTATCTAATTCGAGCGGCGACTTTAACAAATTAAGATAAACTTTAAAATGTTATATGCCAGAAGCCCCTATTTGAACAGAGTATCACGCATTCGGTTGCGCCCGACTGCAACGTTCTTACTTGTTAAATATATTCCGTATCTTGTATAAAAAAACTTATAACAATTTAATTAAATTGTCAATCTTGCAATTTCATAATCAAATAGGATGTTTGTCAAAAAAGTAGTTTTTCTTTTAAGAATTATAGTAAAAATAAGAAAATCCGAAAAATCCACACCTGGAGTCGAACCAGCATCTACTGATCAGAGCGCATCACCTCTACCGACACCGCCACTGTGTGTGTGAAAAAAAAAAAACAATAAACAATTTCATTGGCGGGGCTCAAACTGAGATCTGCACGGCGCTGCGTTCCTCGCTTCTATCCACACCACCACTGCACTACATAGACAAGCGTAGCAAATTCGAAACGAAAGGCAGTTAAGAATTATAACAAAATTCAAGCAGGGTCAGCTAAAAGTGTTGTGATTCTTAGAACAGACAAGAATATTCGCGTTTGAATGTCTCATGTGTGCACATGTATAGAATAAATGCGTCACTGACCTAACGGTGCTGGGTTGCTGGTCACATGTTGTTGCAAATGACAAAACGTTGTGTTTGATTACTTCTGTGATACTTAATGGATTTCAATGAAATTTTCAGCAATGATCTACATATTATATTGAATATTTTTCAATTGTATAAAATCGCAAACTCATTCACATATTGGCTATATTTGCAACTGACCTTCAATTTGAAAATTTTGTAAAATTTTTAACCAATATCCTAAATATAACAAAAATCGAAATTGTATAAAATGAAACTAAATGCGAAATTTCTAGACTCCAGCTCCAAAAATGTGCGAGATAAAATTAAAAACTGTATTTCGATCAGTTTTTTAATCGATAGCATTGAAACGGGAATAGTTATTGAAATTTTAAAACAAACTCGATATGCGCGTGCTACACAGGGACTTCCAAAAAAAGTTTCAAGTCTCTAGCTCTTATAGGTTCTGATATCGACGCGTTTATACAGACGGACAGGGCTAAATCGACTCAGCTCGTCTCCCTGATCAAGAATATATATACTTTATGGGGTCTGCCACGGCTCCTTCTGCCTGTTACATACATTTGACAGTATAACTAAACCATTATGCCCTGATTTCCCATTTTTAATGGGTTCAGGGTATAAAAACAAAAGATCAGCTGAGTCAAAGTGTATTGTGTTGCCCTTAACATTGCATCCAGATTTTTCTTAAGTTTTATCCGTCTGAACAAAGCCAAACTACGTACATGTACATACATACATATGTATATCCATTTACGCGATACAATTAGTACTGAAGAAAATGCAGATAATATTGGTCGATTGACTATTCTGTCGGCGACCTACTACAAATTGCAATTACATATATATGTTCGTCATTACGGTCAGCCAGATCTCTTCATTACTTGTACGTGTAATCCAAAATGGATTGAAATTAACCAAACACTGCTTCCCTGACAAACGTCAAGTGATCGACACGCCATCACCGCAAAAAATACGGTCCCTGGCGAGCTGGGACGCGTTTTTGGGTAAAATGTGAGCTGTCAGTTGCGTTTTATTATAACACATTGTTAGTCGGCACAATGCACAGTGGGCTTTTGCTCATTTTGCGTTGAATAAAGCATAAGTTTTAAGTAAATTAGGTGTTTTCAAAACTTAAACGAAATATGGCAGACCTTTAAAATGAGGCTACGCACAGGGCGACCCGTTGACAGGGTGTTTCTCAGTTTTCTGTCAAACATAAAAAATGAGATTTTGATCAAAAAATACATGTGTACATGTGTAAAATTTAGTTTTGTTGTTGTAAATGAATACAATTAATTATTTATATTAGAAAAATAAACGGTTTGAGTGCCGTTGACATTCTGTTGTACTTGCTGCGTGCAGCTACGCGTAAATTTTAACTTTTTTGTGCGTTTTTATAACGATGTTGCTTTGGTTTTTAGAGGTTGTAGAGGAGACCTTTTATAATATTTCTATTAAAGACAATTGCTTACAATCGCTTACAACCAAAAGATGCAGGCTACTAAAGTTGAAAAAGGCTATCAATTTAAGATGTTTACTAATATAAACTTAGCTCCCAAATGAATAAACATTTTTGTTTTATATTGTTGAAAATGAACCAATCTTTAACACGATACTAAAATATCAACTATTTGTGTAATAGATTTCTTGAAATTAAATTGACAAATGGAATGTTATTTTTATTTTTTTTTCATGTTCCACATTTACTAAATTTTGAATGCCCATATCTATCCTTAAAATTAATCTATTTTAAAAAATCTTTTGGATTCTGAACATCCGGTTAATTATCTATCAGATGGAATATGTATGTATATTGGAAAACGGTTTTCACTTTTCTTATTTTTACCATGCTCTGCCGGCAGAGGCCCCAATTTGCGACGTTCGCCGGGTCTGCTAGTAGTTATAGTTATTATATATGTATGTATACATACAGAGTTTTTTGTAAATCAATAGAGGTCAACAGTAAGCTGCTCGTAAAATTGTTATTTTCGAGAAGGTACATCATCAATTTCTTTTTAGATGGGAGATAGATTATGTATTCCAAGCTTTATGTCTCTAGTGGGGAAATTGTTTGCGTTCATACAGACAAACAGACGGACAGAAAAACTGGCCTTCCCGAAAATGAATATTGTCTTTCACTTCGTGAATGAGCATTACAAGCTTTAAGGTATAATTTAGGGTATTTTACTCCTTGCCGTTAAACTTAATTAGTTCCATGTTAGTCTTCATCGTTCATCACCCAATTGTGAACTAATGTGTACTACGATTTTAGAAGAATAGAAAGATTAAACTGTATGGTGATTGCTTTGACCGATCACAACCTACGAAAAGTCAAATGATTTTGAATTGAAGAAAGCCAAATAACAGAGATGTTGCTCAGCTTGGGCAACATAAAATGGAGTAGAAATTACTTGATGACTTTACTGGTTTTGATCATCAGTATACTCCATACACTTTCCAGAATAATAAACGCAAGCCTCCTTAGCGTACCCTGTAATGGCATGCCATAGATGGGACTTAAACAAACTACCCCGAAAAACTGCTACTTGAAATAGACACTGCACTAAGTACGGCAGAAAGGTACAATGCATACGAGGGTTAGCAAGTGTAACTGTCGCACTCAGTAAAGAAAACAAGTGGATGATGAAATGATGGATATAGGATCACAAGTGTAACTGTCGCACTCAGTAAAGAAAACAAGTGGATGATGAAATGATGGATATAGGATCACCTTCATTGCACAGCTCAGAGCTTCACCGAGGAGAAGCTTAATATTGCAGCTCTTTCTCTGAGAGAAAAATACAATTGCTCCTGGATAATATACCACCGGGGATACTGAAGCTCATAGCAATGTAAAATGTATAACGTATGCCTAAAAGAAAGGGTATACCCAGATGCGTGGAGCACAGAGACTGGCCCTCATTAGAGAAGGCAACAACACACCATCGGCATACCGCTCATTGTGCATGCTTAGCTTATAAAACCATAATAACGTAATAGGTGGACTCGACTGCAGGATCGAGTACTCCTTTACGTTACACAGACTGACTCAAAACAATATAGTGACCGGAGGAGTTGCACAGGGATATGCAGATGTCATCGTGGCCGTCATCCCCGCCAAAAATACAGTAGAGGCTCAAAAAAGACTTACGCAAGACGTGTCGGACCGACTTCAGGAAAACGAAGACTCCTAATGGAAGCATCAAATTCAATCCTACAATCTGGTAGCGTAGTATGGCCGGACACTTTAAAACCTGATGTAAGGCGGAAGCCGATACTATCGATGCAAAGAAGAGCAGCTTTAAGGATAGCTTCGGCGTACCTCACAGTGTCTGGAGCTGCTGTATTGCATATAGCAGCAGACCTCCTTGCTCAACAGCGAAAGAAGATATGGAATCTTCTGCAAACTGTTAAATTTTCTGTGCAGCAGACTATAGACCGTATGACAGTGGACTATATATTCTGATCTAGAGCATTGGCAATGGACGATGCACAGAAAATATTCTTTAACTGTCAGAAGGAGGCGTGGCAGACCCCATTAAAGTATATATATTCTTGATCAGTGCGACGAGCTGAGTCGATTAAGCCCAGTTTGTCTGTCTGTTCGTATGTATGAACGCGTCGATCTCAGACCATATAAGAGCTAGAAACTTTAAATTTTTTTTGTAGGTCCCTGTATAGTAAATCGCGCATATCGATTTTGTTTTAAAAAATCGATAACTGTTCCCGTTTCATTTTTATCGATTAAAATCTTATCGAAATCAAGTTATTAAATTATATCCCGTACATCTTTCGAACTAAAGTCTCCATATTTTGTATTAAGATTGATTTGTATTTTATACAATTTCGGTTTTTGTTATTTTTTGGATACCAGCAAAAAAAAATTTTTTTATTTTATTTTACAAGCTTACATTTTTTCTGCGTTAATAAATACATAACTGAGTATATTTAAGAACGCAGATCGGACGGGGTTCAGGGATCTCCTAGTCGGGCATCACCGACTAGAGTTTCCCAACTTGTTTATTGTTTTTTTTTTCGCACACACAATGGCGGTGTGGGTAAAGGCGATGCGCGTTGATCAGTAGATGTTGGTTTGAATTTTCATATTTTTTTTCTATTATTAAATTATTATTACTATTATTCTTAAAAGAAAAAAATACTTTTTTGACAAACATGCTAATTGATTGTGCAAGTGCAAGATTGGCAATTCAAACAAGTCAGAACGTTGCACTCGGGCGCAACCGACTGCGTGATACTCTGTTCCCATAGAGGCTTCAGGCATATTACATTTTAAAGTTTATCTTAATTTGTTAAAGTCGCCGCTCGAAGTAGATACTGATTCAAAATAAATATATATTTTATTAAATTTTAAAAAAAATATATATGTAAATGAGTAACAATTTTATAAATTATGATGATTATGATTATGATGATATGTGTCCACACTTAATTTTTATGCAAAGCAGTCTGTTAACTTAAAAGTTGTCTGTTAATTTGCTAGTATGACGTCACATTTTCTTTGCATAACCTACTGAGTTTTTTAACAGTGCCACTTGGGAATCGTCTGAGACATTGCCAACATACGAAAAACACGAAATAACTAACCTAGGCTATGCGAAAACTATATTAATATTAGTGGTCAATTATTTCAAGCATTTAAACATTAAATCGAAATACATATATTTATTTGTCTCTTACAATTTTTTCAGCCGACTTAGCAAGGAGTTAAGCTTACTATGTAGGCAGTACACGCTTATGTTCATGGAGTTTAGCGCCATCTACTGTATTATTCTTGTGATGGTGATTTTGCAGCAATTTTAACTCAAGAGCTCTGCAAAATATAATTTTTTCCAATTTGCCACGCCCCCAGAGGTCATAGACATGTAATTTTTTGGCCAATCCTTAGAAGGAATCTAAAGTGACATGACATCAGAATTTCCAAGCTTACGCTCCAAAAATGTGGAAATTACAGGGTATTTTTCGGTGCGCTACACCCTAAAGGGACGTAACAATTATTTTTTAATCATCGATAGAGGAGGTCACCAGTAACTCAACTAGCTAATTTTAAAGTTTCTAGCTCAAAAACTTTAGAAGATATAAACTTTTGCGGTTTGCCTCGCTCCCTATGGGCGTAGATATATCCGCCATACCTTTTTGATCTTGGTAGTCAACGCGAGTATACGTTCCAAATTTTAGCTCTCTAGCACTTCAACTGACAGGGTTTCTGACATACTGGAAAATGCATTTACCCTAGTGGGCGTATCGGGAAAATCTTGACACTTTATAATTTGAGGGTATACAAGAGTACATGTTCCAAATTTCAAGTATCTAGCTTGAATAGCGTCGAAATGGTTTGCGTTCATACTGACAGACGGACATTGCACAAAACCAATATACTGTTTTTCCCTTTGGGAACAGAGTATAAAAAGGGTTAGAGTTTTCTTACTGGTTAAAAATGTATTTCACTTTTTTTTCGCATTTTTAGTTTTTCCAACATTGATATAAAAATTAGAGCTACCAAGCTCTATTAGTCTAGTTTAAGGCAAAATCTTATATCTACGTTATATATAAAAAGTGCGCGTAAATGGTAATATTCATACATATTAGGGATACAAATTTGAGAAAAACATAAAATCTCTAAGTTTAAAAAGTAACTTCGTAACAACTGTAAAAATTTTGTGGAAGAGATTATTAAAATATTGAAACAGAGGTAATTGATATTGCTTTTCTATTTTTAAATGATGATTATGCTTTCAATTTGAGGCTACCAGAATTTCGAAATTCTATAGCAACATGTTTTCCGTCGAGAACATTTTGCAAGCAAAGATAAAGCTCTAACAAAAAGGGTTTTATTCGCATATTTGTGTAATTTTCTCAGCTTTTTTCAGTTTCTTCCGAGTTAAAAATCTTTTTTTCTGTCCACCCACCTCCACCTTGAAGGGTAATGTTGGATAGCTTCTGGTTCCACACTGGGCGGCAACCCTAAAAAGAGGTTTTAAGTCGAAAGGTAGCAATGCAGTCCGATACACCGGTCAAAGTGACGACTTGACTGACGGTGCAAAAAGTATTTTTTTTATCTACCTCAGCTACACAAAAAAAAAAACAAGTAAGAACGTTGCAGCCGGGCGCTACTGACTGCAGAATACACATTCACGGCACAAACGCTACCAGTTTCCATTCTGATTTACCATGCCCCAGTCGGCGTTAACATTTTGAACAATTCTTAAAAGGATGTTTAGGTAATGTAAATGTAAAGTTTGAGAGCTATTTCTCATTTTGCGTTGCAAAATCATAACTTTTGAATCAAGCAAGGTGTTTTCAAAATTGAAATGGCACTTGACAGAGAATTCTTCAAGCTTTTAAATTAATCTATACATAGGGTGACCTGATGACAGGGTGATTCTCAGTTTCATGTCAAACATGAAAAATGTGATTTTAGTCAAATAATATGTGTTTTTATATGAAGTAATTTTATTTTTGTAGTTTTAAATAATTTTTTCTATTATTTATAACTAATATGACTAGAAAAAAAATTTAAAAAATTAAAAAATAAACAAGTAAGAAAACTCTAGTCGGGGGTGCTAGAAGATCCCCTAAACCCCGTCCAATCTGCGTTTTTAAATATTTTTCGTATCTTTTATTGTATACAACTTATACAAAATTTAATCAAATTTCCAATCTTGCACTTTCACAATCAAATAGCATGCTTGTCAAAAAAATAGTTTTTTTTAAAGAATAATAGTAATAATAATTTAATAAAAGAAAACAATAAAAAATTAAGAAAATCCGACATTTCCGCAGCTGGATTCGAGCCAACATCTGCTGATCAAAGCGCATCACTTCTACCAACACCGCCATTGTGTGTGAAAAAAAAAACAATAAACAAATTTTGGCATCTGCAGGGCTCGAACCCAGATTTGCTTGGCGCGTCGTGCCCAGCTTCTATCAACACCGCCACTGCACTGCTTAAGTAAACAGTAGCAAATTCTAAACTAAAGGCAGCTAAGAATTATAACAAAATTCAAGCAGTGTCAGCTATAAGTGTGATTCTTAGGACAGACAAGAATGCTCGCATTTGAATGTCTCAATGTATGTGTGCACATGTATAGAAAAAATGAAAACGGGGGTGGGTTTCTGGTCACATGTTGCAATTGACAAAACGTTTTGTTTAATTACTTCTGTGATACTTAATAGATTTCAATGAAATTTTCAGCATATGATCTACATGCTATATATTGAATATTTTTCAGTTGTACAAAATCGCAAACTTATTCACATATTGGCTATATTTGCAACTAACCTTCAATTTGAAAATTTTTGTAAAATTTTGAACCAATATCCTGATTTCCCATTTTCAATGGGTTCAGGGTATAAAAAAAAAATTCCATAAAAAAATTTGTTGTTAAATGCGAGAGAACACGATGGTAGAGTTATTTTAACACCAATAATCTCGGCATCGTTAAGTGACGTGAAACTAAATGATTCGGAGAGGATATCGGACTTAACATCTATTAAGACACCATCACCTCTACGTATCAATCGATCATGTCTATATATAGTGAAATTATTAGAGTTCTCACTATTATAAACATTCGAGACTTAACCATTTCTGCGAAAGCAATAATTTCTAATTAAACACTAAAACTACTCAAAAATAGTCTTTTGAGTTTAAAATTCAGGCCTCAAAGACTTTGATATGTAACAATTATTTTGTTGATACAATTAACATTTAACAATTTTTTTTTTTGATACAATAATAGATGAATTTAATAGAGTAGTCAATCTATTACTATTCTTAGGTTTGAGTTCGTTTAAAGCTATATGTGGAGCCTAAAATTTGGGATCACATGTAGTTGTGAAATATTCAAATCCAAAATAAAACAAGTAAGAACGTTGCAGTCGGGCGCAACCGATTGTGTGATACTATGTTCCCATAGGGGCTTCTGGCATGTTACATTTGAAAGTTTATCTTAATTTGTTAAAGTCGCCGCTCGAATTAGATTCTGATTCAAAATAAATAAATATATATATAAATATAATGAGTAAAATTTTTGTAAATTATGGGTCGCTTCAATAGTGCGTATGATTTTATGAGCTAGACAAAAAAAATATAACTGTGTCATGCAAGTGTGTCCACACTTAATTTTTATGCAAAGCAGTCTGTTAACTTAAAAGTTGTCTGTTAATTTGCTAGTATGACGTCACATTTTCTTTGCATAACCTACTGAGTTTTTTAACAGTGCCAATTGGGAATCGTCTGAAGCAGTGCCAACATACGAAAAACACGAAATAACTAACCTAAGCTATGCGAAAACTATATTAATATTAGTGGTCAATTATTTCAAGCATTTAAACATTAAATCGAAATACATATATTTATTTGTCTCTTACAATTTTTTCAGCCGACTTAGTAAGGAATTAAGCTTCTTTATGTAGGCGGTACACGCTTATGACTAAATCCGATACGTAAGAAGATATTGAATCAGGACAAGGTAAGGAAGGAGCTAATGAATTAGGAAACTTCATTAGTGCGGAAGGATGTACTAACAGCGATGGTGTCTCTATTTGAATATGAGGAGTTTCAAATATATACTGGTTTAATATTTTTTTCACCAACTTCTAAGTCACTCTATAAAACTTTTTTTAAAGTTTTAAAAATTAAACTATCGCAGAATTGTACATTTTGCAAAAAGTGTAAGCTATAAAATGTTTGGTGTAGCGCCATCTAGCAAATCTAAGCTAAATAGCAGCTGATTAATGGCGCTCACTTGCCATTTATTTTTGCCAATTGACCTAACGTTTTATTTAATAGATATCTATGACATTTTCAGCATATGATCTATATATTCTATTGAATATTTGTCATGATGTATTTAAAACTGGAATTCAATTTATTACAAAATTTCAAATTGTATAAAATATAAATGAAACTAAATGCTAAATTTGGAGACTCTATCTCCATGTACAAGATATAATTTAACAACTCCATTTCGATAAGGTTTTCAATCGATAATAATAAAACGGAAATAACTATCGATTTTTTGAAATAAACTTGATCGCGCATGCTATACGGGGACCTACAAAATAATGTCAAGTCTGTAGCTCCTTCAGTCTGTCTGTGCGTATGTATGAACCCGTCGATCTTAGAACCTATAAGAGCTAGAGACTTGAAATATTTTGCAAGTCCGTGTACAGCACGAGCATATCAAGTTTGTTATAAAAAATCGATAACTATTCCCATTTTATTGTTATCGATTAAAAACCTCATCGAAATGCAATTAAAAAAATGATATCTCGTACATCTTTGGAGCTACAGTCTCCAAATTTTGTATTTAGATTCATTTATATTTTATTAAATTTAGATTTTTGTAAAATTTTTGATACTGTATTAAAAAAAATTTTTTTATTCATAGTTTTGCAAGCTTAAATTGTTTCTGCTTTAATAATGTAGGGTATCTCCGAGTTGGGCACCACCAACTAAAGTTTTCTTACTTGTTTTGAATTCCTTTTGGTATTATATCCAAAAAAAAAAAAGCGTTCATATGTGTAAGGCATATAAATATATAATATGGTTTGCACTTAATTAATTTTTAAAAGGATACATATATTATATCTTTAGAGTAACGAAGCCTTAGATTACAGTTTATTCCATTTTCGTCTATTTCGGTTATTGCTGTCATGTCAGCAACACTATTACTTGAAGTCTCCATTATTACTAAAAAGAAAAAAATGTTGATTTATTTAATATTACAATCTTTCAAGTGTTTTCTAAATATAACAAGTAAAACAAGTAAGAAAACTCTAGTCGGGGGTACCCGACTAGGAGATCCCCTGAACCCCGTCCGATCTGCGTTATTAAATATATTCCGTATCTTGTATACATCACAAACTTATACAAAATTTAATTAAATTGCTAATCTTGCACTTTCACAATCAAAAAGCATGTTTTTTTTTTAAAGAATATAATATTATTTTTAAAGAGTAATAATAATTTAATAAAAGAAAAAAATAAAAAATTAAGAAAATACGACATAAAATATTTGACATCGGCGGCGCTCGATCCCAGATCTGCGCGCACGGCACGGCGTGCCCCGCTTCTATCAACACCGCCACTGCACTGCTTAGACAAGCAGTAGCAAATTCGAAACTAAAGGCAGCTAAGAATTATAACAGAATTCACGCAGTCAGCTGTTATTGTTGTGATTCTTAGAACAGACAAGAATGCTCGCATTCGAATGTCTCAATGTATGTGTGCACATGTATAGAAAAAACGAAAACAGGGGTGGGTTTCTGGTCACATGTTGCAATTGACAAAACGTTTTGTTTAATTACTTTTGTGATACTTAATGGATTTCAATGAAATTTTCAGCATATGACCTACATATTATATTGAATATTTTGCAGTTGTATAAAATTGCAAACTCATTCACATATTGGCTATATTTGCAACTAACCTTCAATTTGAAAATTTTTGAAAAATTTTGAACCAATATCCAAAATCTAACAAAAACCGAAATTGTATTAAATATAAATGAAACTAAATGCAAAATTTGGAGATTCTAGCTCCAAAGATGTACGAGATATAATTTATTTACTTCATTTCGATAAGGTTTTTAATCGATAACAAAAGAACGGGAATAGTTATCGATTTTCTAAAACAAACTCGATATGCGCGTGCTATACAGGGACTTCCAAAAAAACTTTCAAGTGTCTAGCTCTTATACAGACGGACAGACGGACAGACAGACAGACGGACAGGGCTAAATCGACTCAGCTCGTCTCCCTGATCAAAAATATATATACTTTATGGGGTCTGCCACGCCCCCTTCTGCCTTATACATACATTTGGCAGCTTAACAAAACCATTATACCCTGATTTCCCATTTTCAATGGGTCCAGGGTATAAAAACTCTATTCGGTGGTGCCCGACTAGGAGCTCCCCTGAACACAGTCCGATCTGCGCTCTAAAATAAACGCAGTTATGTATTTATTTATACAATTAAATTATAACAAGTAAGAGTGCTCTAGTAGAGACTGCTCGACTAAGAGATACCCTGAACCCTGCGAAGATGCGATATTCAAATCACTTTACGGTTCTTTTATATATACATACATATATAAAAACAATACATATACACACACACACATGCACACGCACGCACAAGCACTTGCTCTGCTACTGCGCAGTTTACGCAGCGACTAAGCGCGGGCTGCGCTTGGGCTGCAAATGGGCTATATTATGGAAACTTATTAGTTGAATTAGTTTTCTTCTAGATGGACTTTCATAATCAAACCTTTACAGTGTAATAATGACACTCATATGTATGTACAGTCGAGTCTCGATAATTTGTACCCCGCTAAATCGATAATCGCGATAAATCGAAACAAATTCTATCCCCTTGAAAAAAATTCGTTACAGTCGCGTCTCGATAATTTGAATTTCTGTGTAAATCGAAAAAAAAATGATCCCCTTGCCATTTCGAATTATCGGGACTCGACTGTATTTGCCAAAGCACAAGTCTCTAGTATTTTAAATACGTTTTTTTTTCAAATTTTGGGGGAGGGGAGTGTGGCATCCAAAATCAAAAAATTACAGAATGTTTGTATTCATTATACGAATATACATAGTAAATCTGAACATTATAGCACTAACCATACAACACATAGATTGGACAACTAGTACAACGAAATTGACCCTATAAATATGACCGCTTACTTTTGGGTTCGAGCAGTGAAAAAATGGGGAGCGAAATCAATACGCTGCGAGCGCTCAACCGAGAAGGTTGAATTCTAATATGAAGCACTACTATATGCCATTTTTTCCTTACTCTCTCTCTCTCTCTGCTCTCTCTGCTCTCTCTGCTCTCTCAAAATATATATATATATATATATATGTATGTACGCACAAGCAGCAGATCACAAAAATTGACATTTGTTCGCCGAGAGGTTTCATTCCTTCCCTTCCGAGCAAAGGGTATACCAATTGCTGAAAACGGTTTGCCATGCTCATGCAAAATGTTAAGATTTTCGTTATTATTTGTGTGAAGGGTATGAAAGCGTTGGTGCGCTTACCGAATATGTTTTTGCGACGAGCATGCACACATATTACAGTCCCTTGCTCACATGTACGAGCATTTGTGTGTACTTGTGTGCGAAACTCTACTCTTGCTGCCTGCCGAACAAAACCCAAAATCGTTCACACAATTCTAAGTCGAGGTAGGCACACGCCAATATTCACGACCCATGCACACATACATGTATGCAAATGTGTGTGAGCATCCAAATGATCGAAATGTTGGGTTCTTCCAATTTCTACAGGCAGCAAGAATTGAGTTTCGCACACAAGCACACAAGCACACACAAATGCTCGTACATGTGAGCAAGAGACTGTAGTATGTGTGCATGCTCGTCGCAAAAACATATTCGCTAAGCGCACCAACGCTTTCATACCCTTCACACAAATAATAACGAAAATCTTAACATTTTGCATGAGCATGGCAAACCGTTTTCAGCAATTGGTATACCCTTTGCTCGGAAGGGAAGGAATGAAACCTCTCGGCGAACAAATTTCAATTTTTGTGATCTGCTGCTTGTGCGTACATACATATATATATATATATATATATATATATATATTTGAGAGAGCAGAGAGAGAGAGAGAGTAAGGAAAAAAAGGCACATAGTAGTGCTTCATATTAGAATTCAACCTTCTCGGTTGAGCGCTCGCAGCGTACTGATTTCGCTCTCCTTTTTATACCCTGAACCCATTGAAAATGGGAAATCAGGGTATAATGTTTTTGTGAAAATGTATGTAACAGGCAGAAGGAGACATGGCAGACCCCATAAAGTATATATATTCTTGATCAGCTCGACAAACTGAGTCGATATAGCCATGTCCGTCTGTCCGTCCGTCCGTCCGTCCGTCCGTCCGTGTGAACGCAGTGATCTCGCAAACCACAAAAACTAGAGATCTGAAATTTGAAATGTATACTCGTGTATATCCTACGCAGTACGAGTTTATCATTTTTTTTCGATAACTCATCCCATTTCCTTATTATCGATAAAAATCGATAACTTTTCTTCGTTTTTGAATACCGTTATAGCTATAGATTTCAGATTTACTGTGTGTATCCGTGTAATGGATACAAACATTTTGCAATTTTTGGATTTTGGATACCACGTCCCCTTCCCCCCAAATTTGAAAAAAACGTATTTCAAATACTAGAGACTTGTGCTTTGGCAAATACGTACATATAAATGTCATTATTACGCTGTAAAAGTTTGATTACGAAAGTCTATCTAGAAGCAAACCTATTCAACAAATAAGTTTCCAAAATATAGCCCATAGCAGAGAAAGTGCTTGTGCGTGCGTGTGCATGTGCATGTGTGTGTGTGTGTATGTGTTGTTTGTGTATATGTATATATAAAAGAAGCGTAAAATGATTTGAATATCGCATTTTCGCAGGGTTCAGGGTATCTCTTAGTCGAGCAGTCTCGACTAGAGCACTCTTACTTGTTTTCACTGCTCGAACCCAAAAGTAAGCGGTCCGAGCGAATACGAAGTTGAAAGGGTCTCCCGCCACTCATATTTATAGGGTCAATTTCGTTGTACTAGTTGTCCAGTCTATGTGTTGTATGGTTAGTGATTATAGCTAAAACGGTATTCAAGTTACGCTTAAAGTTATCGATTTTCATCGATAATAAGGAAATGGAACGAGTTATCGAAAAAAATGATAAACTCGTACTGCGTAGGGTATACACGTGTATACGTTTCAAATTTCAGATCTCTAGCTTTTGTGGTTTACGAGATCGCTGCGTTCACATGGACAGACGGACGGACAGACGGACATGGCTATATCGACTCAGCTTGTCGAGCTGATCGAGAATATATATACTTTATGGGGTCTTCCACGACTCCTTCTGCCAGTTACATACATTTTCACAAAAACATTATACCCTGATTTAAACAAATGTTCGTGATGAGTGTACTAACATAACAAAATAAAATACCTAATACCTGAAATTCGATGAGATTTTAACCGAAAACATTAAAACGGGAATAGTTATCGAATTTTTGAAACAAACTTGACCTGCGCGTGCTATACAGGGACCTACATAAAAATTCTAAAGTCTCTAACTCTTATAGGTTTTGAGATCGACGCGTTCATACATACGACAGACGGGCAGACGGACATGGCTATATTGACACACCTCGTCTCTCTCAAGAATATATATACTTTATGTTACATACATTTGACAGTTTAACAAAACCATTGTACCCTGATTTCGCATTTTCAATGGGTTCAGGGATTTTGATATAATTTTTGGCAATTCGATGGAGGTCAGTAGTAATTTAGTCGTTAAATTTGGTATTTAGCTCTAAAATTGTAAAAAACAAGTAAGAACGTTGCAGTCGGGCGCAACCGACTGCGTGATACTCTGTTCCCATAGGGGCTTCTGGCATATTACATTTTAAAGTTTATCTTAATTTGTTAAAGTCGCCGCTCGAATTAGCTTCTGACTCAAAATAACTATATATTTATTAAAATTCTAAAAATATATATATGTAAATGAGTAAAATTTTTATAAATTATGGCTCGCTTCAATCGTTTGTATGAATATGATGATTTTATGAGCTAGACAAAAAAATATAACTGCACCATGCATTTTATAATTTTTATGCAAAGCAGTCTGTTAACGTAAGATTTGTCTGTTAATTTGAAAGTGGTCTTACAATTTTTTCTGCCTACTTAGCAAGAAATTAAGCTTATTTATGTAGGCGGTACATGCTTATGACTAATTCCGCTATGTAAGAATATTGCAGTTTAGTGCCACCTACCGGATTATTCTTGTGATGGTGATTCTGCTGCAATTTTAACTCAAGAGCTCTGCAAAATAAAATTCCAATTTGCCACGCCCCCAGTGGTCGTAGACAAGTAATTTTTGGCCAATTCTTAGAAGGAGTCTAAATTGACGTAACAGCAATTTTTGGAAGCTTACCTTCCAAAAATGTGGAAATTACAGGGTATTTTTTGGTGCGCCATGCCCTAAAGGGGCGTAACAATTATTTTTGGGTCATCGATAGAGGTCACCAGTAACTCAATTAGCCAATTTTGAAGCTTCTAGCTCTAAAACTTTAGGAGATATAAAAGGAAATTTTGTGCAAAATCTAGATATTCAGATCCGATTTGCCACGCCCCCAATTGGCGTACTCTTTATTTTTGGCCAATCTTTGGAAGTAGTCAAAGGTAACATAAATGCCAAATTTGGAAGCTTACCTTCCAAAAATGTGGAAATTACAGGGTATTTTTCGGTGTGCCACGCCCTAAAGGGGCGTAACTTTTATTTTTGGGTCATCGATAAAGGAGGTCACCAGTAACTCAACTAGCCAATTTTGAAGCTTCTAGCTCTAAAACTTTAGGAGATATAAACTTTTGCGGTTTGCCACGCTCCCAATGGGCGTAGATATATCCGCCATACCTTTTTGATCTTAGGTTGTCAACGCGAGTATACGTTCCAACTCTCTAGCACTTCAACTAACAGGGTTTCTGACATACCGGAAAATGCATTTTCCGCTTTGCCACGCCCCTAGTGGGCGTATCGGGAAAATCTTAACACTTTATAATTCGAGGGTATACACGAGTATGTGTTCCAAATTTCAAGTCTCTAGCTTCAATAGCGTCGAAATGGTTTGCGTTCATAAAATCGCCAAATCTTTTTGATTTTGGGTTGTCAACGCGGGTAAACGTTTCAAATTTAAACTCTCAACTGCAACTAACAGGGTTTTTGACAAACCGGAAAATGTATTTTCGATTTGTCACGCCCCTAGTGGGCGTACCGTTAAAATCTTGACACTATAATTCGAGGATATACTCAGGTATATTCTAAAAATTTCAAGTCTCTAGCTTTGAAAGCGGCGTAATTGTTTGCGTCCATACGGACAGACGGACATTGCCCAAAGCAATATACTAATTCATTTAGTGAATGAGTATAAAAATCAAAGATGTAAGAGATAAAATTTTAAAAATTAATTTTTGATACAAACTTGTTCTGCGCGTGTTATATACGGACCAAGAATGTATATACAGTCGAGTCCCGATAATTCGAAATGGCAAGGGGATCAGTTTTTTTTCGATTTACACAGAAATTCAAATTATCGAGACGCGACTGTAACGAATTTTTTTCAAGGGGATAGAATTTTGTTCGATTTATCGCGATTTTTGATTTAGCGGGGTACAAATTATCGAGACTCGACTGTACTTTATGGGGTATGCCACGCCTCCTTCTGTCTGTGGGTCCCTGTGCAGCACGATTAAGTTTTTTTTTTTTCAAGAAAATGATAGCTATTCTCGTTTTAATGTTATCGATTAAAAACATTTTAGAAATTCAGGTTTCTTAATTATTTATACAAGTTGATTTTATTTATATTTTGGATACCACGCCCCTTCGTCTCTAATTTTCAAAGAAGGTATTCAAATACTATAGACTTGTGCTTTGTCAAATACAGACATATAAATAATATTCATAATAACGCTCAGAAAGTTTGTTCAAGAAGTCTATCCACAAAAAAACATATTCAACAATTAAGTTCCCATAATATAAGCATATTGCAGCCCAAGCACACTAGCTGTATAAACTGCGCAGTTTGCAGACGGCGTCCTTATGAGTGCGTCCGTGTGTATGTGTGAGAGCATGTGTTGCTTATATGTATATATATATTATATTATATGTTCAGTATGTCCATTAATTGTTTGCAAAGTAAAAAAAAGTCATGCAAGTTCAACTTTAACATCATATTTTATTAGGAAAGGCACTTTTTTCATATTTTCTTTTTTCACAGTAGTTTTCTTTGATGTATTCTTAAATAAAATAAATAACAAAAATTATAAGAATAGCAACAAAAACATATAAAATTGTTCAACACAAAAAAAAACATCAAATATTAGCTGTCTATTAATTCTTTGCAAAATGCAAACATTGATATTGTGAGATCTGTATCTGTTTAAGATTAATATTAAATTGGCTAATATTTGGTATGCCCTCCAATAGCTTCCATTCTTTTTCTGAGGCGTCGCGACATCGACAATATTAGAGCATTTATGTCGTAGTATCGGGGTATTTTGCGCCACTCCTCTTTTATGCAACGAATTAAGTCAGTTAAGATTGAGATCCGGGCTTTGGGGTGGGGTGTCAATAACTTTCCTGCAGGTATAAAGCAGCCAAGTGCGACACAGCAGTCATTTGTGTTTCGGATCATTATCATGATACAGCTTGTATTTAAGTTTACTGGTGTTTTCCGGATCAACGAAGCGAAAATTATGCGCACTTTCTGTTGATTCGATCTTTAAAATGTCCAAATAAAACTCCTTAGTCATGATATCGTTGAATATCCGCAGCTCTCCTACACCTTTGGAAGAAATACAGCCCCCATGACTGAAAGCTTGCTAACAGTGGGCACAATGTTTTTGGCCTGGCGGGCTGTTTTTGGTTTCCGCCAAACGTTTCCTGGGCCATCATTATAATATAACATGATCTTCGTCTCGTCGCAAAAAATTATGTTATTCCAATAGTCAAGAGGATTGTCAACATTAACACTGTCTTATGAAGGTTTATTTTAATATCAGGAAACAACTCTCTAAGGCTTGTTTGTGGTTTGTTTTCCACGGTCTTTAGAATCTGTGAACAATTCCGTCGAGAGAGCTTTGCTGGTCTGAATTTAGAGCTGCTTAATTCCAGTCTATTTTATTTTTCCGCCCGATTTATAATATTGTAAGCTGTTTTAAGTTTAATATTAAATATTTTCTTGGTGGGATGGGGTTACGAATACAAGGCAACGCTATGCTGATGTTGCTCATTTGGGGAATTCCAATAGCAATCCTTGCCCCTGGTAATTCAAATTGACTCACAGCCCCACTGGATAGCGATTGGGCAACCGACCAATGCGCAAGATCCTCTGAACGTTGGCTCCCATAAGGACCAGCGTCAACCCTCGCATGGCCTCCCTGCTATGCATAGACAACCATGAGGATCGTTTTGAGTGACTGTACATCCGAGCTAAGATAGCGGCTTGGATTCGGGACCCAAAACTATGGAATTTAAAAAAAAAAAACCCCAAAAACACTAATGAAAACTGTGGAACACCACAAGAGGAAAGTGACCCCCGGTTCACTGACCTGAGGCTGGGCTTTGGCAAAAGCTCAAAACTTCAGAGATGTCCGGTAGCACCGGCATCAAGAAGCGTGGAGGAAGCTTAAAAAACCACCATGGCGGAGACGGATGCTCCAAGCATACAGGCAGCGCTGGCAATGTTGCCAAGGCAGGAGTACATCCTGAAACTCCGCGCTGAAGAAGAGGATGCCATCCTAAGATGTCACCAGGCGCTGCGGAGTATAAAAACTGCTGTAGCAAAGCAGAAAAACATCAGCTTGGATGTTAAAAGTGGCGTAACCGACCTGGACGAACTATTGGATGTTCTAGGACACTGCAGGAGCTCTTGGAAGGAGCTGGAGGCAGATGCAAATAAGCAAAAGCGTTTGCCATTAAAAGAGAAAGAGATAAGGAGCACGGGAACAGTGGAAACACCCACTATCCAAAAGAGGCAAGCCTCTAGCCCGTTAGAGTCGGAGTCTGGCAAGAAACTTTGCGAAAGACAACCGAATCAACCGGTCACCAGAAAAAGTGCTCAGAAAAGAAAAACGGAGAAACCCGCTTCGGTGCCCGTAAAGAAACCGAAAGCAGCAGCTAAAAAAAAACAAAAAAAAAAAAGAGACAAAAAAGCCTCCCCAAACAGAAGCAATCCTCATAAAACCTGAAGAAGGACAAAGCTACGTTGATGTTCTGAGAAGCATACACAGCACAATCCAACAGGACGAAAAGGCAAACATAAAAGGCATAAGGAAAACGCGATCCGGGGCACTGCTTGTAGAACTCAATAGAGGGGAAAAAGTACAGCCGTAGCTGGTTGAAAAGCTAAAAGCTACCGTCAAAAAAAAAACAACCATGGTTAAAGCCTACACTGTAGAGTCGGAGGTGGATGAGGCATTGCGTAAAGTCCTCGCAAGCCCATCAGTGGACTTACGCATAAAAGTGACTGTCCCGAATAGCCGGGAGCAAGTAAGAGCTTCTGTAACCCTAGAAAGCCAACTAGCCAATACGCTGCTCAACTCTGGCAACATGAGAATAGGATTTGTCACAGCTAGACTCAAGATGTGCCAAAGCATCCGGAGATTCTACCGATGTTTCGAGATAGGTCACCTGCAGACCAACTGCACCGGACCAGACCGAAATGGGGGAGGTATCTGCATTAAATGTGGAGAAGCAGGTCACAAAATGAAAGACTGCAAAAAACCTCCAAAATGCTGCATCTGCACTGATGCAGAACGTAGCCCTGTCGATCACATGCCGGGATCGCAGAAATGCCCAGGAACTTGACAAGCTAAATGTTGAAGATCCTCCAAGCTAATCTACACCGTAGCAAAACTGCAGACGCACTGTTGACGCAGATCGTAGCGGAATACGCTATCGCCGTAATGATCATCAGTGAACAATATAAGCAGAAAGAAAACGGAGTTTGGCTGGATGACGAAACCAAGACCGCGGCCATATGGCTTCCTAGTGGCGGCGGTCAGGTACTACAAGAAAGCAAAAGAAGAAACTGTTACGTCTACACACGTTTCTGACACCCAGCGACTTTACGACTTACTTTTCAAAATAAGCTAGACGCAATCGAGGATATGCTCGTGAATCGACGGCACCCCTTTATTGTGGCAGGCGATTTCAACGCACGAGCAGAAGACTGCGGAATGCCCTCGACAAACTCTACAGGACGGAAAATTATGGATATGGTCGCTAGGACCGGGCTAGCGGTAGCAAACCGTGGAGATAGAGCTACCTTCAATAGGCCGGGATGCGAAGGTACAATACCAGATATAACCCTTGGATCCGAACACATCGTAGATCGGATCAAGGACTGGAAAATACTTGATGATTTCACTAGCAGTGATCATGAGTATATCTCATACACTTTCCAGAATAATCGGCAATCCCCCTCAGATAATGACTTCCCATAGATGGGATATGAGCAACCTTAACTCAGAAAAATTACTCTCTGAAATAGACAGGCGAGAGCGACAATTTTACGGTACACAAGTACAAAAGAAGTCGTCGAATACAGCTTGAAAACTATTGAAAGAGCATGTAATGCTTCGTTGCCAAAAACGCACAGTAAATATGGGGGCAGACGGCAGGCATACTGGTATGCCTGTATGCATACAGTGCAGGCGAAGGCTAACAAGAGCACGGCGCTCTGGGAATTACATTAACAGAAATCCTTGGGGCCTTGGCTACAAAATAGTCATGAAAAAGCTGAA
Source organism: Drosophila leonis (assembly GCA_035045365.1). Classification (NCBI taxonomy): domain Eukaryota; kingdom Metazoa; phylum Arthropoda; class Insecta; order Diptera; family Drosophilidae; genus Drosophila; species Drosophila leonis. The sequence continues at coordinate 285,897 of JAWNPC010000556.1, forward strand.
AAACTACGGAGCAGCGCCAAACGTGGATGATAAAACGGTGGGTCACATAGTGACAACACTATTTCCAACACATATCCACGAAAAGCGGGAGCGGGCACCAGTAGAGTCTCATTGCTCCGCCCCAAATTTCACCGAGGAGGAGATTAAGGTTGCGGCTCTTTTCCTGAAGAATAAAAAGGCTCTGAGGCCAGATATATATACAGGAGGAAATACTGAAGTTGATAGCAACAGAACGGCCGACTTTCCTTCTTAGAATGTACAATGCATGTCTAAAAGAAAGGTTATTTCCAGAAGCGTGGAAAGAGCAGAGACTTGTGCTCATTAACAAAAGCAAAGGTGATCCCAACACACCATCGGAATAACGCCCATTGTGCATGCTAAATACAGCTGGAAAGCTGTTAGAAAAGCTCATAAAACCCAGATTGATTGCTGCAGTAGAGGCTGCTGGAGGACTTAGTCCCAGATAGCACGGGTTTAGAGCTGGGAAATCCACAATGGGAGCCATCGATGAAGCGGTTCAGGCAGCTAGAGCAACGCAGAGAGGAAATGAATACTCACCCCCAGTGGTTCTGCTAGTAACGCTTGACGTCAAAAGCGCTTTTAATAGCGTAAGGTGGACCGACATGCTTGCTTCCTTGGAGCAACGTTTTCATATACCGAGATATCTGTTGCACATGATCAGGAGTTACTTGCAAGATCGAGTACTTCTGTACGCTACACAGACGGGTATGAAACGATATAGAGTGACCGGAGGAGCTGCACAGGGGTCGATCCTAGGACCAGACCTGTGGAATATCAGCTACGACGACATTCTAAGACTGGAAATGCCTGAAGATACGTTTCTGATTGGATATGCAGATGACATCGCGGCAGTTATCACGGCCAGAAATACCGTAGAGGCTCAAAAAAGACTTAATCAAGTCATGATCCGCACGCAAATGTATCTTAGCTCCCGAGCCTTGGAACTTGCTACCCAGAAAACAGAGTTACTTCTGTTCACAGGGAAGCAGAGTCAAACCGAAATCGAGATGCGAGTGAGTGGAAACCTAATAAGGACTTAGAGGACAGTAAACTATCTAGGCGTTAGACTAGACAGAAAACTTAGCTGCTGGGGACAGCGAAAGCAAATGTTGACGGACCCACGGCAGGGAAACGAACACAACAAATGCAATCCTACTATATGGTAGCGAAGTATGGGCGGAAACTTTAAAAGTGGAAGTAAGGCAGAAATCGATGTTATCGGCGTAAAGAAGAGCAGCCTTCAAGATAGCTTCGGCGTACCGCACAGTATCCGGAGCTGCTGTGACCGTGATAGCAGCAGTGATACCGATAAACTTACTTGCGCAAGAGCGCAAGAAGATGGGATCTCCGGCAAAACGGAAAGTTTTCGACGCAGGCAGCAAAGACCGTACGTCAGCAGACTATAGCCTCCTGGAAGGCAAAATGGTTAGGTACGGGAGGTGGACTGCAAAAATCATCCCCGATCTAGAGCAGTGGATAAATAGAAAGCACGGTGAAACGTCTTTTTACCTGACACAAATGCCCTCTAGTCAATTGCCAATCTTGCAATTTCACAATCAAATAGCATGTTTGTCAAAAAAGTAGTTTTTCTTTTAAGAATAATAGTAATAATAATTTAATAAAAGAAAAAAATAAAAAATTAAGAAAATCTGAAAAGTCCGCACCTGGAGTCGAACCAACATCTACGATCAAAGCGCATCACCTCACCCGACACCGCCATTGTGTGTGAAAAAAAAAAACAATAAACAAATTTTGGCATCTGCGGTGCTCGAACCCAGATAGGCTATGCGAAAACTATATTAATATTAGGTGGTCAATTATTTCAAGCATTTAAACATTGAATCGAAATACATATATTTATTTGTATCTTACAATTTTTTCTGCCGACTTAGCAAGGAATTTAGCTTATTTATGAAGCGGTACACGCTTTTGTCTAAATCCAATACGTAAGAATATTGCAGTTTAGCGCCATCTACTGTATTATTCTTGTGATGGTGATTCTGCAGCAATTTTAACTCAAGAGCTCTGCAAAATATATCCAATTTGCCACGCCTCCAGAGGTCATAAACATGCAAATTTTGGCCAATCCTTAGAAGGAGTCTAAAGTGACACGACAGCAAAATTTTCAAGCTTACGCTCCAAAAATGTGGAAATTACAGGATATTTTTCGGTGCGCCACACCCCTTAAAGGGGCGTAATTATTATTTTTGGATCATTGATAGAGGAGGTTACCAGTAACTCAATTAGCCAATTTTGAAGCTTCTAGCTCTGAAACTTTAGAAGATATAAAAGGAGAATTTGTGCAAAACACTAGATATTCTAATCCGATTTTAGATATATCTGCCATACCTTTTTGAACCCGGGCAGATCTGCGTTTTTAAATATACTCAGTTATGTATTTATTAACGCAGAAAAAAATGTAGGATTGTAAATAAAATTTAATAAATTTTTTTTTTTGCTGGTATCCAAAAAAAACAAGTAAGAGTGCTCTAGTCCAGACTGCTCGACTAAGAGATGCCCTGAACCCTGCGAAGATTCGATATTCAAATCATTTTACGCTTCTTTTATCTATACATAGATGTATATGTATACAAACAACACATACACACACACACACATGCACACGCACGCACAGTATGGCCAATATTATGGAAACTTATTTGTTGAATAGGTTTGCTTCTAGGTGGACTTTCGTAACCAAACTAAGGCGTACTAATGACATTCATATGTATGTATTTGCCAGAGCACAAATCTTTAGTATTTGAAATACGTTTTTTTCAATTGTTGGGAGAAGGGGGCGTGGCATCGAAAATTCAAAAATTACAAAATGTTTGTATTCATAACACGGATATACACGGAAAATCTGAAATCTATAGCTAAAATGGTATTCAAGTTACGCTTGAAAAACAAAGTAAAATGATCGATTTTCATCGATAATAAGGAAATGGGATCGAAAAAAATTGATAAACTCGTAGTGCGTAGGGTATACACGAGTATAAATTTCAAATTTCAGATCTCTAGCTTTTTTGGTTTACGGGATCGCTGCGTTCACACGGACGGACATACGACGGACATACGGACGGACTGACGGACATGGCTATATCGACTCAGTCGAGCTGATCAAGAATATATATACTTTATGGGGTCTGCCACGCCTCCTTCTACTTGTTACATACATTTGACAGTATAACAACACCATTATACCAAACCAGTATAAAGAAAACTTAAACACAAACTTAACGTGTGTGTCTAGTGCGGAGTGAAAATAACTTTCTGCCACTTTCTGATATTTGGTAACTATGTTGGATTACAATTGAAAGTATGTATATTACTATTGCTTTTACGGCTTTTAGAACATAAACTTTATATTTGATAAATTACAGCAAAGTTAGCGTACTGCCGCGCAACGCTTATCGATATTTGGGCTATAAGCAATCGAAAAGCTTCAGCGATATAAAATATAATAAAATGTACCTACGATCAGAAAATCGGCAAAACAAAGTCAAAATTTTTATCTATATATTACAGAGAATTTGCCAAAATACTCTAATAAATTAAAAACGTTTAAAGCAAAGCACTCATAAAAGTGGCTTTCAACAAGCATGAATATTTTAATTAATAAAATATTGTAGTTTTAAAAACACTATCCGAAAATAAAGTGGTACGACCACCATTAGCTTATGAGGAAGCAGGGGCTCGTCTTAAACGGAAAATATCAACGGAACTTACAGATAATGGGGAAAATGATACAAGTCTCCTTATGCACGCAGCGGCGATTTCTGCAAGGAGATCAAACGAACACGACACAGTGTTTGTGTTGTCGAGTCCCATGCTGGAAGCGGTAGCACAAACAAAGCGAGGAAGGCTTTTTCAAATACAAAATTGTTGGCTTCCACCTTAGAAAACGAATTGGACATCATTGAATTTTGATCGCCATTTCTTGCGAATTTTCTATTAATAAGCTTTAATTTCAAAGATTTTGTGAAAGAGCTTTTAATTTGCAGAAATACCCGTGGTATCCAATGTCGCCTACCTTACATAAAATTTTGTTTCATGGCTCCCATATAACTGACACGTCAGTAGTACCGGTAGGCTGTCTTGGTGAAAATGCTTCTGAAGCGAAAAATAAATTTTATAAGCGAGATAGAAAAATGGATGCTTGCCAGAACTCGCGGAGTAATAATATGTTGGATGTGTTTTTAAGATCGATTGACTCCTCCGATCCACTTATTTCAAGTATTTGTCTTAAAAAAAGATCAGCTCAAAAAAAAAAACAAGTATTGCCAACAGATGTTATTTCTCTATTAGAAGAACCCTGCTTTGCATATAATAATAATATCGGACAATGACACTGATTCTGAAGGCGAAACTGTAAACCCATATTTATTTGAATTAGATATAGAAGATGATTAATATAATTTTAAATAAAAATGGTTGCTTCCAATTGTTATAAATATAAATACATAAATACAATACATAAATTGTGCCAAGTTAAATTACGCATACACAACGTAGTATTGCATGGGCGGTAAGAGAAGGCGGGATCAAATGGGTCCAATTTTTATACCCTGAACCCATTGAAAATGGGAAATCAGGGTATAATGGTTTTGTTAAGCTGTCAAATGTATGTATAAGGCAGAAGGGGGCGTGGCAGACCCCATAAAGTATATATATTCTTGATCAGGAAGACGAGCTGAGTCAATTTAGCCCTGTCCGTCTGTCTGTCTGTCCGTCTGTCCGTCTCTCCGTCTGTCCGTATGTATGAACGCGTTGATATCAGAACCTATAAGAGCTAGAGACTTGAAACTTTTTTTGACTTTTTTTGGAAGTCCCTGTATAGCACGCGCATATCGAGTTTGTTTTAGAAAATCGATAACTATTCCCGTTCTATTGTTATCGATTAAAAACCTAATCGAAATGAAGTTAATAAATTATATCTCGTACATCTTTGGAGCTAGAATCTCAAAATTTTGCATTTAGTTTCATTTATATTTTATACAATTTCGGTTTTTGTTATATTTTGGATATTGGTTCAAAATTTTTCAAAAAATTTCAAATTGGAGGTTAGTTGCAAATATAGCCAATATGTGAATGAGTTTGCGATTTTATACAACTGCAAGATATTCAAAATAATATGTAGATCATATGCTGAAAATTTCATTGAAATCCATTGAGTATCACAGAATTAATTAAACAAAACGTTTTGTCAATTGCAACATGTGACCAGAAACCCACCCCCGTTTTCATTTTTTCTATACATGTGCACACATACATTGAGACATTCGAATGCGAACATTGCGAACAATGCCGATGTCGGTAGATGTGATGCGCTCTGATCAGTAGATGTTGGTTCGACTTCAGCTGCGGAAATGTCTTATTTTCTTAATTTTTAATTTTTTTCTTTTATTAAATTATTATTACTATTATTCTTTAAAAAAAAAACTACTTTTTTGATAAACATGCTCTTTGATTGTGAAAGTGCAAGATTGGCAATTTAATTAAATTTTGTATAAGTTTGTAATGTATACAAGATACGGAATATATTTAAAAACGCAGATCGGACGGGGTTCAGGGGATCTCCTAGTCGGGTACCCCCGACTAGAGTTTTCTTACTTGTTTGTTATATTATTTATGCTATAATTATCATATTGCCAAGTACAAACTCTGTAACTTCATTTTTCGAATTTATGCCACAAAATCGGGAATTTGGACCGTGTGCATTGTAGTGGTTTTCCTTGGCACAGAAAACTTTTCAACTAATTCTATATCAGATTTGCCCAACTAGTGATTATAATAAATCACATTAAAACGTAATCTTTTGCAAGGTATTTTAAAAATTAAAGTAATTCATTTTTAGATGCGTTTTCAGCAAAAATTATAAGCCAAATTTAAGGATATGCAAAAATAAACAGGCATTAAGAGACGCAAAAAGCATAGATTACGGAAAAGCACCGTTGTTTCGAAGAATTAGAGCAAACAAGAATTCGAAAACGCAATGTGTGACAGCTTGAAAAATGAATAATCTTAGTTTTTGTTCTTTATTTTGTTACACATTTTTAGTTTTGCTATCTGCTTTTTTTTTAATTTAGCTTAAAACTTATTATTAAACAGATAAGCAATAAAATTTTTTCGTTAATTTGAATAAATGGCCATGATATTTGCATCTAAAGTCGAAAAATTTACTTTTTTTTCAGTGTGTAAAGAGTTTATTGACAAAGTGTATGTATTTGGCAAAGCACAAGTCTCTAGTATTTGAAATAGGTTTTTCTCAAATTTTGGGAAGGGGGCGTGGTATCCAAAATCCACATATTACAAAATTTCTGTATCCATTACACGAATATACACAGTGAGTCTAAATTCTCCAGTTATAACGGTATTCCAGTTTCGCTTAAAAAACGAAGAAAATGAATCGATTTTCATCAATAATAATGAAATATGAAAGTTATCGGAAAAAATTATAATTTCATACTGTTTGGGGCATACACGAGTATACATTTCACACTTCACTCTACCTTTTGTGGTTCATATGCTTTAGTGGTTTTACATGGCTATATCGAGCTGATCAAGATTATATGTACTTTATGGCTTTCACACCTCCTGTTACATACATTTCATTGAAATTCATTAAGTATCACAGAAGTTATTAAACAAAACGTTTGGTCATTTGGAAAAACACGTGACCAGCAGCGTTAAGCAGAGACGCATTTTTCCTACACATGTGCACAAATACTTTGCGATATTCAAACGTGTGCATTCCTGTCTGTTTGAAGATCCACAGCATCCAAGAATTCTTAGGTGCCACTTTAATACATGTACTAACTGTACATGCAGTGAAGTGGCGGTGTTGATAAAAGCCGGGCGTGCAGACCCCGGTTCGAAATCCGCCGATGTCAAAGCTTTTTTAATGTTTTTTTTTTACAAACATGAAATTGCGGTGTTGGTAGAGGTTATGCGCTTTGCTAAGTAGATGTGGTTTGATTCCAGGTGCATTGATGTCGCATTTTCTTCATTTCTGTATAAAAACGCAGATCGGACGGGATTCAGGGGATCTCCTAGTCGGGCAACCCCAAATAGAGTTTTCTTACTTGTTATACTCATTCCCGAACGTGAAATGAGTATGTTGGGTTTGTGCGATGTACGTCATGCTGTCCATCCGACCGTCTATCCTTATGAACGCAAACCATTTTGCCGCTAGAGAAACTAGAGCTTGAATTTGGAACATCTACTCGTGTATACACTCGAATTACAAAGTGTTAAGATTTTCCCGATACGCCCACTAGTGTCGTGGCAAATCGGAAAATGCATTTTCCGGTATGTTAGAAACCCTGTTAGTTGAAGTGCTAGAGAGTTGAAAGTTGGAATGTATACTCGCGTTGACAACCCAAGATCAAAAAGTTATGGCGAATATATCTACACCCATTGGGGTCGTGGCAAATTGGGTACAACTGTACCTTCGACCGTTTTAGAGTTGAAATACCCAAATTTGGCATGTGGGTTACTGTTAAGATTCTTTAAAGATACATGAAAAATGTTTGAAATTTTAAATATATGGTCGGGTTGACAACCCAAGATCAAAAATATATGGCGGATATATCTACGAACATTGACTGCGTGGCAAACCGGAAAAGTTTATATCTCATAAAGTTTCAAATCTAGAAACCGAAAAACTAGATAATTAATTGGTGACCATCTCTATTGACCTAAAAATAATTGTTACGCCTTTTTGGGACGTGGCATACCAAAAAATACCCTGTAATTTCCACATTTTTGGAGCGTAAGCTTCTAAATTTCCAAAATTATTTACAGTGTACCACTAAAGTCACAGTACTATTGATACATTTTCACTAAAAACGCACAAAGACGAAGTCACAGACTAATTTCTATGAAACAAAAAAATTTTGATGTAGGGTTATAAAGTAATATATTATCTACACAATACCATTTAAATAATACTAACATTTTATTTTAGTCTAATATTATAATTAAAAAACTAAAAATACTCAAGAATACTCATCCGTCTCAACAAAAACTAGAGATTTGATATAGTAAATTTATATTACTTTATTTTTTAAAATGATATTTCAAACATTCTGTTTATGGCTTAAATAAAATTTTGTACTTGATTTTTAAACAATAACTTGATGACAATATAAGCGAACTTTAATTTATGTAGAAGTTTTATCCATTTCAGCTGTGAACTGTATAGTCGAGTTTATAGAAATACATAGCTAATACATACAAATTTAAGATAGTGATCCAATCTGATTCAGTTTAAACAAGTAAGAACGTTGCAGTCGGGCGACTGCGTGATACTCTGTTCCCATAGGGGCTTCTGGCATATTACATTTTAAAGTTTATCTTAATTTGTTAAAGTCGCCTCTCGAATTAGCTTCTGACTCAAAATAACTATATATTTATTAAAATTCTAAAAATATATATATGTAAATGAGTAAAATTTTTATAAATTATGGCTCGCTTCAATCGTTTGTATGAATATGATGATTTTATGAGCTAGACAAAAAATATAACTGCACCATGCATTTTATAATTTTTATGCAAAGCAGTCTGTTAACGTAAGATTTGTCTGTTAATTTGAAAGTGTGATTGATTTTCTTTACATAACCAATTGAGTCTTTTAACAGTGCCACTTGGGAATCGTCTGAAGCATTGCCAACATACGAAAATAACGAAATAACTGACCTAGGCTATGGAAAAGTATATTAATATTAGATGGTCAATTATTTCAACATTAAATTGAAATACATATATTTATTTGTCTCTTACAATTTTTTCTGCCTACTTAGCAAGAAATTAAGCTTATTTATGTAGGCGGTACATGCTTATGACTAATTCCGCTATGTAAGAATATTGCAGTTTAGCGCCACCTACCGGATTACCCGATGGTGATTCTGCTGCAATTTTAACTCAAGAGCTCTGCAAAATAAAATTCCAATTTGCCACGCCCCCAGTGGTCGTAGACATGTAATTTTTGGCCAATTCTTAGAAGGAATCTAAATTGACGTAACAGCAATTTTTGGAAGCTTACCTTCCAAAAATGTGGAAATTACAGGGTATTTTTTGGTGCGCCACGCCCTAAAGGGGCGTAACAATAGAGGAGGTCACCAGTAACTCAATTAGCCAATTTTGAAGCTTCTAGCTCTAAAACTTTAGGAGATATAAACTTTGGCGGTTTGCCACGCCCCCTATGGGCGTAGATATATCCGCCATATCTTTTTGATCGTGGGTTGTCAACGCGAGTATATATTCAAAATTTCAAGTCTTAAGCATCAATAGTGCTCGAGATATAGAAGAATATGTATAAATCACTATATAGTCAGATCCGATTTGCCACGCCCCCAAGGGGCGTGGATATATCATTTTTTCATCGATCTTTATAGGATCTTAACAGTAACTTACATGCCAAATTTGGGCATTCAAGCTCTAAAACTGCAGAAGATACAGTTTTACCCGATTTGCTACGCCCCCAATGGGCGTAGATATATCCGCCATATTTTTTTTTATCTTGGGTTGTCAACGCGAGTATACGTTCCAAATTTCAACTCTCTAGCACTTCAACTAACAGGGTTTCTGACATACCGGAAAATGCATTTTCCGATTTGCCACGCCCCTAGTGGGCGTATCGGGAAAATCTTAACACTTTATAATTCGAGGGTATACACGAGTATGTGTTCCAAATTTCAAGTCTCTAGCTTCAATAGCGTCGAAATGGTTTGCGTTCATACGGACAGACGGACAGACGGACGGACAGCAAGACGGACATTGCACAAAACCAATACTCTTTTTCCCTTTGGGAACAGAGTATAAAAATATTGACACAGAGTATTTAAAAAACAGCAGAAATTCAAATTATTTCGGTATATACGCACTCTGTTATATGTATGAACATACACACATACATACGTATAATACAATCACAATCAGTCATAAATACATACATATATACTTTTTTAAGTCAATAAAATTAAATACCTTTAGCAAACAAATAGAATACGTATGTACATATATACATAAATACATATGTATGTATGTGAAAACAATCCACAAAATGAATGAATATACATATGTAAATACATACATACATACATATGTATACTGTCATATGTATGTACATACATATGTATGTTTTATTTGCTCATACATATGTATGTATGTATGTATATTGTAAATCAAATCTTTAAGTGTTTGAAGTAAATACAATATAAAAAAAACACTGAGTCGTTACTGATGAGGCGAATTTTACTTTAAGCATGTATGTATGTATGTATAATATAATAAATATACGATAAATATACTACTATGACTGTGCAAATATGTATGTATGTATTTGTGTACATACATATATGTTTATGTTTAGAATAAAATTGCATGTACATACAAATCGGTTAAAAATATTCGAAATCGACGGATTTATATTTTTTTTTAATATTTGCTTAGAAAGTAGACCGGAAAATATTTGAATAAATACAACATTCGGCACATGATGTTTTTAACTATTAAATGTTTTCAACATAAACTGTGAACCTATTTACTGCTCGATGTGGAGTTACATGTCAAAATAATGACGGAAAATAATCCTTGAAATTCTCGGCATGAAATGGAATGGAACACAATATCCGATTGGCGCAATGAAATAAATTTAAAGAATATGTCATATGATAGAAGATTGACATTTTTCATAAAGTTTATAATAGTTCATCTCTTGCTGCTCCATGAAATTTTGGGATGTGTGCTAATATGTCTTACAAATGTAACGTTTTTTTTTTTGTTGTGCATACGGTAAATCTGTAATATATCTTTTACATCGGTTTTACCTATAAGGAGCTAGGAATGATTAAGATTTGGAGATTGAAATGTAAACTAAACAATACCCATCCACATCAGAGAAAAATATATAATACAAGTATAATATTATATAATATATTCATAATACAATTGAATTACAGTTTCGATGCCTACGATTTGGCAAGTCGGATTTATATAGAAACATATGTAGCTACATAGGTTATAAAGCTATGTATACAATTTGTATAAATTGTAAAGACTGAATTTAGTCGGCTGAGCGTTCGTACCAACAATATTTCGCGTAGTTAGTTTAGTTTGTTTGTTGGTTTATGAATAGCACAATTCTTTTGTGTAGATTTTTCTAGCCTTGAGCTATGTACAAGTTAACGAGTGCCCCTCGCTCGTTACTTCATAAACAAACGAATGCCCCTCGTCACGAGTTGTAACGCTTTGTTGCCAAACTAAGTAGAGATCGCCGAGAGAGCGCAAAAAGCTGTCGCAGCTAAATGCAAACAAAGTGGCGGCCAACGGCGGTCAGCACTTCAAAATAGTGGACGTCGCTTAGGCTGTGACCAGCATCTTGGTCGGCGTTGCGCAGCTTGTGTCTTATTTAAGTTTTAGTTCTTAAATCAGTTCTGTAGAAAACCTTGGAGAATAAAGATTTATATTGCTCCTGCAACCAGCAGTAAATCATTTGTAATTAATTAAATCATATCGCTGAGCCACAAGGCCAGAGGATCATTACTTCCTTCACCGTAATCGCCCTATAAGAAGTGACAGTGATTCCACAATTCACACCGGACCAGAAGCTAACGCCGCAGGACCAAAGACATCCCCTTACGATCATCGCGGGTTGACAGTAAGAGGATTAACTTACATACAAGGTGGCGCAATAGAACGTGCATATTGCGTTATCTTTTTTCGCGGGGTAAACAGTGCGCGGGAGGGGGGAGCCTAGCGTGGTTTGCTAGTGGCACTCGTTGAGTTTTATTAGTCACTTCGACGGGAAGCTTCGCGCTTTTTGGTTCGCACGTTATGCGACACGACTCGCGTCCTAAGTGCACATCTGTACTCTTTTTTGCAAAATTTCGTTCCGGCAATTTCAATCTTGAGGATGCACCACGTCCTGGAAGGCCTCTTGAGGCCGATGTGGACAAAATAAAGTCGTTGGTCGATGCAAATCGTCGAATAACACCTCGAGAGATTGCAGAAAGATTAAATCTGTCAAACGCGACCATTCACAAGCACATGAAACGTTTAGGATTAATTTCCAAGCTTGACATATGGGCTCCTCATGTTCTTACAGAACGAAATTTGTTTCGTCGCATTAACGACTGCGATACGCTTATTAGACGTCAAAGAAACGATCCATTTTTAAAGCGCATTGTTACCGGCGACTAAAAGTGGGTTGTTGACAACAATGTAAAGCTCAAGAGATCATAGTCTAAAAAGGATGAACCAGCTCAAACCACATCAAAGCCCGATATTCACCAAAAAAAAGGATATGTTGTCAGTTTGGTGGGATTTCAAGGGGATCGTTTATTTTGAGCTTTTGCCGGACAACACAACGATTAATTCTGAAGTTTATTGCAATCAGCTGGACAAATTTAGTGATGCACTCAAAGAAAAGAAACCAGAATTCGTCAATAGAAAAGGTGTAGTGTTCCACCAGGATAATGAGAGGACCTATACAAGTTTGATAGCTCGCCAAAAGCTATTGCAGCTTGTATGGGATGTGCTACCACACCCACCATATTCTCCAGGCTTGGCACCTTCCGACTATTACTTGTTCCGGTCTCTGCAGAATTTTTTTGGTGGTACAACCGTCACCTCAAATCAGGACTTCAAAAACCTCTTGAACCAGTTTTTTGCCAGCAAGGATCAAAAATTGTATGAGCGTGGAATCAATTTCTTGCCCGAAAGATGGCAAAAGGTATCAGATCAAAATGGAGAATACATAATTTCATAAAATGTTTTAAAAAATAAAAAAAATCGTGTTTGAATTACAATGAAAAAAACGAAATTACTTAGTGAACGACCCAATAGCTTGCTCTTTTTGCAAGCAAAGATTGACACATCAGGCTGGTTCCATGATGGTTCTCTTCACATGTCGCTCTCTGCCCAGCCGCGTTGTTTCTTGAACTTGTTATACTCATTCACGAACGTGAAATGAGTATATTGGGTTTGTGCAATGTCCGTCTTTCTGTCCGTATGCCAGTATGAACGCAAACTATTTCACCGCTATTGAAGCTAGATACTTGAAATTTTGAACATATACTCGTTTACACCCTCGAATTGTAACGTGTCAAGATTTTCCCGATACGCCCACTAGGGGCGTGGCAATCGGAAAATGCATTTTCCGGTATGTCAGAAACCCTGTTGGTTGAAGTTCTAAAGAGTTGAAATCTGGAATGTATACTCGCGTTGACATCTCAAGATCAAACCGCAAAACTTTGTTTCTCCTAAAGAGTCAGAACTGGAAGCTTCAAAATTGGATAATTGACAGCTCCTCTATCGATAACCCAAAAATAATTTGTACGCCCCTTTGGGTCGTGGCTACCGAAAAATACCCTGTAATTTCCACATTTTTGGAGCGTAAGCTTTTGGCATTTGCGTTACTTTCGACTCCTTCTAAGGATTGGCCAAAATAATATGTCTATGCCTACTGGGTGCGTGGCAAATCGGATCTGAATTTATAGCGATTGGCACAAAATCTGTTATATTTTGATGCTACAGACTTGAGTATATACTCGGGTTGACAACCCAAGAGCAATAAGATATTCGAATTTTACAAATTTTCCCATCTTTCCCGGAATCTATTCTCCCCGATGCCCTGCGTATGATCGGCCGCCGCCGCCTCTGCCCACGCCGGGTGCTGCTACAAAACATACCTCTTGTGTGTTTTTTTCCCTTTTGGCCCCGGTGGCGGTGAGGCTGTGTGTGTGTGTGGCGGTCGATGATTTTGCCAATTGGCACACGATGTTCCTCGCCGCTGGTTCTCCCTCAGCCATGGCTGCGACTGCTCTTCGGATGGCAGCTGGTGTTCCGAAGGGGTGTCTGCGGTCGATCCGCGAGTCGCCCTCGGAATTTCGCAACAACAGACGTCGTTCGCAACTGCCTCCGGCGCGCCGCTTCTTGACGACGGTTGGCTTCCCGGCTCACTCCTCGGTCGCGCACAGCTTCCGCGAAGTCGCTGACCAGTGTGCGAGGATCGGCCGGTAAGCTCTTCCGTCGTCCAAGCTCAGACGGCCGGTACATCCATTTGCGTGGCACACGTCTGTTATTGCTGCAAATTCCGAAAAAGACTCGACTGTCTTTATGCATGCCCATCTTATACTCTCAGCGTCGGCGCAGTTGACTGCGTCGTCGACAGTACTAACGGATGCTGCACAAGCTGGTCCTCTCTCTCTCTGTGCAGGTCACGCTCTTTCCACCCCTAGGCCTTAGCGCTGAATTCCAAGCAGCCATCATGGTTGCAGGCTACAGTATTACCCGAATGCCGCCCCGCTACACTGTCTCTCCTCACCCCGTTCCCTTTTCGCATGCGCATGCCCTATATATTGCATGTCGCCCTATGCGATGTTGTTTTTGACCGTTTTGTGTGTCGCCCTATGCGACGTTGTTGTTGCCCATTTTGCATATCGCCCCTGTGATGTTGCTAGTGCTCGTTTTGCATGTCAGGCTTGACCACTTCGTGTCGCTTCGTCCGCTAGCGATCGCTGCGCGGCTGCCAAGCTTCACTCGCCTCCCGCCGAGTGCCTTGACCTCTTGCGCCTTGCTTTGTGGTTGTCTTTCTTACGGGGCCCTCTCGGCTTGCGCCGTTACAGCTGCTGGTGTTGTTGTGCGCGCTCTCTCAGCTCGCACTGTTACAGCTGCTGGTGTTGTTGTGCGCGCTCTCTCAGCTCGCACTGTTACAGCTATGGGTGTTGTTGTGTGCGCTCTCGGCTTGCGCCGTTACAGCTGTTGGTGTTATTGTTTGCTGTGCTTCCCCCGTTGCGCCCGCAACTTGCTCGATTTTGATTTTGTGAGCGCTGATAACTGCTAGTTTCAGCAAATTTTACGCCTGTATATATTTTTAAAAAATTTTTCAGACATAAAATTTGCTTTTGGTAGCAATACACATAGCTATGTGTATTCACTCCCTTTTTTTTTATATACTAGCCGCTGACTCACCCGCCTCTGCTCTATATGGCTTCAGATCCGCCACATGAGCTGTCCTGCTCCGTTTATCTGCCTCCGAGCTGATCCGGCAGATAACCGGGGAGATGAAACTGACCACCGTATATGGTCCTCCATATCGGGGGGCAGTTTCGCTGCGAATCCGTTCGCGGCATTGGACAAGTGGCGTTCCTTTGCCCACACCTTGTCCCCTAGGGCCGGCTTCCACTGCCGCCTCCTTAGGTTGTAATGCCGCGCCTGATCCTGAGCAGCTTTCTCCAAACTTCGACGCACAATCTCAAACACTTCGGCCATTTTTGTGGCCTTCTCCACTGGGCTCTGTGCCTCCTGGCCTGTACCAAGTGTCTGTGCGTCGAAGAGGTATTTGGGCAACCTTGGCTCTCGCCCTTGCGTGAGAAAGGCTGCCGTATACCCTGTTGAGGCTGAAACGCTGCTATTGACTGCCAGTGTCAACTCCGGCAGCGCCTCATCCCAGCACCTTTGATCGTCGCCAGCAAATTGCGCGATCATCGTCTTCACCGTCCTGTTGGCCCACTCTGTGGGATTTTACTGTGGCGTGTATGGCGCTGTCAGCTGGTGGCGTACACCCAACTCTTCCAAGAAAACCTTGAAGGCCCGGCTCGTGAACTGAGTGCCATTGTCCGTAATGAGCACTTTAGGCGCGCCAAATCGTGCCAGAATTCGTTCTCGGAATGCCTTTTGGAGCGCCGCCGTGTTTGCGCTCCTTAGCGGCACCATCTCCGTCCATTTGGAGAACCGGTCTATGAAGACCAATAGCATGGTGTTTCCATGCGTTGATCTTGGCAGCGGTCCAACAAAATCGGCGCATACAGTGGGCCACGGCTCTTCTGGGCTTGTAGCGCTGGCATAGCTCACACCGCTGCACGTATGCCCGCACATCCCGATACATACCTGGCCAGTAGTATCTCGCTGCCACCCGAGCAATTGTTTTTCGGCTCCCAAGGTGTCCAGCGGTGGCTGCGTCGTGGTTCTCCTCGAGAACTTGTTTGCGCCGTTCCGTTGGCACACACAATTTCCACGCAGCCACATCCTCGTGGCCAGCTTGATGCGGGATGTGCCTGTACAGAGATCCGGATTCTTCTCTATAGTCCCGAAATTTCTGTGGGCTTTTGTGCAAGTCTTGGCGCAGCTTGAAAATCCAGCGACATCCTGTCCCAGCTGGCGTTTTCTAGCTCGTCACCAAGCGACACGCCTCCTTTGGCGTCTCGGGGCTTAAATCCACGCTGGTGGCAGCCATTGACAGCCTCTCCTCGAGTTGTCTGTCTGCTAGCTGTGGATTTCTCGGCTTGACTTCCAATTTCAAGCCGCCGCACTCCACTGTGGCGCCAATGCCGGCCAAGAAACCCCAGCCCAGCACCAGATCGTCGATCACTCCTCGCAGAATCAGCAACGGGATAAGGATTTGCTGACTCCCCAGTCTGATCTTCGCTTCCAACTACGAGTCCACCTGACTGCAGCTGCCGTCCGCCAGTCGTATGCGCCGCCGTGTGGCACGCAACACGCCTGCTCTTCGGAGCTTATTAGCGAGCCTTTCGCTAACAAAGCTACTTGTGGCACCTGTGTCGATCGTGGCCTTCAGCTGTTCGTCTCCAATGGCCACGATCGCCGTCAGCTGGCTGCCTTCGTCCTGAAGACTGCCCACTAACGCCTGGGGGCTCCTAGACGCTGCGCCCGCTCGCCCCTGGATGGCGGGTGTCGCTGGTCGTTTCCCGACTGGCAGCAGGCAGACGTTCGCACGCCTATTCGCCCGCACTGCCAGCAAAACGCCAGGACCTCGTTGCGGCAGTCTCTAGCCCAGTGCCCTTCCTGGCCACACATCCGACACGCCCTGGCCGGATTCGGGATGTGTGTCCTGCTCACCGTGCCTGCCCTTGGCGCAGGACGAGGTCTCACATCATCCGTCATCCTCCGTGGGCTCTCGGCGTCGTCCATGGCCATCAACCGCTTACGATTTGACCGTTGCTGTTGCCGCAGTCTCTTTCGATCCTTCTCCAGATCCTCGAACTCGTCGGCCAACGCCATCAACTCCGTCAAACTCCGGAACTGATAGGGGCGGGCATATGCGCCCAGATCGGGGAGGCTGTTGTTGTAAATCAACTTCAACTCGCGCTCCGCCTCATAGCGCAATGGGCGCATGAGGATCTGCATCTCCACCATGTACACCTTAAATATCTCACCCACCATCTGTCTCCGATGTTTGACTTCGTCCTTCAGCTCCTCCAAGTAGTCTCTGGGCAGAAAAAACTCCTGGAAGCTTCGCACAAATGTTGGCCAAGCCGTCCAGTGCCTGTTGTTCGCCACGTACCACTTCAAAGCCATGCCTTTCAGCAGCTCCGGCATCGCTCTTGGGATCAGGTCCAGCTCCAGACCGTACGTATCGGCTGACCATCCCACCTGTTCCAGAAATTCCAAGGGCTTTTGGTGCCATCGAAGCGAAAGCTCCATTCGCGCACCTGTTTGGCCACTTTGGGATAATCTGGGGCTGTGCCGCATGGCCCACGCGTCCTGATCTGAGGTTGCGGTGTAGATGTGGCCCTCCACGCTCTTTGCTGTGTGTCCTGCAGCCGCGCTGCCGCGCTAGTGGATGGCAAACACAGCCGCGCCTCATCCACGTCGTCCTCTCACCACGGCGGTTGGGGCGTCATCTCTTAATGATGAATGGCGTCCATGCAGGTTGGCCAGTTCAGCGATCCTGAGGGAATAAGGAATCCTTCCCTCATTCACCTCGACCCACTCGCCGAACTGTCTCCGCATCCCATCCAATGTGCCGGATAAGCTCACCGCGAACTCATCCCCGTAACGCAGCACATCCTATTTCTTCAAATTGTATACCCAAGCTCTCACCATTCTCACGCTTATCCTTCTTTCTTATCGCAGGGCCCCACGTTGGGCGATAGTTGTAACGAACCTTCGGTTTATCCCGAGTTCAAGCCGGGCCAGTTTCAGCTGACTGTGTGTTCGTGCCATCAAATTTATTTGTTGAAGCCCCTGCGATAATAAGTAGTCGATAATGTGTTTGGTTTGAGTTGATATATATATTTTGAACGTGTTTCTTATAATTTACAATTCACGAGTGTGAGGAGCAATATATGTATGCACGTAGGAGTGTATATAAATACATGTAGTTGCTATGTGTTTATATGCATATACGTGCATATGTATGTTGCTCCACACAGCGACGCGAGTACTGTAGGAGCGGCCCTCGCGACTGCAAAGGGTCAGAGTCCGAAAGATGGTTCGGCTCTTTCGCTCCTATAGATTCAGCAATTGGCTCGCGTCGCTCCCACGACGATCATCGGCGACCGTTGGCCGAGGTACCGTTCGTGGCCGAGTGAAAGTAGTGGATTCTTTCACTCGCACAGCCATAACGGTATTTCGGCCAATGAGCGGCTGCCACGCGATCAAGCGATATTTGGCGTCGCAAAAGATCGCGTGATGTTGCCGTTAAATCGGGCACGAGCGACAGACAGGCGCCCGTGGCTCAGTACAGACAGTAAAAAAGTATCAAAAAGTGAAAGTGAACTTGAAAGTGCCGAAAGTCAACGCGAAGGTAGTGATCAACCAAAAAGGACATCAGGGACATCGAGGGACATCGAAGGACACCGATATCGAAAGGACATCGATATCAAGGACTTCAACAGATCAAGGACATCGTGGGAAAATCCAAGGATATCCAAGGAAGATATCTCGGACGCTTATTAAGGATCATAGGCAACCCAGCGAGGACAAAGGACCACCAGCTGCCACCAACAAGGACATTGGTGCGGTGCAGCTGAACCTAGCGCTAGAAGTTGGCGAAACCTGGGACAGGAGTGAGTAGGTGTTCACGTAGCCGTGCGAAAGAGTGCGTCTTGTGTCTGAGGGGAAGCTGTGGTGTGTTGTAAGCGAATCCAGCCGTAGGAGTGGGCTGTAAGTGATCCGAGCGAACTGCCGGAGCATACAGCGCAAATCCTGGCGCATCCTGGAGTGCGTGAACCACTCAACAGCTAACCAAGGCACAACCGCTCGTACAGCCGGAGTACGCTGAACGCATATCCTCTAATCCTGTGTACAGGTGTGCATGATAGGAGGCGAGTCCTTGCATATAGCAGGAGTACCTCAGGCAGGCATCGAATCTTGTGAATATCGTAAATTGTAAATTATAAGAAACACTTATTATCGCAGGGGCTTCAACAAATAAATTTGATGGCACGAACACACAGTCGGCTGAAACTGGCCCGGCTTGAACTCGGGATGGGGGGCCGTGGGGCCCTGCGATAAGAAAGAAGTTTAAGGATAAGCGTGAGAATGGTGAGAGCTTGGGTATACAATTTGAAGAAAGAGGATGTGCTGCGTTACGGGGATGAGTACCAAAAGCAAATTGTTACTTGTTGATTGTTATTTTTATACCCTGAACCCATTGATAATAAGAAATCATGGTATAATGGCTTTATCAAATATGAATGTTAGTAACAGGTAGAATGAAGCTTGGCAGACTTTATTAAGTATATTCTAGATCGGTACGACGAACCAAGTCGATCTAGCCATTTATATCTGTCCATCTGTCCCTCTGTCGGTCCGTCTGAATGCTGAGATCTAGTAAGCCCCAAAAGTTATTCTTCAAAATTTTAAGTGCTGTACTCATGTATACCATACACAGTACGAGCACTAACCATACAACACGGATGCGACAACTAGTACAACGATTTTCACCTTAATAATGTATAGTTTGACACCCTTTCAACTTCGTATTTGCTCGGGTCGCTTACTTTTGGGTTCGAGCAGTAAAAAAAAAGAGGATAGCAAAATCAGTGCGCTGCGAGCACCATTATTGCCATGCCATTTTTTCCTTAATCTCTCTCTGTCTCAAACATATATATATATATATATAAGTTAACACCAGTCAATGCAAGTTAACACCAGTCAATGCATAATACCTCCTCTTCTCCCCTACCTACGACGTCTCTGCTTTCCAATACAACTTCTACGAAAAGACACACTCACACCACGCAACCCCACTCAGCCGCTCGGTCGTTGCGAGGCCAACAGCGGCGACGCCGAAACCGTTGACGCGACAGCCGCCGCTGTCGCTCTGCCGCTACGATGTCGACGTCGCAGCCACGACGCCAAGTAGGCAGGTTCTCGCTTGTAGCTAAACCAAAGCAGAAGTCATTTTAATTACTAACCATCGAGAATAAAATTATAACGATTGAAATCTAAATATCTTGGTCTTGGTTTGTTCAATTGAGTTGTCTCAACTATGAAAGAAAAACTATTGTAGGTATACCCTTGGATGTGGCCGCCACTGGTGCCCTATATTCCCTTGCCACGAATATTCCCTAATAAAAAAAAAATAAAAATGAAATAATAAGTGAAAATTTTTTTTTTGCCTAAACCATCAAGGGCCAAATAAAACCTAAACGGGTTTTCCCAAAACAAGAAAATAACCAGATCGAACTGGAAAAGAAGCGGATGGGATATTTCTCGGTATTGCGAAATACCCAAGAAAGCAGAAAACGTACGGACGTCACCGTCTAGACAGGCGCAACAAAAAAAAAAAAAAAACAACGACGAATTACACACCAGGCGGCTCTCGGTTAAAAAAAAAAAAGACTCGATATTGAGACTTGAACCGCGAACCGCAGCAGGCGTGCATAGTAATTCTGGAACAAAAAAAACGTAAGTGTCTTCAGCGACATGGGGAGTTGGTTTAACTGCTTCCAACTGAAAACTCGCGCAAATCAACAAAACTATAAGAAAAAAATTGATAATAATAATAATTAATCAAATGTGATTCTATAATACAATGAGACGAACATTTTTCACTCAATAATACAAGAAATTTTGTGTTCAAGAATTAAGGGAATTTGTGCGTGTGCTAATAACATAAGAAAAACAAGTAAGAAAACTCTAGTCGGGGGTTCCCGACTAGGAGATCCCCTGAACCCCGTCCGATATGCGTTTTTAAATATATTCCGTATCTTGTATACACTACAAACTTATACAAAATTTAATTAAATTGCCAATCTTGCACTTTCACAATCAAATAACATGTTTTTATTTTTTAAAGAATATAATATTATTTTTAAAGAGTAATAATAATTTAATAAAAGAAAAACAAATAAAAAATTAAGAAAATACGACATCAAAATATTTGACATCGGCTGGGTTTGAACCCAGACCTGCCAGGCACGACGTGTCCTGCTTCTATCAACACCGCCACTGCACTGCTTAGGCAAGTAGTAGCAAATTTGAAACTAAAGGCAGTTAAGAATTATAACAAAATTCACGCAGTCAGCTGTTATTGTTGTGATTCTTAGAACAGACAAGAATGCTCGCATTCGAATGTCTCAATGTATGTGTGCACATGTATAGAAAAAATTAAAATGGGGGTGGGTTTCTGGTCACATGTTGCAAATTGGCAAAACGTTTTGTTTAATTACTTCTCTGATACTTAATGGATTTCAATGAAATTTTCAGCATATGATCTACATATTATATTGAATATTTGTCAGTTGTCTAAAATCGCAAACTCATTCACATATTGGCTATATTTGCAACTAAACTTTAATTGGAAAATTTTTGTAAAATTTTTAACTAATATCCAAAATATAACAAAAACCGAAATTGCATAAAATATTAATGAAACTAAATGTAAAGTTTGGAGACTCTAGCTTGAATGATGTACGAGATATAATTTATTTACTTCATTTCGAAAAGGTTTTTAATCGATAACAAAAGAACGGGAAAAGTTATCGATTTTCTAAAACAAACTCGATATGCGCGTGCTATACAGGGACTTCCAAAAAAAGTTTCAAGTCTCTAGCTCTTATAGGTTCTGAAATCGACGCGTTCATACATACGGACAGACGGACAGACGGACAGACGGACAGACGGACAGACAGACAGACGGATAGGCTATATCGACTCAGCTCGTCGTCCCTGATTAAGAATATATATACTTTATGGGGTCTGCCACGCCTCCTTCTGCCTGTTACATACATTTGACATTTTAACAAAACCATTATACCCTGATTTCCCATTTTCAATGGGTTCAGGGTATAAAAAAAAAAAAAAAAAAGGAATTTTTTAAAAAAAAAAAGGGGAAAAAAAAAAAAAAAGGGAAAAAAAAAAAATAATGGAACAAGAACGTTGCAGTCGGGCGCAACCGACTGCGTGATACTCTGTTCCCATAGGGCCTTCTGGCATATAACATTTTAAAGTTTATCTTAATTTGTTAAAGTCGCCGTTTGTATGAATATGATGATTTTATGAGCTAGACAAAAAAATATAACTGCACCATGCATTTTATAATTTTTATGCAAAGCAGTCTGTTAACGTAAGATTTGTCTGTTAATTTGAAAGTGTGATTGATTTTCTTTACATAACCAATTGAGTCTTTTAACAGTGCCACTTGAGAATCGTCTGAAGCATTGCCAACATACGAAAATAACGAAATAACTGACCTAGGCTATGGAAAACTATATTAATATTAGGTGGTCAATTATTTAAACATTAAATCGAAATACATATATTTATATGTCTCTTACAATTTTTTCTGCCTACTTAGCAAGAAATTAAGCTTATTTATGTAGGCGGTACATGCTTATGACTAACTCCGCTATGTAAGAATATTGCAGCTTAGCGCCACCTAAAGGATTATTCTTGTGATGGTGATTCTGCTGCAATTTTAACTCAAGAGCTCTGCAAAATAAAATTCCAATTTCCCACGCCCCCAGTGGTCGTAGACATGTAATTTTTGGCCAATTCTTAGAAGGAGTCTAAATTGACGTAACAGCGAAATTTGGAAGCTTACCTTCCAAAAATGTGGAAATTACAGGGTATTTTTCGGTGTGCCACGCCCTAAAGGGGCGTAACTTTTATTTTTGGGTCATCGATAAAGGAGGTCACCAGTAACTCAACTAGCCAATTTTGAAGCTTCTAGCTCTAAAACTTAAGGAGATATAAATTTTTGCGGTTTGCCACGCCCCCTATATGCGTAGATATATCCGCCATATCTTTTTGATCGTGGGTTGTCAACGCGAGTATATATTCCAAATTTCAAGTCTTGAGCATCAATAGTGCTCGAGATATAGAAGAATATGTATAAATCACTATATAGTCAGATCCGATTTGCCACGCCCCCAAGGGGCGTGGATATATAATTATTTCATCGATCTTTATAGGATCTTAACAGTAACTTACATGCCAAATTTGGGCATTCTAGCTCTAAAACTGCAGAAGATACAGTTTTACCCGATTTGCCACGCCCCCAATGGGCGTAGATATATCCGCCATACCTTTTTGATCTTGGGTTGTCAACGCGAATATATATTCCAAATTTCAAGGCTCTAGCACTTCAACTAACAGGGTTTCTGACATACCGGAAAATGCATTTTCCGATTTGCCACGCCCCTA
The DNA here is from genome assembly GCA_035045365.1 of Drosophila leonis. NCBI lineage: Eukaryota > Metazoa > Arthropoda > Insecta > Diptera > Drosophilidae > Drosophila > Drosophila leonis. The sequence continues at coordinate 309,318 of JAWNPC010000556.1, forward strand.
GTGGGCGTATCGGAAAAATCTTAACACTTTATAATTCGAGGGTATACACGAGTATGTGTTCCAAATTTCAAGTCTGTAGCTTCAATAGCGTCGAAATGGTTTGCGTTCATACGGACAGACGGACGGACAGCAAGACGGACATTGCACAAAACCAATATACTCTTTTTCCCTTTGGGAACAGAGTATAAAAAGGGCCTGCGAAAAGAAAAATGTGTACGTACTCTCCATCAGAGGAGGTGCGGGGGTTCACAGCCCAGTATAAAGAAATAAAAATTAGAAAAGCCGACGGCAAATTTTTAGTGGGCAGTGCACTTGTGATGTGTGATGTCGGGGTTCGACTCTCTGTCGTGCGGTTTTGTTCGAATTAAACTACTAAAATCATTATATAAAATCGTGCAGCTAAAGTCGGTGGCTAAAAAATATTGGTGGACAGTACATGTCAGGGTGCGACTCCCCACCACCCGACCGTTAAACTGATAACTCGCGCACATTTTATAATCGAAAGTGGTCTCAGCATAGTTGTAAGAGATAACCACTGTGGCAGCTTCGACCTGCAAGTGGCATTTTATTTTTTAAGAGATAACCACTGTGGCAGCTTCGACCTGCAAGTGGCAATTTTTTTTTAAAAAGTTATAGTAAAAAATCCAAAAGTGCGTGGGTAAGAGTGAGTACAAGTGCGGTATGTGTACAGCGAAAGGTGGGGCAGAGCGCTATGTTCCGTTGGAAAGGCTCGGCGATCACAAAAATTTACAAATATCGCCTTCGGCTGCCCAACGGTTCGTGGAGTCATCCTTACCCCAGTAGGCCGTAAAAGGCTAAAAAGGATAATAAGGACTTTTTTTTAAATAAAAGAAACAAATAAAAAACTTTTTAAAATAAAAAATAATGGAAAATTCTGTTTTTTTTTCCAACCATTACTTAAAATTTTTTTTACATGTTACTAATTCAAATTTATATCCCCGACAGATAAAGGAAAAAACCCACATAACAACGATACACAAATCCACATCATCAAATATACGTCATACAACAAAACAAACAACAGACATTTAACCTCGGGTAAGTGAGACGATCTTCTCCCTTGGCGTGCTAATAATAAAAAAATATTAATAAGTAACAAATAAAGAAATATATTCTTAACTGATATCTGTGGAAGACTTTTTGTGGGAGGCTTTTGTAAATAAAAAAGGAAAAGCTTTCTAATAAATAATTCGACCTTATTTTGCCCTTTGCTCAAGTTATTTTTTTACCTTTTACTACTACTTACTACTCCAAAAAGGAAAAGGTAGAGAAATGTCCGTGTCTGATCAGGAATTGTCCGAAATGAAAGAGTCCATGGATAGGCTCGAGGCAACTTTGTAACGAACCAAAACACCGCTCAGAAAGAAGAATTGAGGCAGGCTTTTGACAAAATAAGTTCTCTAGAAAACGACCTTGCTAAGGAACGAGAGTCTCGCAACCCGACGGTAGGAGAACCAAGACCCTTAGCTCGTCCCCGTACGGTTTACGATTTGACCGAGTGTAATAAAATACCCGATTTTGTGAAAGACATTACCGACGAAGACGAAATATCGACGGCCATAGCTCGGGAGCATTCCCGAGCACACAGAAATCCAAGAGAGGTTAGGCAACAACTTTTAGAAAGCTGCTACTTCTTAAAAATGGCCAGCCGTATTAAGGCCTTCACGACTGCATGCCAGATTTGCAAGTATCAAAAATATGATCGGCATCCAAACAAACCATTATTGCAACCTACACCAATTCCGACTCGTCCTTGTGAAGTACTGCACATAGACCTCTTTATGCTCGAGAAAAAGAAATACCTCAGCTGCATAGACAAGTTCTCTAAGTACGCTAAACTATTCCCAATAGAGTCGAAATTAGCACTACACTTGGGCGAAGAATTGGCTAAAGTCCTACATTATTTCACTGCCTCAAGACACTCAAGACGATGGTATCAGACAACGAACGAGGCCTACTCTGCCCAACGGTCTTGAATTTCCTCAAGGCTCTGGGCATCGAAGTATATCACGCACCATCACAAAAAAGTGAGGTGAACGGCCAAGTTGAAAGATTCCATTCGACATTTTTAGAAATTTACCGTTGCCTTAAGCAAGAATACCCCACATTCACAGTTGACGAACTTATCGCAATAGCAGTCGACAGATATAACAATTCCATTCACTCAGTTACAAAACGAAAACCCGCAGATATTCTGTTTAACCGTACCACACACATAGACTTACAAAATATGTTGGAGCTTAGGCAGAAAGAACATGAGGACATACGAGGGTTATTACAGTGTAAACAGGAGATCTCCAATAGCAAGAATAGAACCAGGTCAGCACCGGTAGTCTATCAGACCGGACAAGAAATATTTGTAACAAATAAACCGATCAAAAGCAAGTATAAGAAACGTTTCAATAAAGAGACCGTCGAACACAAATCACATGTGAGGAAGTGAAGCACAGTTGTCTGCTTTCAATACAAATTTTATTTACAAGGGTTTTCCACATGTCTTAAATTTGATTGCAATTGTTTTTGTTTACTGCTGTCCCACGCAACACAGCCAAGCGGAGGTCTTCGTGTCCTTATCCGACTCATCATCATCACATTACTAAAATTAAAATACGACTTATTAAGTCCCGACATGTTTGCTTATCACTCTCATATAAACTTTAGTGAAAATTTTTAATATTAAGCACAGGAATTGTATTACTAACACATCTCTCAGCATTAGCACCACATTGTTTTCACTGCTATGGTTCATGTCAGCGCGAACTTTTCACACCTGTAAATACGATGGGCCGTTTGTGAAGCTTAGACAAGGCAGTGGTTGGAGAGTGGACGGATACTACAACTTAATCCACTTGGTTAAGTTGGATGAGATAGAAGCAGCCATTGAGGGAACGCAGCGTGAGCACACACAACCTGGATTTACTACAAACAATGCGAGGAAGACTTACAACCTCCATTACGACAGAAATCACCACAGTCGTGATAGTAATATTCGAAATCTTCATGGTATGGATGAGGACTACACGCAGCCAAGCACTTTCAACAAACACCGATGATGCAGTAACTCATGCCGCACAGACAGAAGTCGCCACGTCAATGGACCAGAAGGCTACCTGATCTGCGGGACGCAGATACTTAAGGGGGGAGGAGTTAACACCAGTCAATGCAAGTTAACACCAGTCAATGCATAACACCTCCTCTTCTCCCCTACCCCCGACGTCTCTGCTTTCCAATACAACTTCTACGAAAAGACACACTCACACCACGCAACCCCACTCAGCCGCTCGGTCGTTGCGAGTCCAACAGCGGCGACGCCGAAACCGTTGACGCGACAGCCGCCGCTGTCGCTCTGCCGCTACGATGTCGACGTGGCAGCCGCAACGCCAAGTAGGCAGGTTCTCGCTTGTAGCTAAACCAAAGCAGAAGTCATTTTAATTACTAACCATCGAGAATAAAATTATAACGATTGAAATCTAAATATCTTGGTCTTGGTTTGTTCAATTGAGTTGTCTCAACTATGAAAGAAAAACTATTGTAGGTATACCCTTGGATGTGGCCGCTACTGGTGCTCAGTGGCACCACAACCCTTAACTTATGTGCACAAGCAGCAGATCACAAAAATTCATTCCTTCCCTTCCAAGCAAAGGGTATACCAAATTGGGTAAATTTATTATCAGTTTTAATATATTTTAATATTGAAATACTTGGAATTAAGGATGTGAACATTTCAAACATTAGCCCAAAACGGTGTCCAAAAAAATATTGTGGACTAGAAAACTAAATAGATAATTTTATTTTCTACGCTGAGGTAAAACTTATTCATACGAATATATGAAAAATCCAAATTAATGTATTATCCTTGGTGACATAGTACCGTATGAGCGAGACGACGACGGCGGTGCGCCGTCTCTGAGTGTAGCCCAACTTGCGTTTGCAAAGAAACAGAAGCATAGATCGATGCGTGATTTAGAATGTCGAGCAGTTGAGTTTAGATAGTTGCATGAGAAAGTTGGAATTCGCTTCGCCCTAAGTTTGTGCATTACCACAAGAAATAAACGCGTGTCCGACATACACATACATTTATACAAACAACAATACACACACACATGCAGACGAACGCACAATCACGTGCTCTGCTAAGAGCGCAATTTACGCAGCGACTGCGCTTGGGCTGCAGTATGGGCTATATTATGGAAAATTATTTGTTGAATAAGTTTTTTATATTGTAGGGGAGGGGGGGGGGTGTTGGGGGTGTGTTGAAGATGAGGAGGAGAGAGGAATGGGAAGGGAGAGGGGGGGGGAGGGGAGAGGGAGGGAGAGGAGGAGGGGAGGGGGGGGGGGGGGGGGGGGGGAGGAAAGGGGAGGAGGGGGGGGGGGGGGGGGAGGAGGGGAAGGGAAGAGGGGGGGGGGGGGGGGGAGGAGGGGGGGGGAAGGGGGGGGGGGGGGGAGGGGGGAGAGGGGGGGGGGGAGGAGGAGGGGGGAGGGGGAGGGGGGGGGGAGGGAGGTGAAGGGGAAGGGGGGGGGGGGGAGGAGGGGAGAGGAGGGGGGGGGGGGGAGGGAGATGGGAGGGGGTGGGGGGGAGAGGGAGAAGAGGGAGGAGGAGGAAAGGGGGGGGGAGAAAATTTCTAGATGGACTTTCGTAAACAAACTTTTAGAGCATAATAATAAGATTTATATGTATGTATTTGTCAAAGCACAAGTCTTTAGTATTTGAAATACGTTTTTTGCATATATGTGGGAGAAGGCGGTGTGCTATCCAAAATTAAAAATTACAAAATGTCTGTATTCATTACACAAATATACACTGTAAGTCTGAAATCTATAGATGTAATGGTATTCAAGTTACACTCAAACAAGTAAGAAAACTCTAGTCGGGGGTACCCGACTAGGAGATCCCCTGAACCCCGTCCGATCTGCGTTTTTAAATATATTCCGTATCTTGTAAACATTACAAACTTATACAAAATTTAATTAAATTGCTAATCTTGCACTTTCACAATCAAAAAGCATGTTTTTTTTTTAAAGAATATAATATTATTTTTAAAGAGTAATAATAATTTAATAAAAAAAAAAAATAAAAAATTAAGAAAATACGACATAAAAATATTTGACATCGGCTGGGTTTGAACCCAGACCTGCAAGGCACAACTTGCCCCGCTTCTATCAACACCGCCACTGCACTGCTTAGACAAGCAGTAGCAAATCTGAACTAAAGGCACTTAAGAATTATAACAAAATTCAAGCTGTCAGCTGTTATTGTTGTGATTCTTAGAAAAGACACGAATGCTCGCATTCGAATGTCTCAATGTATGTGTGCACATGTATAGAAAAAATGAAAACAGGGGTGGGTTTCTGGTCACATGTTGCAATTGACAAAACGTTTTGTTTAATTACTTTTGTGATACTTAATGGATTTCAATGAAATTTTCAGCATATGATCTACATATTATATTGAATATTTTGCAGTTGTATAAAATCGCAAACTCATTCACATATTGGCTATATTTGCAACTAACCTTCAATTTGAAAATTTTTGAAAAATTTTGAACCAATATCCAAAATCTAACAAAAACCGAAATTGTATAAAATATAAATGAAGCTAAATGCAAAATTTGGAGACTCTAGCTCTAAAGATGTAAGAGATATAATTTATTAACTTCATTTCGATAAGGTTTTTAATCGATAACAAAAGAACGGGAATAGTTATCGATTTTCTAAAACAAACTCGATATGCGCGTGCTATACAGGGACTTCCAAAAAAAATTTCAAGTCTCTAGCTCTTATATGTTCTGATATCGACGCGTTCATACATACGGACAGACGGACAGACGGACAGACGGACAGACAGACAGACGGACAAGGCTAAATCGACTCAGCTCGTCTCCCTGATCAAGAATATATATACTTTATGGGGTCTGCCACGCCCCCTTCTGCCTGTTACATACATTTGGCAGCTTAACAAAACCATTATACCCTGATTTCCCATTTTCAATGGGTTCAGGGTATAAAAACGAAACAAAATATCAATTTTCATCGATAATAAGGAAATGGGATGAGTTATCGAAAAAAAATGATAAGCCCATACTATGTATGGTATACATGAATATACATTTCAAATTTCAGATCCCTGGCTTTTGTGGACGGACAGGCGGTTATGGCTATATCGCCTCAGCTTGTCGAGTTGATCAAGAATATATATACTGTATGGCACGCCTCCTTCTGCCTGCTACATACAGTTTCACAAAAACATTACCCTGATTTCACATTTTCAATGGGTTCAGGGTATAAAAAAATGGTTGAGTTTTGTCTGCATTCACACGAATTTTTAATTTTTTTAAGTAAGTAACAAGGGTGTTAAAAGCTTTTTGGAATGAGTTTGAGATATCATCTGCTAGGATTCCAGAGGAAAGAATTGCAGTATCACCCGCAGGAAAATCGGCTACATATATATTTTATAGTATTGGGGAAAGGCAGGATAATTGAGGGTACCCTTCAGATATGTTTACTATGCTTAAATGTGCATCGCTTATATGTACGACAAGCGTTCGTAAAACTTCGTATTATTTTAATAATTTCTATCGGGAAATTTAAGAGGTGCATTTTGTAGACAATTCCTTAATGCTATACTGAATCAAAAGCCGCTTTAATATATTATGTAGTATACCATATCCATTGATTTGGATCTACTAAAATTGGATTTAACGAGTGTTCTTATTGAATATTATTGAACTTATTGAACTGAGTCCAAAAATTAATCTGGCTCGTTTGGGTACTTCTCAGCCAATTTTAGGCGCTTTTTTCTGTTGACCTCTAAAATCAAAGGTTTCTTGCGCGGAGTTCGTGCGTTGTACCGCTCCTTGTGGAGCACATTTCGCACAGTATGCGGATAAACCACAACTCCTGAGGTCAGAAATATGTATGTCCTTCTGTATTTTTGGCAAAAATTTCTTGGGATCCTTGTTTATTGTGGCCAGGATTTGGCGTTTATATCTGGCACTTAATTTTGGAGCACGGCCGGATCGGATAGAAGCAACAGATGAAGTGTACGTAAACTTTTTTGGCATTTTTTCCGTTTCTGGTCCATAAAACGACCATAAAAGAAATAAGCAAATTTAGTTCACTTATTTCGTAAGTAAATGCCTTCTTTAGTTGAAACTAACCATAGCTAATCCTTTTTTTGTATTATTTAAAGGGTATTTTCAACAAGTAATATTCATGTAGGGAGTGTACGTAAACCTTATTTGCTTACTGTATACAATAGTATAGTATATATAGATTTACTTTAGTTTTATTGCAGTGTAATCAATTTTAACTTTAACCAACAACGAAAGACTATTTTATGGTTGTTGGTTAAAGTTAAAATTGATTACGCTGCAATAAAACTAAAGTACATCTCTATACCCCCTATCTGAATTTCCCTTCTTTTTTATCCCAACCTTTCTCCTCTTTCCTCTTATAGGCATCGCCGGTCAACTGATCGCTGGAGGCGACTGACGTAATTTCTGCGTTGCTTTTAAAAACTATCATCAAACCATTTGAACGTGTAGAAATTTTTAAAAAGATTGAAAAAAAACTTCTTTGTGTTGTTATCTGTTTGCTTTTCTTCTGCTACTTAATTTTTTTTCAGCCTCTCAAAAAAAATTTGAAAACACACAGCTTTTTAGAAATAAGAAATAGATTTTTTCAGCTTTTTTGGAGTTTGAAGTTGGAAGCAGCAAAAAAAAAGGTCAGCGAGTCCAAGTGTATTGTATTGCCCTTATCATTGCTTTCAGCTTTGTCTGGATTCGTTTCCCGCCAAATTTGGCGTGTTGAAACTTGTTGGCAACACTGATTGCTTATGACTGTCAGAGTAACTGGACTGTCTTCAGCCGAACTTTTTAGTCCGTTTTACGACTCATTTATTCTCACTCATTGCGCTGAGTGCCGTATGCTATGAGACACAGCGCGCACTCATATTTATACAAATTAAATTCATTGTGCGCCTCGCACTCACTCAATTCAATTCAATTCGAGTGAACATTTGACATGTTGTGAGTGAAACCATGCAGCCCTCTAATCAATATAATGCAAAACAAGAAAAAACGTTGCAGTCGGGCGTTACCGACTGCAGAATACTCATTCACGATCCAAACACTACCAGCTCCATTTGGTGATTTTCCACGCCCCCAATTGGTAAATATATATATATAGTTTTTTGCAAATCAATAGAGATGGTCAACAGTAATTTTGTCCTTAAACTTTGAGTTTATGGCACTAAAACTAAGGTTACATAACTGAAAAATTTGAAACTTATGCTCCAAAAATTTGGAAATTACAGGGTATTTTTCGGTAGCCACGCCCCAGTTGTTGGTAATTATTTGTGCGGAGCTACGAAATAATACTATTCCACTTGTTACGACTGTTCAGCTTTATTATTCAAATCAGACTAAAATCAAAAATACAATAAGGTTCTTATGCAAAGCTAGCCTTGACCTATATTTGCTGACGCAGCGGTTTGGCCAAACGGATCGTGGGAATGGTATGCAGCTCTACAATAGTTCTTAGAATTCGTTGGCTGCAACTTTGTATGTTATATGCTGATTGCAGCACTGTTGTGGAATTGTACTGGACAGCGGGCAAGTACGGAAATGTTTACATAAAAGATATTTAATTCATTTTTCGGATCGTTGACTTATTGCTGGGCGGATGTGTTAACTCCTCCCTCCTTAGATTGAAGGCCGTCCTCGGATTTCCTTAAAGCGTCACTGACAGCTCTCAGAGAGGTTTGCTGTCTATCTGCTTTCCATTTCCGATACATCTTGGAAAGGCAGAATCCTATGACCAGGAGAAGGATGATAAGTGCAGTAAACGTCGCAGGCCATGTTATCAGTTTTTTCTCGACGTCTCCGATGTATTGTAGATTTTCGAAATTTAACCTCTGAAGATATGATAAGCTCAAGATTTCTTGATGACCGGTGATGTTGGGGAGAGTTGATGTTGCAGAACCTGGATGTCTTCGGACGAAGACCCGTTGATGTTAATTTCCTAGTCGAATGTCAGAAAGAATGTACCATGTATAAGTTTTTCTACTCCGCTGTCCATTCTTATTGTAGCCGTTTCCTCGTTTAGTATGAGGATACCATCATCTACCACTTCCAGTGGCTGAAGGTGACTAGGACGTGTACTACAGTGTGCGATACCTCCAGAGTGTAGTTGTTGTGCGCATGTTGCTGAAGGTAGCTCTTTACAAAATGTCGAAGTGAGCGTAGTAGTACAATTTCCGATTGGTAAAATGCTATTACCGCAGTCGGCAACGTTGTTGTCACTATTGAAGTTTAGTATTGTGCCATTATGCTGAACAGGGAAAATGATTATCTTCCTACATACTAAGCTAGGATTTGGATATTTAATTATAAAGTGTACAAATTTATCGTTTAACAATACATTTATATGAGCTATTTCCATTAAGTCGGCTACAGTTATGTCTGAAGAGTGCTCATTTAAAATTTCTTTTAGGTCTTCCGAATCAAGAATTATTGGGTTTATAATTTGAATCTTAGCGAGTGTAATAGACAATATTATGGTCTCAAGTTCTGAAATTACAATTCTATTCCTTGTGAGTAGTGTTTCATAGAGATGTCCTGAATCAATCTGTTTTTGTTTTGTGGATTTAATTATAATATTTATAGATTCTGTTAAATTGTTGATTTTTTCTTGTACTTTTGTATTTATAACTACCTGTCTACTACCTGTTTCACTTAATTTTTGTTGATTGAATTTTAATTGTTCAAAGTCTGCAAAGTCTGGAGTTCCTGCAACGATCTTTAAAGCTGTGCCTAGGATGTTTATACTCCTTGTATGCCTATGGGGAATGTTAATTGTCTCTAAAAGTGTTATTATATGACCTATGTCGGATTCCAAAATTTTTTTCATATGAGACTGTGGGAAATGTATCATTAAAGAATTTGTTTCCTCGGCGATTTCCGAGTACATGCATAAATTAGAGGAATGTCTAAGAAATTTGAACTCCTTCCAAATAACAGCGTTTCCGTCCATTATCGGGATATAGTCCGAGTCTGTGTAGTCAATGATCTTTCCGGTTGTTATCGTTACGAAAAGTAGGGGGCATAGAATCCAAATCCTAATAAAGATATTAGCTATTAGAATTTGTAACGTAAGGATATACATTTATCTTAAATTATCTTTATGTACCTCCCTTCCCTTTATAAGAGCCGTTGTCCCCAAATCGGCTTCCACAGTAACCTCCTCAAACAGGGGAGTTAACTTATTCCCAAGCCTTTTATTCAATTTCATGAGGACTTTTTCGCCTACCTAGAAAGTTCTATCTCTTCTGTTTGTGTTATGATGTTGTAGTAGTAATTCCTGTGCTTTACCGATTCTATTTCTTATTTCTGTTTCGAATTCTGGTGTCGATGAATGTATTATATCTATTGGCTTTTTCCCTACAACTGAGTGCATGTATGATTAATTGAACTGTGTCGTTTAATTGTTTTTCTAGTTTTAAACATCTGGCAATTTCGGCGAGAGTACTGTGAAATCTCTCTACTTGCCCATTTGATGTGCTATGGAGCGGAGTAGAATTTACAATGTTAAAATGACTTTTAAAGAGTGTTTTAATTGTTCCTGAATTTAGAGATGGTTCGTTGTCACAGTATATAATTTTAGCGTTAGGGTAAACATTCATCAACTGTAAAATGTTTGGTTCGATGTCTATTATGGTTCTTGAAGCTATTGGTTGGACAATTGCAAATTTTCTGTTGAAAAAATGTCTATATGCAGAATTTTGCCTACTTTATTGGGGATGGAGGTTTCACCAATGACTTGTTTTTGTGGATGTCGGTCATATTTTGCCTTGTTGCAAATCTTGCAATTTGCAACAATTTCATTTGCTAAACGAGTCATCTTGGGGAAATAATAATCTTCAATAATTTGTTTTATGTTTTCTTGAACTGCTCTATGAGCTCTGTTATGTTCTGCAATTATTATTTCTTTTTGCTCGTTTTTACTATGAAGTCCATAGCCTATTTGTTAGAGTGCCAAAATTTAGTTGAAAGAAACTTTTCAACTAATGTGTTTTGAATAAATGCTAATGTTGGTAAATCGCATTTAATCGCATCCATTACGTCTTTTTTAACAGCATCACACACTTTCTCAATTAAATTTTCTCTGTTTGTGAAATGTATGAGATGTCGTGTTTTTTGTCCAAACATAATGATAATTCTCTCAGAAGCCATAATGCGTTCTTCAATAATTATTTGGTTTTGGAAACAATTCACCGGTTTATCTGTAGACTCGATAGTGTATGTTGTATAATTCGCTATGTACAGTGGCCAGGTAAGATCGAGCATTTTCTTCTAAAGCATAAAGGTTTTGTCTTGAAAGAGCATCAGCGACAAAATTTTCCTTTCCTGGTTTGAAGAAAATGTGAGCATTATGCTCGTCGATGAAGGATTTCCATCTTTTTATTTTCGCATTTGGGTTTTTGTCCGAAACTGCAAATGTAAGTGGCTGGTGATCGGTGTAAATGTTTAAATTTTTTACACCATACATTTAGTTCCTTAGCGTTTTTAAAGCCCTAACTATCGCGAGTAGCTCACGTTCATTTGTTGTGAAATTCAATTCATTGTCCCTTAAGGTCCTAGAGATCATGGTAATTGGCTTCTTATCTTGTGATAAGACTGCACCTAGGCCAGACGATTAAGCATCTATCGTCAAGTCAAAATGTTTTTGATAATCTATATATTCTTTAGTTTCTCAAAGGCCAACTTTTGTTTTTCGTTGAGGCTCACAGGGATTTTTTTTGACTGTCTGGCGCTTACTTTGCCGTTGTCACCCTTTAGTATGTCTGTTAATGGTTTGGCTATAGATGCAAAGTTGATTATAAAGCATTTGTAATAGCTTGCTAAACCAAGGAATGATCTGAGATGGAACAAGGTAGTTGGCTGTTCAAATTTGCCAATTGCTTCTACATTGCTGGGATTTGTTGTAATACCACCACAAGACACTACTAATCCAAGATACTCTACTTTTTCCTTGAAAAAATGAGACTTTTCTCGCGATACCCTCATGTTAGCATTATACAACTTTTCTAATACCCAGGCAATGTGATAAACATGTCCTTTTTTGTCGACTACCCACACCGGATTGTTGTACGGTGATCTGGATGGTCTAATTATATTATCCCTTAACATGTCGTTCGTTTCATTGTTAACAAACTCAGTTACTCCCAATGGATAGGGATAAAGTTTTGAGTAGATTGGATCCTCGTCTTCTGTTCGAATCCTAGCAATAATGTTGGTATTGTACGGAAGAGCTTCGTTAGGATCAGCAAAAACGCCTATTTTTTCTTTTAACATTTTTTTGAATTCTTTCACAATTTCTTGAGGAACTACTATATTTTTAATTTCTGTGAAGTTAACATTTGGACATTTTTTAAATTGAATTAACTCAGACCCGGATTCAGTATTTAACATTTTATTTTTAAAGTCCAGAGTGGCATTTACTTTATTAAAAAGATCAAAACCTATTATACCATCAAAGCTGGTTAGGTTTGGAAGTAGAAAAAACGTGGTTTTAGTGTTGAAAAGATACATACGACATTTATCTTTAACTGAGGTAAAGCCATGAAGTGATTTAACCTGAAATGTGTTTTTAACTTTAATTACACCCTTTAATTCCGGTACAGGTTTAATGTCATTTTTTGAAGTGCCTGTATCAATGAGAAACTTTATCGTCTTACCTGCTATCGTTCGCTCTACAAACGGTAACAGGGAGCTATGTTGTAGAATATTCATTCCATCTCATTGTATAATCTTTGTTAAAAATACCAATGCATGTAGTTGGTTTGTTGAAATACGTTTATTGAATGATTCTTTATTTTACAGTAGAATTGTTCTTAGCCTAATTACATGTGATTCTTATACATAAGGCTCTGCCGCTGATGGCAGCAGAGCGGGTGCGTAGTATGTATGCTTGGCATATACATTGGACATATGCAAGAGGCTAACAGAGAGTTGCTTGAACTCCATAAATGCTTACGCGGCGTCTCTGACGCGCCGGTTGCGGGGCGGTCCACACATAAGTGGCCGATCATATTTCAAGTGCATTTATGTTTATGCCTGCGTATTGTTTATGTAAGCGACAAACTGTCACTTTGCATTCTGACCAAATACTCTATAGTTTCGTTGGTCATATGACGCTTCTTTATGTAGTATACTCTACATAGCGTCGAATACTTATAATATTATATGGAACATACTACACCTCCCTTTTTTAAAAATAACGTAATATGTATATGAAGTTATTTAATTATTAGTGTTGTATATATTTGAAAAAATTGTTTTTTTTGTTTTAAATTTTAATTATTTTTTTTTGGCATGCATTTTTTTTTATATGTATATTATATATGTATATAAAAATTTTAAATATTGTTTTTTTTTTTTATTATTTTTCTTAATTTGGCTGATCAGACCAAATTCATGAATTACTGTTATTTATTATATTTCTTTAATCTATCCTTATGAACCTTTTGTTCTTTATTTTTGTTATCTCTTATTATTATGTTTTCCTTTTCTTCTATTCTAATGACCTCGAATGGTCCTATATATGCTGTGTCTAACTTATGACTTGTTTCGTTTTTAAGCAAAACGTTGTCTCCTATTTCTATTTTAAAATCTATTGTATTTCTATCATATAATTCCTTATTTTTAGCTTTATGTTTTTCTAACATTATTCTAGCTCTTTTATACGCTGTTTCTAACCTGAACTTAACTTCTTTAGCATAGTCGTCTATATTGTAGACTGGTTCTATTCTATCTATGTTATTGAAAAATTTTGGTAAATTGCTTTGTTACCGTAAACTAGTTCATATGGACAATAATTATGTGCCATAGAGAGGGTCGTGTTGAAACAATAAACGAAATACAATAGTTTAGCCAAATATCCCAATCAGTTTTGTCGACTGAAATGTATGATCGTATATACTCGTTAAAAGTTCTATGACTTCTTTCTATTGTTTCAACTGTTTGGTGATGGTGTGCTGTTGACGTAATATTGTCAATTTTTAAATATTTGCACAAGTCATTGATAATCGAATTTTTGTATTCTGTTCCCATGTCCGTAATGAACGTCTTCATTGGACCGTACTTCAGAATAAAAGATCCAAATATAGCTTTTGCGACAGTATTTGCGCTTTTGTTGGCTATCGGGATTGCAACTAGATATTTTGTTAAATCACATATTAGTGTGACTGCATATTCATTGCCGTTTTCCGATCGTGGTAGCGGACCAATTGTGTCTACTATCACTCTGTCGAAAGCGTATATTGGGGTTTCGGTTATTGTTAATGGGGTCTTGGTATTAATAATCGTTTTAGACTTTTGGCATTTTGGACATTTACGTATGTACTCTTTGACATGTCGAGTCATGTTTTTCCAATAGTAATGTCTCTTCAGTTTGGCTAGCGTGCGTGAAATGCCTGTATGACCTCCTTGAATTGGATCGTCATGATATGTAGAAAATATTGCTTCTTGATCTTTTATATTATTTATTTGGGTCACCGACTTGAGTAGCGCTACTCTTAATGATTTTAATATATTATTGCCTATTTGTTTGAAAGATTCTATTGATATAGTTTCAAAGATCTTTTCACTCGGTGCCACTTTGATTTGAGTAATTTTTAGTATACCGGCTTGCATTTCAAGCCTTTGGAAAAACTGAGCTAAGTCTAGAATTCCATTGGTATACAAATCATCAATATCAATTCTTGCTATAACTTTATTTCCATGTTTTAAAATACATTTGAAATTTGCTATTCGCAAGGTTACTACATTTCGTACCTCATCATTGCAAATGATTTCGTGTACGTTGGGCTTAGAAGCATTTTCAAGATTTTGCCTTGGCAAAAGTTCTTGTTTATCAACTGCGCAGTTTTTCTGTCTACTTTCGAACTTGGATACGTCATTGAAAATAAATAAGTGAGCGGTCTGTGATCAGTTTTTACTAGAAAATGTTTACCATAGATATATGGTCGAAAATGTACTATTGCCCAGTGGATCGCAGCTAGTTCTTGTTCTGTAGTACTTTTATTACTTTCACCTTTGGTGAATGCTCTTGATGCATATGCAATAGGAAGCTGGAGTCCGTTTTGGTTTTGAGTTAAAACCGCTCCACATGCTTGTTTGCTTGCATCTGTGATTATACAAAATTCTTTGCTAAAATCAGGGTACTGTAACAGTGTAGGCTGCATTAATTTTTCTTTTAAGTATTCAAATGCTTTCTGGCATTCTGCTGTCCATTCAAATGTGACATTCTTTTTACATAATCTTGTTATGTGCCGTGAATAGTCGGCGAAGTTATTAATAAAACGCCTGTAATAATTGCAAAATGCAATGAATCTTCTAGCGCTATCCGCATCGTGTGGGACTGGATAATTTTTAATGACTTCGTATTTCTTGTCATCTGGCAATACCCCTTTATTTGTGCATTTGTGGCCTAGAAAAGTCACTTCATGCATGAAAAATGAACATTTTTCGGGATGTAGTTTTAAATTGTACTTTCTACATATGTCAAAAACGTTGGTTAAGTTTTTAAGCATATGCTTTTCAGAACAACCTATTACTATTAAATCATCCATATAAAGGAATGCTTGAGATGGTTCAAGCCCAGAGACTGCTATAGTCATCATTCTCTGAAAAGAATTTGGGGCTATTTTTAAGCCGAATGGTAATCGCGTGAAACGATATGAGCCATTGCTCGTAGAAAAAGACGTTAAATTTCTCGAACTTTCCTCTAGTTCAATTTGGTGAAAACCTGACATTAAGTCGAGGCATGAAAAATATTTCGCTCTACCCAATTGATCCAAAATATCATCAATTCTAGGTAGAGGAAATTTGTCTGACAGCAATTTTTTATTTATTTGACGATAATCAATTACTAATCGCCATTTCTTTTCTTCAGAACCCGGTGTTGATTTTTTGGGTACTAATAATAGTGGGCTATTATACTCTGATACAGACGGTTCGACTATATTTTGTGATATTAATTTGCTAACTTGTTTTTGAATTTCATTGACGTGGCTATGCGGGCATTTATAGTTTTTAATATATACTGGTTCGTCATCCCTAAGTCTTAATTTTTGTTTATAAAAATTATTTGTACTGATCGATTCGGATTCAAGTCCGAATACGTCACTACAAGGAGCAATTCAAAAGTTCCAGGACTTTATAAAAAAAATAAAAAATAGATTTTCTTTGGCAAAAATTTTATTGGTCGCCTTCGAAATAGTCCCCTTCGGACTGAATACAACGATTTGCACGATCAAGAAGATTATCAAATGACTTTTTTAGGTCATCCTTCGGTATGGCGTTGAGTATGGCGGTCGAAGCCTTTTGAATAGCATCAATGTCAGCATACCGTTTTCCTTTCATTGCCAAATGAAGTTTTCCGAACAAGTAGAAGTCGCGAAAACGTTTAAACCACTCGTGAATGCGGCTACGGGATAGACAATCGTCGCCATAAACTTTTTTCATCATTTGATGAGTTTCGGTAAATGTTTTACCAAGTTTAAAACAAAACTTGATGTTCGCTCTTTGTTCGACGGACACAACAAAAGTACTGTCACTTTTAGCGCGATATCTCGGCTTCTATACGTCCGAATGTCATGAAAATTTGACACAACATGACAGAGAAATAGACAATCAAACGATAAAATTTTCAGACAGATGGCGCCACTAGAAAGCGCGAAATTGCACCTTGTATAACTGGTGCACAATGAAGTTAATGTTGCTTTAAATTGCAACGGAAAATTCTTTTTTAATTGAGATATTACTTGTTTTTGCCTAATTTCTGGAGGTGTCTGACTTCTTCATAATGTGAAAGTGGTTCATGTTTTAATTTGTTTGCATTGACTATTTGGTCAATGTTGTTTGTATTTAGAAATCGGACAAATGCATTTTTTGTTGTTGCAACTGTGTTTGCAACATATATTCCAGGTGCTATTTCCTGGTTTGGGATATATACACTATCTTCTGTCGAAGTTATTTCGAATTTTCTGCCAACTTGGGATCTTACTAGTAAATATACTGAATTATTACCAGCGCTGTATGTTATTGGAACATAAATTGGATAATTTAAATTATTTGGACGTAATATAAACCAATCTTTAGATGGTTTGAAATCTAATTGACAGTTATATTTTTTTATAAAGTCAATGCCTATAATTCCATCACATGGTATTGCAAAATTGGAGTTTATTAGATGAAAATTGTGTGGAATTATATGATTTCCTGTTTGTATCTCAATCGGGGCTAGGCCTGAGGATATTATAATCCCTTCGCCAATGCCTTGTATATTTATTAAATTATCAAATTGACTATTATGAAAATTATCAGAGTTTTCTTTTATTAATGATATATCTGCACCTGTATTAATCAAAAATGTTAGCTTTGTCGGAGTTGCTACGTTTTCAAATGATACAAAAATATTAAGACTTAAGTTGATACTGTACACAGTATTTCCTACTAGTTTGTACCTGAAGGGGTCTGTTCGTTTCCCGTTGCCGCTTGGGCAACTCGAACGTTGTTGTTATTGTGGCGTCTATTCGAGTTACCACGGCCTCTAGAGTTTCCTCTATTACGGCCTCTGTTATTATTATTATTATTTCGGGAACCGTTATTATGGTAATTACCTCTACCTCGGGAATTACCACGGTTACCTCTGTTATTATTTTGATATTGTTGCTGAGTATACAGGACAGTATTTACATGTCCTGTTGCCTCTGTGCAACTGTTGACAAACTTGGATATGGCATCATGCATATTATTGAATGTGCCTGCCTGCATGATAAGCTTTACCTTATCTAAAGCGCAGTTCTGTGTCATGGCCTTGACAGCAAGTGTTGTGCTGTATTTAGTGGCTAAATCAGGTGACAATCCGTCACCGATATAAGCTCCCTCAAGAGACTTAGTCAATTTTTCTACCTCTTGGGTATATTGATTAGCCGTATTACTTCTTTGTTGTAAATTTAAGAGTTTAGCGGAAATAACTTCTACTGACTCTCCTTTTACTTTATCTGATAGTTTTGCTATGAGAGCTACAATCGTGTTCACATCACTTATCAGATTTCTAGCATGGCCTGTTAATTTTGTCTTAATAAGACTTACAGCAAGTGCTTCGTGCGTTTCTTTAAGAGAATCTACTAGATTCAAGGCATCTATAAACCGTTGTAAGTTTTCAGCCTTGCCATCAAACTCTGGTAAGAGCCATGAGGCTAATTTAAGAAATTGCACTGATGTTTGAGCCATGTTTGCCGTATCAATTATTTCTTGTTTTTGGTCAAGTTCTTCTACTTCTTCTTCTGCTAAAATTTGAAATGTTGCTGGTGTATTTAGTGCATTCGGGACAAATATTTGAAAATTATGTCTTTCCGAAATGTATCTAATATTTCCACGTATCTGATATTTACAATGTCACGTACTTTGTTATAAGATTCTATAAGAACTTGAACGTGTTTTATTTTTGTCTGGTTTGATATAAGTGCACTTTTGTTAAGGCACTTGAATGATCTATCAAACTCAGCACGGTGTTGTTTAATTATGGAAACAATTTCATTCCATTCCATTAAACATATTGTAATTGGATAAGAGGGGGTTTTGTTCTAACTTTTATCAATAATGATCGTTGTTGCGGCTTTAGTCTTATTTTTGTTTTTTTTTTTATTTTCTAGATTTTATTTAGATCGTTAGCCCTGCTCATATTTTTTTTACGCAAACACCTATTATGTAATTTATAAAGTTTATAAATTACGTTTGCGATTAATATAACAACGATAATTATTAATAAAGTATTCGTTAGACCTAAATCTACAGCACTGGATTCCACTTTATTGATCACATTAGCGGTGGAATCCACTGTTTTTGACCCTATAAGAGGCATTTTGTAATGTACCAATTTCTCAAAAAATCTTATATTACCTATTTCTTCTGTTTTACTAATTTTATTGTTTATTCGTTTTTTATATATTCATTAATTTTTATATACATATATACATATATACATATATATATATATACTTGTATATGCTGTAACGAACCTTCGGTTTATCCCGAGTTCAAGCCGGGCCAGTTTCAGCCGACTGTGTGTTCGTGCCAACAAATTTATTTGTTGAAGCCCCTGCGATAATAAGTAGTCGATAATGTGTTTGGTTTGAGTTGAGATATATATTTTGATCGTGTTTCTTATAATTTACAATTTACGATATTCACAAGATTCGATGCCTGCCTGAGGTACTCCTGCTATATGCAAGGACTCGCCTCCTATCATGCACACCTGTACACAGGATTAGAGGATATGCGTTCAGCGTACTCCGGCTGTACGAGCGGTTGTGCCTTGGTTAGCTGTTGAGTCGTTCACGCACTCCAGGATGCGCCAGGATTTGCGCTGTATGCTCCGGCAGTTCGCTCGGATCACTTACAGCCCACTCCTACGGCTGGATTCGCTTACAACACACCACAGCTTCCCCTCAGACACAAGACGCACTCTTTCGCACGACTACGTGAACACCTACTCACTCCTGTCCCAGGTTTCGCCAACTTCTAGCGCTAGGTTCAGTTGCACCGCACCAATGTCCTTGTTGGTGGCAGCTGGTGGTCCTTTGAACTCGCTGGGTTGCCTATGATCCTTAATAGGCGTCCGAGATATCTTCCTTGGATATCCTTGGATTTTCCCACGATGTCCTTGATCTGTTGAAGTCCTTGATATCGATGTCCTTTCGATATCGGTGTCCTTCGATGTCCCTCGATGTCCTTTTTGGTTGATCACTACCTTCGCGTTGACTTTCGGCACTTTCACGTTCACTTTCACTTTTTGATACTTTTTTACTGTCTGTACTGAGCCACGGGCGCCTTTTTATAGCCCAGACGCAGGCCCTGCTTCGTGCTCTAACGGCTCCTCGCTCGGCTCTGGAGCGGGGCCTGTCTGTCGCTCGTGCCCGATTTAACGGCAACATCACGCGATCTTTTGCGACG
This sequence comes from Drosophila leonis, assembly GCA_035045365.1. NCBI lineage: Eukaryota > Metazoa > Arthropoda > Insecta > Diptera > Drosophilidae > Drosophila > Drosophila leonis. The sequence continues at coordinate 329,360 of JAWNPC010000556.1, forward strand.
CCAAATATCGCTTGATCGCGTGGCAGCCGCTCATTGGCCGAAATACCGTTATGGCTGTGCGAGTGAAAGAATCCACTACTTTCACTCGGCCACGAACGGTACCTCGGCCAACGGTCGCCGATGATCGTCGTGGGAGCGACGCGAGCCAATTGCTGAATCTGTAGGAGCGAAAGAGCCGAACCATCTTTCGGACTCTGACCCTTTCCAGTTGCGAGGGCCGCTCCTACAGTACTCGCGTCGCTGTGTGGAGCAACATACATATGCACGTATATGCATATAAACACATAGCAACTACATGTATTTATATACACTACTACGTGCATACATATATTGCTCCTCACACTCCCCTCTTCCTTCGGGAAAAACACGAAAACTTCGTGTTTTGAATTTTGGCGCTCCATTCTGTTTTGCGTTGCTCCGTTCTGCGTTGCTCTGTTTTGCGTCGCTCCGTTCTGCGTCGCTCCGTTCTGCGTCGCTCCGTTCTGCCACTAACCATACAACACATAGACTGGACAACTAGTACAACGAAATTGACCCTGTAAATATGAGTGGCGGGAGACCCTTTCAACTTCGTATTCGCTGGGACCACTTACTTTTGGGTTCGAGCAGTGAAAAAATGGGGAGCGAAATCAGTACGCTGCGAGCGCTCAACCGAGAAGGTTGAATTCTAATATGAAGCACTACTATATGCCATTTTTTCCTTACTCTCTCTCTCTCTCTGCTCTCTCTGCTCTCTCAAATATATATATATATATATATGTATGTACGCACAAGCAGCAGATCACAAAAATTGAAATTTGTTCGCCGAGAGGTTTCATTCCTTCCCTTCCGAGCAAAGGGTATACCAATTGCTGAAAACGGTTTGCCATGCTCATGCAAAATGTTAAGATTTTCGTTATTATTTGTGTGAAGGGTATGAAAGCGTTGGTGCGCTTAGCAAATATGTTTTTGCGACGAGCATACACACATACTACCGTCTCTTGCTCACATGTACGAGCATTTGTGTGTACTTGTGTGCTTGTGTGCGAAACTCTACTCTTGCTGCCTGTAGAAATTGGAAGAACCCAACATTTCGATCATTTGGATGCTCATACACATTTGCATACATGTACGAGCATTTGTGTGTGCTTGTGTGCGAAACTCAATTCTTGCTGCCTGTGGAAATTGTAAGAACCCAACATTTCGATCATTTGGATAGCTCACACACATTTGCATACATGTATGTGTGCATGGGTCGTGAATATTGGCGTGTGCCTACCTCGACTTAGAATTGTGTGAAGGATTTTGGGTTTTGTTCGGTCTTGTGGACTGCACACATACATTTGTATATGTGTGTGTAAGGGCTGCGTTGATCGAATGTGTCGAGTGTGTCGCGGATTCAGTAGTTGGTAGATTTTTTGTATTGTAGAGTGACTGTCAAATGAGCATTTATGATTTGCAAGTCATTTTGGCAATATGAAGTATAGCTTGATGCATTCTGGCACCTGTGAGGACATATGCATTTCCTGACCTAATTAAATGTTGTATAACTCACTATCCGAAATATTCAAACGAATTAAATAAACTTATTAGTTAGTGGATTTGTAAGGTTAGGTTTTCCACAGCCGGGGTAGGTCTCAATCTGACCAGGGCCGATCCTTATAAGACATTTGTAAGTTCGCTGGGATTCGAGGTTAAGGGAAAGGATTGGTATGGTTAGTGTTAGCTCTACTAGCCTCGTCCACTACTGGGTATCTCTGTTCGGTAGTGTCGCAGGTCGAGGAACACGTGAGGCGTCTCCGCCCCGGCTCTCTTCAAACCACATCGAATCTTTTTGCCGGGGTTATCCACGCGGCGAACGGAAACTAGCCTCGTCCTTTGCTACCAACGTTAGTATACTACTTCTCCTTTGGCTCTGTCTATCAGCGGGACTCGCCACGCCGACAGATCGAGACCAAAGGAGAGGGGGGAAGGGGGTTAGATTTAGTGGTTACAGTTTCTCTACACTACTGAAGGAAAACACAATTCATTTTCCTCCATCTGTTACAACTTTATTTATATTTCTTTAATTATTTAATGATTTTTACTCATTACTTTAGTTGCGCAGCCCTGCCGCACCGCTACTCACGTTTGTTTCCTATCCTCTCTTTTGGCGTTTGGCACGTGCCAAATTCTTTTCTGCACCGATGCAGCGCGTCGCGTGCCAAACCGAATTTACTCTTTATCTTCGATCATCCGAGATCGACCTTTTTACTTGCCCGCCGGAAACCAACTGCTCTCACCTTCGGCTTGAGCCGCTCGTCCGCCCACGCAATGCAACTCCCCACAGCGCTCGTCTTCACCGCGGAGCTTTCACCCCGCTGTGCAGAGTTGCATCGCCGATCGTTGGCGCGCACTCGAGCCGTTACCTTGAATTTGAATTAATCCTACCTTACTACTAAGTACTGCGCTTCATGCGTCTTCTCCCTTCCTCTTCCCTTAATAACTACAAAATATTCCACTTTCCTTTCCTTTTCCTTAATAACTACCAATTTAATCTTTATTTAAACCTATTTTTATTGTGAGGTGGCTCACTTGTGGGCCGCCTTACACCCCCCTTACTTCAGCAGTAAAACGACCTCCCCGCGGTGGCCGCCATTGATGCTCTCTAAACCTTGTATCTTAACCTACCGGTGCGGCTAACAATATAGTTCTTAGCGTTACTTAATACTTTACATTTTTATTTTTCGTCGCCTCGCCATCGAGGTCGCCCTGATAGTCCTTCATCCTTCCTTCCTAGTCCGTTTTCTCAGTGTCGTCATCTTCGGGTCCCACGTCGCTCTCCTCAGAGGTACGGGTTCCACCCACTTGGCAAATGCGTTGTGGAACACCCGCAACACCCTGTTCCTTTGACCACTGGGGATGCAAAGTTTAAAGGGAATGTGTTCCTTTTCATTCACACGGTGTCCCAAGTTCCGGTATCGTTGACTATTCTCGTCCCCGTGTCCTTGAATTTCTCGGTTTCTTGGCGACCTCTCGTGCATCTCACGATCGTTTGCAGGGAGACCCAGTCACCACTGCTCGTTGACAGATCTGGAGGTTGCCGGAAAAAGGCATCGGCCACCACCTTCAACTTCCCTCGGCGATTTAGCATCGAACTGGGACTGTTGCAATCCCAGCGCCCACCGGGCGATCCTGCCAGTGGGACTTTTTATTGAGTTGAGCCACTTCACCGCTGGCCACTCGATGCCTTCAGCTGGAGACCCAGCTCCCTCCTCCTCCTTTGTATCTATATCTGTTATGAAGGGAGACCCAGCTCCCTCCTCCTTCTCTGCATTCATCTCTGTTGCGAAGGGAGACCCAGTTCCCTCCGCCTTCTCTGTCGCCGTAGCTTTTGCCCCCGGTGGGCGTTTCCTTGCTACTGAGAACTTTTCCTCCTCCGCCGTCGACCCTGTCGTCGGCGCCCCTGCGTTTCGAGGATCGGTTCCTCTGTCCGACTCCTCCCTTGGCCGAGCCCGTTGTCGTGCAAGCGACGTCCGTTCCCTGAACGGCGCGCTACCTAGCGACACGTCTACCCTCTTAAGTGTCGACTCCTCTTCTGTAGCCACGTTCCGTTGTTTCGCCCTTAACTCTCCACCTGGCAGCCCAGGATCCGGTCTCATTCTCCCTCGTTGCGTTTGCCGTCGAGCGAGCTTCTCCTGTCCTCCAGGCGTAGGAGCGCTCTCTATCGACGGGCCTTGAGCGACGGGGGTTGGTCCGGTTCCTGGCGGCACCTCCTGTTGCTCCGTCTCGCATCCTCCTCTCGGCACTCCCAGCTGCTCTCCTTGGATCGCCCTTCTGAGCGTACACTCTCCGCTCATAAAGCTGCGTATGGTTTTGGTTTTGATTGTGGCGTCCGTACGTCGACCCGCAATCTCCACCTTTGCAACCATTTTCCCTTCTTCCACCTTCTTACTGCTGTTTAGTGGGCGCCGCCCTGCTCCTGCGGGGGACGCCCTTGCCCGTTTCCCGTAGTCATGCGGTAGCAGCACTCCTGTGTGCTCCTCCCGATCCTCCCACAACTCCGGCAAAACATAACCTGTGCGTTGGGACATTCTCTCGCGAAGTGTCCCGCCTGCGCACACCTGTAGCACATCCGACGCGGATCAGATCCGTATCCCGTGTCCTGGGTCACCATCCGATGAGCCGTGCTCCTCTCAAAGTCCTTTCTTTGATCCCATACATTCTCGTACTCCGCCGCCATCTGAGTCAGCTGCGCAAGAGACGAGAAATCCTGTCGCCTCACATACAGCCTGTACTCAGGTGCAGCGTTCTCGTACACCCTATATAGCTCTTGTGCTGGACTATAGGCAGCGTGGCGCATCATCAGCCGTATCTCTACCAGATAGTCCTTAAATCTTTCTCCCTCCCGCTGCCGACATGAACTGAATTCTGAATTCGGCCCAGGACCCGTCCCTCAGTCCGCTGGTAAGGAACCACCTAGCAGCCTTATCCACGAGCACCTCGCTCACTACCCTGGGCATCCGGTCGAGATCGATACCATATGTGATGGCTCGCTCTTCCAGGATCTCTAGGAATAGAAGTGGGTCTGACTCTCCATCGTACCTCATGCCCCACTTCCTGACTTGTTCCGCTATACACCAAGACGGGCTCCTCTCATGACTGCTATTCGGGGCCGGAAACGGTCCTTTGACCTCGTCGTCGACCCTGGGATCTGTCGCTCACCGCTGGGACACTCAGCTTCCACGACGGAGCTGGGATAGGCTCCTGTAGTTGAGCTTTCCGCAGATCAAGTTCGGATTTTTGGTAAGCTCGGCCGCCGACACACGGCGCCGCGCTTCCCACCCCTGGATTTAGGCACTCACCTCCTTCCATTCTTTCAAATTTTGTTTGTCCTTTCCTGACGTACCTCGTGTTTTCTTCGTTACGCTTCGCTCGTGTTCTGGCGTTTCGCCCATTTTTCTTATCCCTTTTTTTTTTTTTTTTTTTTTTTTTTATTTAACTTAAAAAAAAACACTTCTTGTTCCACTGTTCACCAGTCTCTTGGCCCTTGGCCTTTATATATTTTTTTTTTCAAAAAAAACACTCAAAAAAAATATGGCTCTCGGCCCACTGTCTGCAAACAGAATTTTGCTTGGAGTTTTCTGGCCCTTGGCCCACTGTCCGCACATCAAAAAAATTGCCGCTCTGAGTTTCCGACTCACGGCCCACTGTTACGCTTTCCGTTTTTATGGCCTTCGGCCCATTGTTCACAAAACACAATTGTCCATAGTTTTTGGCCCTCGGCCCACTGTCCACACATCTTCGTTTTATGGCCATCGGCCCATTGTTCACACAGAACATTTTTTTTTGTTCATAGTTTTTGGCCCTCGGCCCACTGTCCACACATTTTGTCGCGAAGCACAAAAAAAAACCTAACCCTGACTCGTCGGCGGCTGCGCGTGCACATCACTCACTGACCATGTGCATTTTTTCTCTCGCGCGCTCGCGTTTCTCTCCGTTCTCCGTTCTCTGCACGCTGCAGGCTGTACTTTTGCGCCGTTGCGCTCGCATCATTCGCGATCCCGCTATCTCGCCGCTCTCGATTATCGCGACGGCCAATCACGTCGCGCCAAAAGAGTAGGTTAGGGTATAGCCGAATTTACATGCGTTATGTTCTAACTACCAACACCTTTATTTGCGCCGCGAATATGCCACGCCCCTTTGTTAGTACCAGAGTCCCTGCTCGGGCGCCACTTGTAAGGTTAGGTTTTCCACAGCCGGGGTAGGTCTCAATCTGACCAGGGCCGATCCTTACAAGACATTTGTAAGTTCGCTGGGACTCGAGGTTAAGGGAAAGGATTGGTATGGTTAGTGGTAGCTCTACTAGCCTCGTCCACTACTGGGTATCTCTGTTCGGTAGTGTCGCAGGTCGAGGAACACGTGAGGCGTCTCCGCCCCGGCTCTCTTCAAACCACATCGAATCTTTTTGCCGGGGTTATCCACGCGGCGAACGGAAACTAGCCTCGTCCTTTGCTACCAACGTTAGTATACTACTTCTCCTTTGGCTCTGTCTATCAGCGGGACTCGCCACGCCGACAGATCGAGACCAAAGGAGAGGGGGGAAGGGGGTTAGATTTAGTGGTTACAGTTTCTCTACACTACTGAAGGAAAACACAATTCATTTTCCTCCATCTGTTACAACTTTATTTATATTTCTTTAATTATTTAATGATTTTTACTCATCTACATCATTAGTTGCGCAGCCCTGCCGCACCGCTACTCACGTTTGTTTCCTATCCTCTCTTTTGGCGTTTGGCACGTGCCAAATTCTTTTCTGCACCGATGCAGCGCGTCGCGTGCCAAACCGAATTTACTCTTTATCTTCGATCATCCCGAGATCGACCTTTTTACTTGCCCGCCGGAAACCAACTGCTCTCACCTTCGGCTTGAGCCGCTCGTCCGCCCACGCAATGCAACTCCCCACAGCGCTCGCTCTTCACCGCGGAGCTTTCACCCCGCTGTGCAGAGTTGCATCGCCGATCGTTGGCGCGCACTCGAGCCGTTACCTATGAATTTGAATTAATCCTACCTTACATACTAAGTACTGCGCTTCATGCGTCTTCTCCCTTCCTCTTCCCTTAATAACTACAAAATATTCCACTTTCCTTTCCTTTTCCTTAATAACTACCAATTTAATCATATTATTTAAACCTATTTTTATTGTGAGGTGGCTCACTTGTGGGCCGCCTTACAGATTACTATGACTTTTTCGATGTAAAAATGTTTATGTAACTATTTTATTAAAGTATCTTTAGTCTTATATCGATATCTGTAGACACATTTATATACATGTGCAGGTGTAACTCTATAAGAATGAATGTACATACATATGTATATGTGCAGCTCATTTCGAAGTCCACAAGACCGAACAAAACCCAAAATCCTTCACACAATTCTAAGTCGAGGTAGGCACACGCCAATATTCACGACCCATGCACACATACATGTATGCAAATGTGTGTGAGCTATCCAAATGATCGAAATGTTGGGTTCTTCCAATTTCCACAGGCAGCAAGAATTGAGTTTCGCACACAAGCACACACAAATGCTCGTACATGTATGCAAATGTGTGTGAGCATCCAAATGATCGAAATGTTGGGTTCTTCCAATTTCTACAGGCAGCAAGAGTAGAGTTTCGCACACAAGCACACAAGTACACACAAATGCTCGTACATGTGAGCAAGAGACGGTAGTATGTGTGTATGCTCGTCGCAAAAACATATTTGCTAAGCGCACCAACGCTTTCATACCCTTCACACAAATAATAACGAAAATCTTAACATTTTGCATGAGCATGGCAAACCGTTTTCAGCAATTGGTATACCCTTTGCTCGGAAGGGAAGGAATGAAACCTCTCGGCGAACAAATTTCAATTTTTGTGATCTGCTGCTTGTGCGTACATACATATATATATATATATATATTTGAGAGAGCAGAGAGAGCAGAGAGAGAGAGAGAGTAAGGAAAAAATGGCATATAGTAGTGCTTCATATTAGAATTCAACCTTCTCGGTTGAGCGCTCGCAGCGTACTGATTTCGCTCCCCATTTTTTCACGAAGTTGAAAGGGTCTCCCGCCACTCATATTTATAGGGTCAATTTCGTTGTACTAGTTGTCCAGTCTATGTGTTGTATGGTTAGTGGTTCTGCGTCGCTCCGATCTGCGTCGCTCCGTTCTGCGTCGATCGCTGCTGTTAACGCTCTGTTAACCTTCTGTTAAGAACTCCGTGAGCTGCAGGTGAGTGTTTTGGTGTAGAATTTATAAAATATTTCGAATTTTACAAATTTTCCCATCTTTCCAGCCCGGAATATATTCTCTCCGATGCCCCTGCCTATGATCGGCCGCCGCCGCCTCTGCCCACGCCGGGTGCTGCTACAAAACATACCTCTTGTGTGTTTTTGTACTTCCTTTAGGCCCCGGTGGCGGTGCGGCTGTGTGTGTGTGTGGCGGCCGATGATTTTGCCAATTGGCGCACCATGTTCCTCGTCGCTGGTTCTTTCTCAGCCATGGCTGCGACTGCTCTTCGGACGGCTGCTGGTGTTCCGAAGGGGTGTCTGCGGTCGATCCGCGAGTTTCCCTCGGAATTTCGCAACAACAGACGTCGTTCGCAACTGCCTCCGGCGCGCCGCTTCTTGACGACGGTTGGCTTCCCGGCTCACTCCTCGGTCGCGCACAGCTTCCGCGAAGTCGCTGACCAGTGTGCGAGGATCGGCCGGTAAGTTCTTCCGTCGTCCAAGCTCGGACGGCCGGTGCATCCAGTTGCGTGGCCCACGTCTGTTATTGCTGCAAATTCCGAAAAAGACTCGACAGTCTTTATGCATGCCCATCTTATACTCTCAGCGTCGGCGCAGTTGACTGCGTCGTCGACAGTACTAACGGATCCTGCACAAGCTGGTCCTCTCTCTCTGTGCAGGTCACGCTCTTTCCACCCCTAGGCCTTAGCGCTGAATTCCAAGCAGACATCATGATTGCAGGCTACGGTATTACCCGAATGCCGCCCCGCTACACTGTCTCTCCTCACCCCGTTCCCTTTTCGCATGCGCATGCCCTATATATTGCATGTCGCCCTATGCGATGTTGTTTTTGACCGTTTTGTGTGTCGCCCTATGCGACGTTGTTGTTGCCCATTTTGCATATCGCCCCTGTGATGTTGTTAGTGCCCGTTTTGCATGTCAGGCTTGACAACTTCGTGTCGCCTCGTCCGCTAGCGATCGCTGCGCAGCTGACAAGGTTCACTCGCCTCCCGCCGAGTGCCTTGACCTCTTGCGCTTTGCTTTGTTGTTGTCTCTTCGCCATGAGCGCGCTCTCCCAGCTCTCACTGTTACAGCTGTGGGTGTTGTTGTTTTTTTTCGTTCTCGGCTTGCGCCGTTACAGCTGTTGGTGTTGTTGGTGCGCGCTCTCCCAGCTCTCACTGTTACAGCTGTGGGTGTTGTTGTTTTTTTTCGTTCTCGGCTTGCGCCGTTACAGCTGTTGGTGTTGTTGGTGCGCGCTCTCTCAGCTCGCACTGTTACAGCTGTTGGTGTTGTTGTTTGCTGTGCTTCCCCCGATGCGCGCGCAACTTGCTCGATTTTGATTTTGTGAGCGCTGATAACTGCTAGTTTAAGCAAATTTTACGCCTGTATATATTTTGAACAAATTTTCCAGGCATAAAATTTGCAAATTTTACGACTTTATATATTTTGAACAAATTTTCAGGCATAAAATTTGCTTTTGGTAGCAATACACATAGCTATGTGTATTCACTCCCTTTTTTTATACTCTGTTCCCAAAGGGAAAAAGAGTATATTGGTTTTGTGCAATGTCCGTCTTGCTGTCCGTCTGTCCGTATGAACGCAAACCATTTCGACGCTATTGAAGCTAGGGACTTGAAATTTGGAACACATACTCGTGTGTATCCTCGAATTATAAAGTGTTAAGATTTTCCCGATACGCCCACTAGGGGCGTGGCAAATCGGAAAATGCATTTTCCGGTATGTCAGAAACCCTGTTAGTTGAAGTGCTAAAGAGTTAAAATTTGGAACGTATACTCGCGTTGACAACCCAAGATCAAAAAGGTATGGCGGATATATCTACGCCCATTGGGGGCGTGGCAAATTGCGTAAAACTGTATCTTCTGCAGTTTTAGAGCTAGAATGCCCAAATTTGGCATGTAAGTTACTGTTAAGATCCTATAAAGATCGATGAAAAAATTATATATCCACGCCCCTTGGGGGCGTGTCAAATCGGATCTGACTATATAGTGATTTATACATATTCTTCTATATCTCGAGCACTATTGATGCTCAAGACTTGAAATTTGGAATATATACTCGCGTTGACAACCCACGATCAAAAAGATATGGCGGATATATCTACGCATATAGGGGGCGTGGCAAACCGCAAAAGCTTATATCTCCTAAAGTTTTAGAGCTAGACACTTCAAAATTGGCTAGTTGAGTTACTGGCGACCTCCTTTATCGATGACCCAAAAATAATTGTTACGCCCCTTTAGGGCGTGGCGCACCAAAAAATACCCTGTAATTTCCACATTTTTGGAAGGTAAGCTTCCAAAAATTGCTGTTACGTCAATTTAGACTCCTTCTAAGAATTGGCCAAAAATTACATGTCTACGACCACTGGGGGCGTGGCAAATTGTAATTTTATTTTGCAGAGCTCTTGAGTTAAAATTGCAGCAGAATCACCATCACAAGAATAATCCGGTAGGTGGCGCTAAACTGCAATATTCTTACATAGCGGAATTAGTCATAGTCATGTACCGCCGACATAAATAAGCTTAATTTCTTGCTAAGTAGGAAGAAAAAATTGTAAGAGACAAATAAATATATGTATTTCAATTTAATGTTTAAATAATTGACCATCTAATATTAATATACTTTTCCATAGCCTAGGTCAGTTATTTCGTTATTTTCGTATGTTGGCAATGCTTCAGACGATTCCCAAGTGGCACTGTTAAAAGACACAATTGGTTATGTAAAGAAAATCAATCACACTTTCAAATTAACAGACAACTCTTAAGTTAACAGACTGCTTTGCATAAAAATTATAAAATGCATGGTGCAGCTATATTTTTTTGTCTAGCTCATAAAATCATCATATTCATACAAACGATTGAAGCGAGCCATAATTTATAAAAATTTTACTCATTTACATATATATATTTTTAGAATTTTAATAAATATATAGTTATTTTGAGTCAGAAGCTAATTCGAGCGGCGACTTTAACAAATTAAGATAAGCTTTAAAATGTAATCTGCCAGAAGCCCCTATGGGAACAGAGTATCACGCAGTCGGTTGCGCCCGACTGCAACGTTCGTACTTGTTTTTTTTTTTTTTTTATATATATACTAGCCGCTGACTCACCCGCCTCTGCTCTATATGGCTTCAGATCCGCCACATGAGCTGTCCTGCTCCGTTTATCTGCCTCCGAGCTGATCCGGCAGATAACCGGGGAGATGAAAGTGACCACCGTATATGGTCCTCCATATCGGGGGGCCAGTTTCGCTGCGAATCCGTCAGCGGCATTGGCGTTTCTTTTCCCACACCTTGTCCCCTAGGGCCGGCTTCCACTGCCGCCTCCTTAGGTTGTAATGCCGCGCCTGATCCTGAGCAGCTTTCTCCAAACTTCGACGCACAATCTCAAATGCTTCGGCCATTTTTGTGGCCCTCTCCACTGGGCTCTGTGCCTCCTGGCCTGTACCAAGTGTCTGTGCGTCGAAGAGGGATTTGGGCAACCTTGGCTCTCGCCCTTGCGTGAGGAAGGCTGCCGTATACCATGTTGAGGCTGAAACGCTGCTATTGACTGCCAGTGTCAACTCCGGCAGCGCCTCATCCCAGCACCTTTGATCGTCGCCAGCAAATTGCGCGATCATCGTCTTCACCGTCCTGTTGGCCCGCTCTGTGGGATTTTCCTGTGGCGTGTATGGCGCTGTCAGCTGGTGGCGTACACCCAACTCTTCCAAGAAAACCTTGAAGGCCCGGCTCGTGAACTGAGTGCCATTGTCCGTAATGAGCACTTTAGGCGCACCAAATCGTGCCAGAATTCGTTCTCGGAATGCCTTTTGGAGCGCCGCCGTGTTTGCGCTCCTTAGCGGCACCATCTCCGTCCATTTGGAGAACCGGTCTATGAAGACCAATAGCATGGTGTTTCCATGCGTTGATCTTGGCAGCGGTCCAACAAAATCGGCGCATACAGTGGGCCACGGCTCTTCTGGGATTTGGGTGAGCATTTGTCCAGCCGCCTGCAGTTGACTGGGCTTGTAGCGCTGGCATAGCTCACACCGCTGCACGTATGCCCGCACATCCCGATACATACCTGGCCAGTAGTATCTCGCTGCCACCCGAGCAATTGTTTTTCGGCTCCCAAGGTGTCCACCGGTGGCTGCGTCGTGGTTCTCCTCGAGAACTTGTTTGCGCCGTTCCGTTGTCACACACAATTTCCACGCAGCCACATCCTCGTGGCCAGCTTGATGCTGGATGTGCCTGTACAGATTTCTGGACTCTTCCCTATTGTCCCGAAACTTCTGTGGGCTTTTGTTCAAGTCTTGGCGCAGCTTGGATATCCAGCGACATCCTGTCCCAGCTGGTATCTCTTTGCTCGTCACCAAGCGGCACGCCTCTTCGCTCAAAGGCTGCCGAGAAAGCGCATCCGCCACTACATTTTGCTTGCCCTTTCTGTAGCGTACCTCAAAATCGAACTGCTGCAACTCCAGTGCCCATCTTGCAATCCTTCCTGAAGGGTTCTCAATGGAATTGAGCCACTTCAGAGCCATGTGGTCCGTGACCACCACGAAATGGGATCCTTCCAGGTACGGCCTGAGCTTCCGAATGCCCCAAATGATGGCCAGACACTCCTTCTCAGTGGCCGAGTAATTTCGCTCAGCACTGTTTAGTGTCCGACTGGCATATGAGATGACGCGTTCCCCATCCTCAGAGGTCTGCGTCAAGATGGCCCCAAGCCCGTAGTTGCTTGCATCCGTCTGCAAGCAAAACGGCTTCGAAAAGTCGGGGCATACCAAGACTGGCGACTCCGTCAGTTTGGCTTTCACCATCTCAAATGCCTTTTGCCGCTCTTCCGTCCACTCCCATTTTGTGCCCTTTTTGAGCAGTGCATTGAGTGGATGCACTGTCGCAGCAAAGTCCGGCACAAAACGACGATACCATGAAGCCACTCCCACATATTGACGCAGCTCCTTGATGTTTGAGGGTGGCTTCAGCTCGGCAATCGCGGCTACCTTTTCCGGGTCTGTACGAATGCCATGCTCCGTCACCTTGTGGCCCAGGTACTTCAGCTCCTTCTTGAAGAAATCGCACTTGTCGATGTTGATCCTCAAGTTGGCCGCTCGAAGTCGCCGGAACACTTCTCGCAAGTTATCTATGTGTTCCTAACGCGTCTTCCCGATGATGATGATGTCGTCGAGGTAGGCAAAGGCGTGAGGCATCATCTCTGGACCAATGACCTGATCCAGCGCACGCTGAAACGTTGCGGGCGCAGAATGCAGCCCGAACGGCATCACTTTCCACTGAAACAGCCCCTTTCCTGGAACTGTGAATGCAGTCAGTGGCCGGCTGGATTTCTCCATGGGTATTTGCCAATATCCATTCTTGAGATCCAGACTGGTGATGTACCGTGCCTCTCGCAGCTGATCCAAAATATGATGCACCCGAGGTAAGGGATATGCATCTTTAATGGATCGGCTGTTCAGCTGCCGAAAATCTACACACAGCCGCCATTTCCCGGTCTTCTTCCTGACCATGACAATCGGCGCGCTGTGTGGGCTTTACGAGGGCTCAATGCAGCCTTTGGCCAACAGCTCATCCACTTGTTTATTTATTTCCGCCTGCATCTTTGGATTTTTGGGGAAATAACGCTGCTTTATGGGCCTCTTATCCTGCATTGTGATCCTGTGCTCGGTGATCCTGGTGGTGCCTTTCACATGCTGAAACTTCTCCAGCTCTTGTCTCATTAACGCATCCACCTCCATATCTTCATGGAGTGGTTGTTGGCTCTCCTCAGGTGCCACCTTTGGCGCCTCGGGGCCTAATTCCAGGCTGGCGGCAGCCACTGACAGCCTATCCTCCAATGGTGTGGCTGTCTCTGGATTTCTGGGCTTGATTTCCAATTTCAAGCCACCGCACTCCAGTGTGGTGCCAATGCCGGCCAAGAAATCCCAACCCAGCACCAGATCGTCGATCACTCCTGGCAGAATCAGCAACGGGATAAGGATTTGCTGACTCCCCAGTCTGATCTTCGCTTCCAACTACGAGTCCACCTGACTGCAGCTGCCGTCCGCCAGTCGTATGCGCCGCCGTGTGGCACGCAACACGCCTGCTCTTCGGAGCTTATTAGCGAGCCTTTCGCTAACAAAGCTACTTGTGGCACCTGTGTCGATCGTGGCCTTAAGCTGTTCGTCTCCAATGGCCACGATCGCCGTCAGCTGGCTGCCTTCGTCCTGAAGACTGCCCACTAACGCCTGGGGGCTCCTAGACGCTGCTCCCGCTCGCCCCTGGATGGCGGGTGTCGCTGGTCGTTTCCCGACTGGCAGCAGGCAGACGTTCGCACGCCTATTCGCCCGCACTGCCAGCAAAACGCCAGGACCTCGTTGCGGCAGTCTCTAGCCCAGTGCCTGTTCCTGGCCACACATCCGACACGCCCTGGCCGGATTCGGGATGTGTGTCCTGCTCACCGTGCCTGTCCTTGGCGCAGGACGAGGTCTCACATCATCCGTCATCCTCCGTGGGCTCTCGGCGTCGTCCATGGCCATCAACCGCGTACGATTTGACCGTTGCTGTTGCCGCAGTCTCTTTCGATCCTTCTCCAGATCCTCGAACTCGTCGGCCAACGCCATCAACTCCGTCAAACTCCGGAACTGATATGGGCGGGCATATGCGCGCAGATCGGGGAGGCTGTTGTTGTAAATCAACTTCAGCTCGCGGTCCGCCTCATAGCGCAGTGGGCGCATGAGGATCTGCATCTCCACCATATACACCTTAAATACCTCACCCACCATCTGTCTCCGATGTTTGACTTCGTCCTTCAGCTCCTCCAAGTAGTCTCTGGGCAGAAAAAACTCCTGGAAGCTTCGCACAAATGTTGGCCAAGCCGTCCAGTGCCTGTTGTTCGCCACGTACCACTTCAAAGCCATGCCTTTCAGCAGCTCCGGCATCGCTCTTGGGATCAGGTCCAGGTCCAGACCGTACGTATCGGCTGACCATTCGACCTGTTCCAGAAATTCCAAGGGCTTTGTAGTGCCATTGTAGCTCCATTCGCGCACCTGTTTGGCCACTTTGGCATAATCTGGAGCTGTACCGCATGGCCCACGCGTCCTGATCTCCGGTTGCGGTGTAGATGTGGCCCTCCACGCTCTTTGCTGGGAATCCTGCAGCCGCGCTGCCGCGCTAGTGGATGGCAAACACAGCCGCGCCTCATCCACGTCGTCCTCCACGACGGCGGTTGGGGCGTCATCTCTTAATGATGAATGGCATCCATGCAGGTTGTCCAGTTCAGCGATCCTGAGGAAATAAGGAATCCTTCCCTCATTCACCTCGACCCACTCGCCGAACTGTCTCCGCATCACATCCAATGTGCCGGATAAGCTCACCCCGAACTCATCCCCGTAACGCAGCACATCCTCTTTCTTCAAATTGTATACCTAAGCTCTCACCATTCTCACGCTTATCCTTCTTTCTTATCGCAGGGCCCCACGTTGGGCGCCAGTTGTAACGAACCTTCGGTAAGCCCCAGGTTCAAGCCGGGCCAGTTTCAGCCGACTGTGTGTTCGTGCCATCAAATTTATTTGTTGAAGCCCCTGCGATAATAAGTAGTCGATAATGTGTTTGGTTTGAGTTGAGATATATATTTTGAACGTGTTTCTTATAATTTACAATTCACGATATTCACAAGATTCGATGCCTGCCTGAGGTACTCCTGCTATATGCAAGGACTCGCCTCCTATCATGCACACCTGTACACAGGATTAGAGGATATGCGTTCAGCGTACTCCGGCTGTACGAGCGGTTGTGCCTTGGTTAGCTGTTGAGTGGTTCACGCACTCCAGGATGCGCCAGGATTTGCGCTGTATGCTCCGGCAGTTCGCTCGGATCACTTACAGCCCACTCCTACGGCTGGATTCGCTTACAACACACCACAGCTTCCCCTCAGACACAAGACGCACTCTTTCGCCCGGCTACGTGAACACCTACTCACTCCTGTCCCAGGTTTCGCCAACTTCTAGCGCTAGGTCCAGCTGCACCGCACCAATGTCCTTGTTGGTGGCAGCTGGTGGTCCTTTGAACTCGCTGGGTTGCCTATGATCCTTAATAGGCGTCCGAGATATCTTCCTTGGATATCCTTGGATTTTCCCACGATGTCCTTGATCTGTTGAAGTCCTTGATATCGATGTCCTTTCGATATCGGTGTCCTTCGATGTCCCTCGATGTCCCTGATGTCCTTTTTGGTTGATCACTACCTTCGCGTAGACTTTCGGCACTTTCACGTTCACTTTCACTTTTTGATACTTTTTTACTGTCTGTACTGAGCCACGGGCGCCTTTTTATAGCCCAGACGCAGGCCATGCTTCGTGCTCTAACGGCTCCTCGCTCGGCTCTGGAGCGGGGCCTGTCTGTCGCTCGTGCTTGATTTAACGGCAACATCACGTGATCTTTTGCGACGCCAAATGTCGCTTGATCGCGTGGCAGCCGCTCATTGGCCGAAATACCGTTATGGCTGTGCGAGTGAAAGAATCCACTACTTTCACTCGGCCACGAACGGTACCTCGGCCAACGGTCGCCGATGATCGTCGTTTGAGCGACGCGAGCCAATTGCTGAATCTGTAGGAGCGAAAGAGCCGAACCATCTTTCGGACTCTGACCCTTTCCAGTCGCGAGGGCCGCTCCTACAGTACTCGCGTCGCTGTGTGGAGCAACATACATATGCACGTATATGCATATAAACACATAGCAACTACATTTATTTATATACACTACTACGTGCATACATATATTGCTCCTCACGATGCATGTCATATATTTCTATTGGATCTTTCCTATTTTGATCAACAGTGATCTCCTACCTAATGTTTCGTATGGCTTCACGGGCCATACTCTAACGGGCGACGCAATTATCGCTTCCGCTTACAAGTTTTTTTTTTACAATATTTGCTTATATTTATATATTATATTAAAAAAAATTTTCGTTGGGCGCTCTTTGTAGCGCTACCGGTCCTTTGTAGACTGTAGTTGTCCTTGGCTCAACTTGTTGCGTTGAACGGGGCCGGTGCAGGTCATCGCACAGGCTATGTTGGGGCGCCGGTGCCGGCCTTCTTGGTACAAGTGTACCTACAATGGGGGCTTCCCAGGGGTCCCTCGCAGTCTGCTGGGCATGTTTTCTCCGGTTTCTGCAGGATGTATCTGGGGACTATATGTGGTTTATTATTGTTGTTGATTACTGGTATAACTGGTGTAGAGGGTGGTTTTCGTGATTCTTTTAATTTATTTTGCGCCGACTCGATGTAATCGAGTTCGGCTTGCAGTTTTATTGTCGCCTCCCAACGTAAAGGTTGGTCGGGGGCGAACAGCAGTTTTAAAATTTCTGCTTTGCGTTTTTTAATTTTATTCTTAATCCACCGCGCCCAGTGGATTTTTTTTTGTATCACTCATCACACCCTACTCACCAGTTATACGTCCACTTTAGTCCACTTTAGTCCACTTTAGTCCACTTTAGTCCACTCCAGATCCTGATGTCCTGATGTCCTTGTGCCAAATGTCAAGGTCGCCATGTAGAATATTCATTCCATCTTATTATATAATCTTTGTTAAAAATACCAATGCATGTGTTGGTTTGTTGAAATACGTTTATTGAATGATTCTTTATTATACCCTGAACCCATTGAAAATGGGAAATCAGGGTATAATGGTTTTGTTAAGCCAAATGTATGTAACAGGCAGAAGGGGGCGTGGCAGACCCCATAAAGTATATATATTCTTGATCAGGGAGACGAGCGGAGTCGATTTTAGCCCTGTCCGTCTGTCTGTCTGTCCGTCTGTCCGTCTGTCCGTATGTATGAACACGTCGATATCAGAACATATAAGAGCTAGAGACTTGAACTTTGTTTGACTTTTTTTGGAAGTCCCTGTATAGCACGCGCATATTGAGTTTGTTTTAGAAAATCGATAACTATTCCCGTTCTATTGTTATCGATTAAAAACCTAATCGAAATGAAGTTAATAAATTATATCTCGTACATCTTTGGAGCTAGAGTCTCAAAATGTTGCATTTAGCTTCATTTATATTTTATACAATTTCGGTTTTTGTTAGATTTTGGATATTGGTTCAAAATTTTTCAAAAATTTTCAAATTGAAGGTTAGTTGCAAATATAGCCAATATGTGAATGAGTTTGCGATTTTATACAACTGCAAAATATTCAATATAATATGTAGATCATATGCTGATAATTTCATTGAAACCCATTGAGTATCACAGAATTAATTAAACAAAACGTTTTGTCAATTGCAACATGTGACCAGAAACCCACCCCCGTTTTCATTTTTTCTATACATGTGCACACATATATTGAGACATTCGAATGCGAGCATTCTTGTCTGTTCTAAGAATCACAACAATTACAGCTGACTGCTTGAATTTTGTTATAATTCTTAGCTGACTTTAGTTTCGAATTTGCTATTGTTTAATTAAACAGTGCAGTGGCGGTGTTGATAGAAGCGGGGCACGCCGTGCCTTGCAGGACTAGGTTCAAACCCAGTCGATGTGAAATATTTTTATGTCGTATTTTCTTAATTTTTTATTTTTTTCTTTTATTAAATTATTATTACTCTTTAAAAATTATATTATATTCTTTAAAAAAAAAACATGCTATTTGATTGTGAAAGTGCAAGATTAGCAATTTAATTAAATTTTGTATAAGTTTGTAATGTATACAAGATACGGAATATATTTAAGGACGCATATCGGACGGGGTTCAGGGGATCTCCTAGTCGGGTACCCCCGACTAGAGTTTTCTTACTTGTTTTACAGTAGAATTGTTCTTAGCCTAATTACATGTGATTCTTATACATAAGGCTCTGCCGCTGATGGCAGCAGAGCGGGAGCGTAGTATGTATGCTTGTGTGTATATATATGTGTGTATATTATATGGAACATACTACAATGTCTAAAAAATTAAGCTCTTGAAGTTTATCCTCATCGTCAAAGTCTGATACTTCAGCTTTAGCATTTTCCTGATATTCTTGTTCTGCATTTTCAGGATTTCCCTCTTGTGAGATGTGATTTACTCTCTGCTGCTTTGGGCCTGTGTATCTAGCTGTTCCACTATTTGCTCTTTTCGGAACCTGATTTTGATACGATATATTAAAAGCATTAGCTTGGTTTGATTGAGTCTGTTGTCTGAATCGGGAGTAAGTATCGACTTCCATTGGTTGAGGCGGTTCTTGCTTTGGGCCTTGGTTACTAGATTGTGGTTTTTGTTTATAAAAAAGATTTTTTCCTTGATGCGAGGTATTTTTTTCTGGAGTGAAATTCTTCTTTGTTCTTGGCGTTGAGCCTTTTCTTCACTGTTCCTTGCAAAACTGTTTGCGAATTGGAGACGTTCGTGGTTCGATTCGACTTCTTGAGCCAAGGCTTAAAGCTGACGATAAGTCCTTTGGTCTTGCCAAAAAAATAACATCACTCATTTATTTTATTGCTCCTGAAATAAATACTCTTAATGCGATCTATACTTTTCTTTCATTGAATTAGATAAAGCTTGGTCATATGTTATAATTGTTTTATTAGTGAGAAGTGTCAGTTTTTTCTATATCTCCTCATAATATTCGATAATAGTAAGATTTCCCTGACGTAGAGCAGACATTTCTTGTTCTATCAGGTAAATCGGCATACGTAAAGTCAAGTCTGTTTATGATCGCTTTGAAATTTAATGGTGTGCCATACGAAGCTAACACAGTATTGGCTGTACCTCTTATCTTGTTCCTATTTATCCCCATTGCCTGATAATATTTTGAACTTCCTACATAGTCTTCAAACACTTTATACGCTGACTGCGCGGCTGTGCGCCATGAAACATACATTTCGATTTTTCCCTCAAATTCGGGCAGAGATTTCACCATGTCTAAAGTTTCGTCAAATGTTATACTACGGTCTATTTCGGCATCTTTAAAAATTTCTACCTCGGGTACGGACACTGATGTTTTCTTAAACTCATTCTTTAAATATTCCATCTTCCTCTTGAACATTGCTGCTTAGTTTTCAAGTGCAGAGTTAACTGCATACTCGAGTAGAGTTTTAATGCTTGCTTCGTTAAAGGACATTTCGCTTTTTATTTGGTTTGGTATCAGTTTATTTTTAATGTCTCCTATTAGTTCTTCTAATTCACTATCGAATTCCTCAATTTAACAATCACTCATAATGTTTCAATTGTATATTTAAAAATATTTTTTTTCAAAGATTCAAATTTTAAACACTTGTAATGATTCTTTTTTTTTTAATCTTTTTTATTTATTTTATATTTTTTTAAATTTATTTTAGATAAGCACTCCACTTACATGATTTTCTCTTTGTTTCGGTTTTGTTCTTTTTTTTTGTGTTCCCTATTTTGTGTGGTTGGTGTATTTGTAAAGGTGTCCTTGCTGATGGTGGTTGATCGCGCTGGAACTGTTCTCTGCTAACTCTGGGGTGTGTCTAGGGAGAGGTGTCTCCGCTAGTAGTTGAAGAATTTGCTGGATCAATTCTCTGCTAACTCGGGTGTGTCTAGGAAGAGGTGTCTCCGCTAATCATAGAATTTTCTGGACTGTCTTTTTATACCCTGAACCCATTGAAAATGGGAATTCAGGGTATAATGGTTTTGTTAAAATGTCAAATGTATGTAACAGGCAGAAGGAGGCGTGGCAGACCCCATAAAGTATATATATTCTTGATCAGGACGACGAGCTGAGTCGATATAGCCATGTCTGTCCGTCTGTCCGTCTGTCCGTCTGTCCGTCCGTCCGTATGTGTGAACGCGTCGATTTCAGAACCTATAAGAGCTAGAGACTTGAAATTTTTTTTGGAAGTCCCTGTATATCACGCGCATATCGAGTTTGTTTTAAAAAATCGATAACTTTTCCCGTTCTTTTGTTATCGATTAAAAACCTTATCGAAATGAAGTTAATAAATTATATCTCGTACATGTTTGAAGCTATGGTCTCCAAATTTTGCATTTAGTTTCATTAATATTTTATACAATTTCGGTTTTTGTTAGATTTTGGATATTGGTTCAAAATTTTTCAAAAATTTTCAAATTGAAGGTTAGTTGCAAATATAGCCAATATGTGAATGAGTTTGCAATTTTATACAACTGCAAGATATTCAATATTATATGTAGATCATATGCTGAAAATTTCATTGAAACCCATTAAGTATCACAAAAGTAATTAAACAAAACGTTTTGTCAATTGCAACATGTGACCAGAAACCCACCCCTGTTTTCATTTTTTCTATACATGTGCACACATACATTGAGACATTCGAATGTGAGCATTCTTGTCTGTTCTAAGAATCACAACAATAACAGCTGACTGCGTGAATTTTGTTATAATTCTAAGCTGCCTTTAGTTAAAATTTGCTACTGCTTGTCTAAGCGGTGCAGTGGCGGTGTTGATAGAAGCGGGGCACGTCGTGCCTTGCAGGTCTGGGTTCAAACCCAGCCGATGTCAAATATTTTTATGTGTCGTATTTTCTTAAAATTTTTTTTTTTATTTTTTTTTTTATTAAATTATTATTACTCTTTAAAAATTATATTAAATAATATAAATAATATAATATAAAAAACATGCTATTTGATTGTGAAAGTGCAAGATTAGCAATTTAATTAAAATTTGTATAAGTTTGTAATGTATACAAGATACGGAATATATTCAAAAACGCATATCGGACGGGGTTCAGGGGATCTCCTAGTCGGGTACCCCCGACTTGAGTTTTCTTACTTGTTATACCCTGAACCCATTGAAAATGGGAAATCGGCTTATAATTTTTTTGTAAAAATGTATGTAATAGGCAGAAGGAGGCGTGGCCGACCCCATAAAGTATATATATTCTTGATCAGCTCGACAAACTGAGTCGATATAGCCATGTCCGTCTGTCCATCCGTCCGTCCGTCCGTCCGTGTGAACGCAGCGGTCTCGTAAACCACAAAAGCTAGAGATCTGAAATTTGAAATTTATACTCGTGTATACCCTACGCAGTACGAGTTTATCAATTTTTTCGATAACTCATCCCATTTCCTTATTATCGATGAAAATCGATAAGTTTACTTTGTTTTTCAAGCGTAACTTGAATACTGTTTTAGCTATAGATTTCAGATTTTCCGTGTATATCCGTGTATTGACAACAGTCATTTTGTAATTTTTGGATTTTCGATGCCACGCCCCTTTCCCCCAAAATTTGAAATAAACGTATTTCAAATACTAGAACTTGTGCTTTGGCAAATACATACATATGAATGTCGTTAGTACGCCTTAGAAGTTTGGTTACGAAAGTCCATCCTATTCAACAGAAAAGTTTCCATAATATTGCTCATACTGCAGGCCAAGCGTTGCCCATGCGCAGTCGCTGCGTAAACTGCGCAGTAGCAGAGCAAGTGCTTGTGCGTGCGTGTACATGTGTGTGTGTGTGTGTGTATTTGTGTTGTTTGTATATACGTATATATAGAAGAAGCGTAAAATGATTTGAATATCGAATCTTCGCAGGGTTCAGGGTACCTCTTAGTCGAGCAGTCTGGACTAGAGTACTCTTACTTGTTTTTCTTTAGCTTATCACTTTAGTGTTTCACTTGTGTTGTGGTTTACTTATTTCACACTTTGGTCTTTTAATTTTTAGTTTTATTTATTTTAAGTATTAGTGTTGGTTGCTTTTATTATACCCTGAACCAATTGAAAATGGGAAATCAGGGTATAATGGTTTTGTTAAGCTGCCAAATGTATGTAACAGGCAGAAGGGGGCGTGGCAGACCCCATAAAGTATATATATTCTTGATCAGGGAGACGAGCTGAGTCGATTTAGCCCTGTCCGTCCGTCCGTCCGTCCGTCCGTCCGTCTGTCCGTATGTATGAACGCGTCGATCTCAGAACCTATAAGAGCTAGAGACTTTAATTTTTTTTTGGAGGTCCTTGTATAGCAGGCGCAGATCAAGTTTGTTTCAAAGAATCGATAACTTATACCGTTTTAATTTTATCGATTAAAAACCTTAACGAAATACAGTTTTTTAATTCTATCTCGTACATATTTGGAGCTAGAGTCTCAAAATGTTGCAATTAGTTTCATTTATATTTTATACAATTTCGGTTTTTGTTATATTTTGGATATTAGTTCAAAATTTTTCAAAAATTTTCAAATTGAGTTTTAGTTGCAAATGTAGCTAATATGTGAATGAGTTTGCAATTTTATACAACTGCAAGATATTCAATATAACATGTAGAT
Source organism: Drosophila leonis (assembly GCA_035045365.1). Lineage (NCBI taxonomy): Eukaryota > Metazoa > Arthropoda > Insecta > Diptera > Drosophilidae > Drosophila > Drosophila leonis. The sequence goes on from JAWNPC010000556.1 coordinate 352,323, forward strand.
CATATGCTGAAAATTTCATTGAAATCCATTAAGTATCACAGAAGTAATTAAACAAAACGTTTTGTCAATTGCAACATGTGACCAGAAACCCACCCCTGTTTTCGTTTTTTCTATACATGTGCACACATACATTGAGACATTCGAATGCGAGCATTCTTGTCTGTTCTAAGAATCACAACAATAACAGCTGACTGCGTGAATTTTGTTATAATTCTAAACTGCCGTTAGTTCAAATTTGCTACTGCTTGTCTAAGCAGTGCAGTGGCGGTGTTGATAGAAGCGGGGCACGTCGTGCCTTGCAGGTCTGGGTTCAAACCCAGCCGATGTCAAATATTTTTATGTCGTATTTTCTTAATTTTTTATTTTTTTTCTTTTATTAAATTATTATTAATATTATTCTTAAAACAAAAACTACTTTTTTGACAAACATGCTATTTGATTGTGAAAGTGCAAGATTAGCAATTTAATTAAATTTTCAATAAGTTTGTATGTATACAAGATACGGAATATACTTAAAAACGCATATCGGACGGGGTTCAGGGGATTTCCTAGTCGGGTACCCCCGACTAGAGTTTTCTTACTTGTTTTTGTTTTTCGTTTGTTGTATTTTGTTGTTTATATTGTTGCAGTTTCAACGATGTCGATCCAACGATGTTGAGATGCTGCTATAAACTTTTGGGTGAGTAGATAGAACCACAGTTGGGTGCCAGTTAGAAGTTGTTGGTAATTATTTGTGTGGAGCTGCGAAATAATACTATTCCACTTGTTACGACTGTTCAGCTTTATTATTCAAATCAGACTAAAATCTAAAATACAAAAAGGTTCTTAGGCAAAGCTAGCCCTGACCTATATTTGCTGACGCAGCGGTTTGGTCAAACGGATCGTAAGAATGGTATGCAGCTCCACAATAGTTCTTAGAATTGGTTGGCTGCAACTTTGTATGTTATATGCTGATTGCAGCACTGTTGTGGAATTGTACTGGACAGCGGGCAAGTACGGAAATGTTTACATAAAAGATATTTGATTCATTTTTCGGGTCGTTGACGTATTGCTGGGCGGATGTGTTAACTTATATATAAACTTTTGTGGTTTGCCATGCTCCCTGTGGGCGTAGATATATCAGCCACATCTTTTATCTTGGGTTGTCAACCCGACTATATATTTGGTATGACTATTGTCAACGCGAGTATACGTGGCAAATTTTAAATCTCTAGAACTTCAACTAACAGGATTTCTGACATACCGGAAAATGCATTTTCCGATTTGCCACGTCCATAGTGGACGTATCGGGAAAATCTTGACATTTTACAATTCGAGGGTGTACACGAGTATATGTTCAAAATTTCAAAAGTATTTCAAAAAGTATCTAGCTTCAATAGCTGTGAAATGGTTTGTGTTCATACGGACAGAAGGTCAGACGGACGGACAGCAAGACGGACATTGCACAAAACCAATTTATCATTTCACTTTCGTGAATGAGTATAAATATGTACGTATTTTAAATTAGATTTAATTATTTTTTTGCTAAGCGACGCAGCTTTTTAGGAATGTCATAAGATCCAAGCAGGCAAGAGGAATCCCGATGCAAAAAAAAGGGTGGGCTAAGTCTGTCGCCGTACAATATAGAGCCAACATTCGCCCAGCTTAGAGGCATGTATGTTTGTATGTGTTTTTCTATTCTATATCCCTAATTTCTTTCCATCTGTAGCGACCGTTGGCACATGAATCTAACAAAAGCGCACGAATTTAAAAAAATTATAATAAAACAGCGTATGTAGCTGCAGTTCCTCGACAGTGTCGATTTCTGTTTTATTAAGGATATTATATTAGCAGAATTTTTTGTTGAAAGGATAACTTAATTGAAATCGGTTATTAGTTTGTCTTTGTCAGCGACCCAATTTGCGTGTTTTATATCATAAAAATATTTTTTAAGAGTATTTAAATTAAAGTAAAGTTTTTACTGGGAGATAATGAGATGATGAGCTCATATTGGTTGATAATTGACAGTTGTTTGCTAAACAAAATATTAATTGTAGAGGATTGGCTTCTACAACTAGCTGGTATATAAGACTGTTTCACTGTAAAATGAACTGATAAACCACTTGATATTAAGAAATCGTATAGTAATGTTCCCCAACAACCCCAGAGTCTAAGTCGGCTATCAAAGTCCGCACACAGCAAGAAGTTTTCAGGAAGTGCGGTTAGAATGCGGATATCATTTGAAAAGGTATCTTTTTGTGAAGAATCTACTCGGCCTCCAGGAAAATAACAATAGATAACAGTATAATTTCTTGCTATTAATAACATTTGTGCCAATAGATTCTATGGCTGGCATATTTCACAGTTGATCGATCGTTCTGGACATTCAGTGTTTTTATGATTACCTGCACAGATTCAATCACATTGGGTGATTTGATTGCTCTTTCTCTTTTGATACTCGCAATTAAGTTGATAAATGAGTAACTTTTTCTAAGCTCGTTAACCGATAAAGATTTTTTAGTGAAATAGACCACCCATAAAATTAATAGTTATTAGGTCTTTTCAGTTTAGGTCTTTTTCTTTTATCTAATTCCGTTACTAAAGTTTTGTAAGGCTTATCATTTTTGCCGGCATAATTGAAGTATTTAATTTTACCCTTAAATGAACGGCAAGTGGATTCGTAGTTTTTTATATCCATACAATGGAGTTTGATTCCGATTGACATCTATTTAATAGAGTATTGAGTGCAATTTGTTGTATTTAAGTACCGTTATTAGAGGAACATACACTTGGTTTTTATTATTGATTCGCTCTACTAGTTCAGCAGCATTGTTAATATTATTATTGCTGTCTCCGCACGACGGCGTTAAGGTTTGTAGTGGCAAGTCTTAGTCTTGTGTTCGTTTACACGAGCGACTGTAGCCGCACGCAGAACTTGTGCTGTTTGTCCCGTTAGGAAAAAATATTTTGTTGTTGTTGTTGCTGTTTGTGTCTGTACTTGAGTCTTTTCTTCTGCTTTGCGTAGCGGCTAGCAAACTCATCGACCGACGACCGACCGACTGGCAAAAAGGAACTGATATTTAATATATTGCAAATTTTTTATACCCTGAACCCATTGAAAATGGGAAATCAGGGTATACTGTTTTTGTGAAAATGTATGTAATAGGCAGAAGGAGGCGTGGCCGACCCCATAAAGTATACATATTCTTCATCAGCTCGACAAGCTGAGTCGATATAGCCATGTCCGTCTGTCGGTCCGTCCGTCCGCCCGTCCGTCCGTCCTTGTGCGCGCAGCGATCTCGTAAACCACAAAAGCTTGAGATCTGAAATTTGAAATGTATACTCGTGTATACCCTACGCAATACGATGTGCTGCAAGGAAACATTAATTGAATAATATGAAAAGTACTACTGAAGGTCGTACTGAAAGGGACTGAAAGGAATTAATATCAATATCAAGCGGTGGAGGTATACTGAGTCAAATGATTTACTGAAATCATTACATATAATATAAGTTTGCATTAAAAAAAAAAACTGTCATTGACATCGAATTTGATCGATTTTGATTTGGATTTACAAAAATGTTGTAAAGTCGATGTTATTATTTTTTTAAATAACTTCGGAATAGCAGATAGTTTCGCAATTCATCTGTAACTAGAAATGTCAGACCTACAACCTTAATTATGTAAGCGGATGATGAAAGACTCTTTCTAAATGGAATGGATACAGCATGAACATGCCAAATACATAGATAATAAAGAATACAGAATAACCTGCGCGTTATCTTTACACTAAGTAATAAAAATGTCATCCCTTAGCTGCAGCGACCAACGCAGGGCATAATAATGAGCCTAGACAACGGCTCAAACAACTAAAAAGGGACACTTGTGTAAACATGTTTCCACATATGTGCATGATAATAATTACCCTTCCAGTGACTGGAAGTAGTTTTAAGATTCTCATGTTAGGTATATAAGACTAGTATTTTAAGTGAATAACACAGTTCACATCTTGAATTCGGTAAATGTGGAGGTGTTTTTAAAAACATCATCTTAAGATTATATATTATTCTGTTCTCCCCCACCAGAGGTAAGAGACAGAGTTTATATAACAGTGGTGCTTAAATTCGCAAAAGAGAATTTGTAACGTTGGTGGTCTGTATCCGCCAAAAAAAGGTAAAAAAAACAAAAAAAAAACAAGTAAGAGTGCTCTAGTCGAGGCTGCTTGACTAAGAGATACCCTGAACCCTACGAAGATGCAATATTCAAATAATTTTACGCTTCTTTTATATATACATACTATTGAATAATACAAGTATAGCAGGCAGTAGTGCTGTAAAACTATCGATGGTTGCAATATTCAATAGTTTCGATGGTTTTACAACAAATATTCAATAGTATTCGATAGTACTATCGAAAATATTTTCAACTTCAAAAACAAACTAAATAAGTGCATATTTAACAATAAAAATAAACATTTTAATAAACATTTCTTTGGAAGCAATTTCAAAGGGAGCAAGTATTTGGGACAAGTCTTTTAGTATGTTGATTTTGTCAGCTGTAAGAGGCTGAGGCGCTTTCGGACAAGCTTAGAAGTGTTTTATTGATTGCTTCATGTGTTTCTAAGACTATTTCAATCATTAGGAATGCACTGTTCTTGTGGCAATTTCCTGTTTTAGACTATATTTAGTTCCCATAAGTGGAGAATCTTTAAATGACTTTTTTGAAGCAGATCACACGCTTTGATCATTGAGCTTGCATTATCTGTCACAATTGCCGCTATTTTATTCAAAATTCCAAATATTACCGCTATCGATAGTAAACAAAAACCATCGATCGCTACGCAAAAATATAAAAATTCGATATATCGATAGTACCATCGATAGTTTTACAGCACTAGCAGGCAGTTAATAATATAATATTAAATAATGAGACGGTGGTTTTATGTTTAAATATATGAGTTGTTCTTTAATGAATACTTTTCAACTGTACGCTCTCGTCGCTTAAAGTGAACTGAACTGAGGAGACATAAAGCAGATGAAGTATTGTGTGTGACGATGATGTTCGGCTAGTCCCGTTTCCTTTCATCTATTTGCTTTATCTTCTGTTCTTAATGTTGCTTTTGCCATTTCGCAACACATACATACAAACAACACATACACCCACACACATGTACACGTACGCACAAGCAGTTGCTCTGCTACTGCGCAGTTTACGCAGCGACTTTTATATACATACATACGAACAACACATACACTTACACACACACATGCACACGCACGCACGAGCACTTGCTCTGCTACTGCGCAGTTTACGCAGCGACTGCGCGTGGGCAGCGACTGCGCGTGGGCAGCGCTTGGGCTGCAGTATGGGCGGCAATATTATGGAAACTTATTTGTTGAATAGGTTTGCTTCTAGATAGACTTTCGTAACCAAACTTCTAAGGCGTACTAATGCCATTCCTTTGAACGTAATTGCCAAAGCACAAATTTCTAGTATTTGAAATAGGCTTTTTTCAAATTTTGGGAGAAGGGGGAGTGGCATCGAAAATCCAAAAATTACAAAATGTCTGTTGTCAATACACGGATATACACGGAAAATCTGAAATCTATAGCTAAAACGGTATTCAAGTTACGCTTGAAAAACAAAGCAAAATTATCGATTTTTATCGATTATAAGGAAATGGAATGAGTAATCGAAAAAAATTATAATCTCGTACTGCGTTGAGTCACTAACCATACGACACATAGATGGGTCATCTAGAACAACAGTTTTCACCACCAAAAAAGTGTGGTTGGCGTCCCACACATATTCGTATTCGCTCGTGTCTCTCATTTTGAGGTTCGAGCAGTGAAAATCTGAGAGGCAAAATCAGTTCGCTGCGAGTGCTCAACCGAGATGGTTGAATTCTAATATGAAGGTTGAATTCTAATATGAATTCGTTACTCTTTCTCTCTCTCTGCTCTCTCTGCTCTCTCAAATATATATATATATATATATATATATATATATATATATATATGTATGTACGCACAAGCAGCAGATCACAAAAATTGAAATTTGTTCGCCGAGAGGTTTCATTCCTTCCCTTCCGAGCAAAGGGTATACCAAATTGCTGAAAACGGTTTGCCATGCTCATGCAAAATGTTAAGATTTTCGTCATTATTTGTGTGAAGGGTATGAAAGCGTTGGTGCGCTTAGCGAATATGTTTTTGCGCGAGCATGCACACATACATACTTACAGTCCCTTGTTAACATGTACGAGCATTTGTGTGTGCTTGTGTGCGAAACTCTACTCTTGCTGCCTGTGGAAATTGTAAACACCCCACATTTTGATCATATGGCTAGCGCACACACATTTGCATACATGTATGTGTGCGTGGGTCGTGAATATTGGCGTGTGTCTACCTCGACTTAGAATTGTGTGAACCATTTTGGGTTTTGTTCGCTCTTGGTGAATTCCAAATGCGCTGCACACATGCATATGTACATACATACATTCTTTTAGAGTTACACCTGCACATGTATATAAATGTGTCAACAGATATCGATCCAATACGATAATTACTTTAATAAAATAGGTACACAAGCATTTTCACATCGTAAAAATCATAGTAATGCACTAACTAATAAGTTCATTTAATTCTATTGAATATTTCGTTATACAAGATTTAATTAGATCAAGAAATTCATATGTACTCACAGGTGCCACAATGCATCAAGCTATACTTCATATTGCCAAAATGACTTGCAAATCATAAATGCTCATTTGACAGTCACTCTACAATACAAAGCAAACAAAATCTACCAACTACTGAATCCGCGACACACTCGACAAATTCGATCATCGCAGCCCTTACACACACATATACAAATGTATGTGTGCAGTCCACAAGATCAAACAAAACCCAAAACTCTAAGTCGAGGTAGGCACACGCCAATATTCACGACCCACGCACACATATGTACATGTATGCAAATGTGTGTGCGCTAGCCATATGATCAAAATGTGGGGTGTTTACAATTTCCACAGGCAGCAAGAGTAGAGTTTCGCACACAAGCACACACAAATGCTCGTACATGTTAACAAGGGACTGTAAGTATGTATGTGTCAATGCTCGCGCAAAAACATATTCGCTAAGCGCACCAACGCTTTCATACCCTTTACACAAATAATGACGAAAATCTTAACATTTTGCATGAGCTTGGCAAACCGTTTTCAGCAATTTGGTATACCCTTTGCTCGGAAGGGAAGGAATGAAACCTCTCGGCGAACAAATTTCAATTTTTGTGATCTGCTGCTTGTGCGTACATACATATATATATATATATATATATTTGAGAGAGCAGAGAGAGAGAGAGAGTAAGGAAAAAATGGCATATAGTAGTGCCTTATATTAGAATTCAACCATCTCGGTCGAGCGTTCGCAGCGAACTGATTTTGCCTCTCAGATTTTCACTGCTCGAACCTCAAAATGAGAGACACGAGCGAATACGAATATGTGTGGGACGCCAACCACACTTTTTTGGTGGTGAAAACCGTTGTTCTAGATGACCCATCTATGTGTTGTATGGTTAGTGGTAGAGTATACACGAGTATATATTTCAAATTTCAGATCTCTAGCTTGTATGGTTTACGACATCGCTGCGTTCACACGGACGGACGGACGGACAGACGGACATGGCTATATCGACTCAGTTTGTCGAGCTGATCAAGAATATATATACTTTGTGGGGTCGGCCACGCCCCCTACTGCCTGTTACATAAATTTTCACAAAACCATAATGGTTCAGGGTATAAACCCTGATTTCTCATTTTCAATGAGTTCAGGGTATAACAAGAGTGCTCTAGTCGAAACTGCTCGACTAGGGGATACCCTGAACCCTGCTTAGATGCGATATTCCAATCACTTTGCGCTTCTTTTTATATATACATACAATACAAGCACACGCTCTGCTAACTGCACAGTTTACGCAGCGACTGCGCTTGGGCTGCAGATGGGCTATATTATGGAAACTTGTTTGTTGCATTAGTTTTCTTTTATCTTACTATTCACAATCATATGAATGTATTTTTTAAGGCACAAGTTTCTAGTATTTCCAATACGTCTTTTTCAAATTAGGGGAGAAGGGGACGTGGTATCCAAAATCCAAAAATTAAAAAATGTTCATTACACGGATATACACAGTAAATCTGAAATCTATATACACTTTACGGAGTCTGTATACATTTGACATATATTTGACATTTTAACAAAAACATGATTTCCCATTTTCAATGGGTTCAGGGTATAAAAACAGAGACACATACCAAGGAAACACGAAACAAACTAGCACAGGGAGGGGATAATCAAGACTAAGCGTTTTAATGCTTATGTTAATGTTAGCATTACTCTGCCAAGTATCAAGTGCAAAGATAACTAAAATCGACAAGATTACGATTACGATTTCAAAATGAAGTAACAACTCGACAATCTATTTAGACCCAATAGGTGAAGTAGAAATAGTAACTTCATCTTGGGATCTAATTATTTTCTATAACCTACAATCATATTTCGAAAAGCTAAAGAAAGGTAGTGATTTGGAAAGAAAAATGAGAGGATAGTGTACAAAACTACATAATTGAATGGTGTTTAAAGTGTTGTAGAAAATAGTTGTTGCCATATTAATGTCAACTGAATCATATAAAGGAGACCAATCTGTTGCTTTAATTAGTTGATTAAGCAAAACAAAATTACAATTCTGATAATAGTGACGTTGTTTTGGAGGTATAGGCTTTAAAATTGGTGGACTATTTGTGGAAAGTGAGACCTCTAAGTGTGCAGGCAGATGCTCTGTATCTCTTGAAGACATCAGCTATTTATCGTGAATGAGTTCATCATGTTTTCCGATTAATCATACCATTTCCTTATTAGCGACATCGATAAACATCGTTTTTTCACGAAAGATGGGAACATTCCATTTACTGTCGGGGATCCTGTAATGAATATACAGATTTTGTATATTTTGGAATGTTAATACCTTCCTCGCTATCCCAAAATTAGCAGTAATCTATTTCAAATGAAACTTGTGCTTTGGCATATGAATGTCATTATCACGCTCTAATTTGATTAATAAAGAAAGTTATTAAGAAGAAAAGTTATTCATCAGTTTAGTTCGAATAGTGAAGCCCACACTGCAGTAAACACAGCGCTTGATGATGTATGCGTCTTCATGTGTGTGTGTATGTGTTATTTTAATGAATATATAAAAGAGGCGTAGAATGATTGGAATATCAGCTCTTCGCAGGGCTCATGGTTTATTTGCTTCAAATATTTTTAAAAATAAACAAGTAAGAGTACTCTAGTCGAGACTGCTCGACTAAGAGATACCCTGAATCCTGGGAATGCGACATTCAATTCACTTTACGCTTCTTTTATACATATATACATATAAACAATACATACACACACACACACGCACGCAGAAGCACTTTCTCTGCTACTGCGCAGTTTACGCAGCGACTGCGCGTGGGTAGCGCTTGGGCTGCAGTATGGGCAATATTATGGAAACTTATTTGTTGAATTAGTTTTCTTCTAGATGAACTTTCGTAACCAAACTGTTACAGCGAAATAATGCCAATTATATGTATATATATGCCAAAGCACAAGTCTCTAGTATTTCAAATATGTTTTTTCAAATTTGATGGGGAAGGGGGCTTGGCATCGAAAATCCAAAAAAGACAAAAAGTTTGTATTTATAACACGGATATATACAGGAAATTTGAAATCTATAGCTAAAACGGTATTCAAGTTACGCTTGAAAAACAAAGTAAAATCATCGACTTTCATCGATAATAAGGATATGGGATGAGTTATCGAAAAAAATTGATAAACTCGTACTGCGTAGGATATACACGAGTATACATTTAAAATTTCAGATCTCTAGCTTTTGTGGTTTGCGAGATCGCTGCGTTCACACGGACGGACGGAAGGACGGACGGACGGACGGACCTACGGACGGACGGACCTACGGACGGACGGACGGACGGACGGACGGACCTACGGACGGACAGACGGACATGGCTATATCGACTCAGTTTGTCGAGCTGATCAAGAATATATATACTTTATGGGGTCTGCCACGCCTCCTTCTGCCTGTTACATACATTTAACAAATCCATTATACCCTGATTTCCCATTTTCAATGGGTTCAGGGTATAAAAAATTACACGTTATTTTATAACTATACCAGTTATAGCAAAACTCAGTGAAACCGAGAAAGCCATAACAATCCAGATATTTGTACTCATTCACGAATTGAAATGAGTATATTGATTTTGTGCAATATCCGTCTGTCCGTATGAACGCAAACTATTTCGCTGCTATTAAAACCAGCTGCTTTTTGGTGCACATATTGCAGATGCTCACGGAAAGTTATTCTTATGTCTCACATGACTTTAAAATAACTTATCGATCTCTTTGATGGAATGATGGTGTTGTCAATCTTTTTCGCGTGTCTCTCTCGTGTGACTCTATGTCTCGTATGCATTTGATGATTCTGCTCTGTACTCTGAATATCTCCTTTGTTCCTTTGAGCTACATTTCTTTGGCAACGACGCACATTTTGCGTTTGCTCATTTTGCGTTGCAAAAATCATAGCTTTTGAATTAAGTAAAGTATTTTCAAAATTCAAATTACATTTGACCGAAAATTCTTCAATCTTTAAAATAAATCTATGCCCAGGGTGATCCATTAAAAGGTCGCAGGTTTTTGTCAAACATGAAAAATGTGATTTTTTTTAAATGTGTAGTTATATGAAAAAAATGTTTGTTGTTGCAAATGATATTTATACCCTGAACCCATCGAAAATAGGAAATCAGGGTATAATGTTTTTGTGAAAATGTATGTAAAAGGCAGAAGGAGGCGTGGCAGACCCCATAAAGTGTATATATTCTTGATCAGTACGATAAGCTGAGTCGATATAACCATGTCCGTCTGTCCGTATGGCCGACTGTCGAACGCAACGATCTCATAAGCCACAAAAGGTAGAGATGTGAAATTTGAAATGTACACTCGTCTATGCCTTACGCAAGTTCCTTATTATCGATGAAAATTGATAATTTTGCTTCGTCTTTTAAGCGTAATTTGAATACCGTTATAGCTATAGAGCACTCTTACTTGTTTTATTATTATTTACAATTAATATGACTAGAAAAACAAGTAAGAGTACTCGAGACTGCTCGACTAGGAGATACCCTGAACCCTGCGAAGATGCGATATTAAAATATCTTTGCGCTTCTTTTATATATTCATATATACAAACAACATATACACACACGTGCATACAAGATCCGATATTCCCACGCCAAAGCACAAGTATCTTGTATTTGAAATACGTTTTTTTTTAAATTTGTGGGGAAGGGGTGAGTGGTATCCAAAATCCAAAAATTACAAAATGTCTGTATTAATTACACAGATGTACAAGTTAGCACATCCGGTTATACAAAAGTCAAAGACTGCGATTCTGCATGAGCAGCAAAGCTGCGAAAACATTCAACTAGGCCACCGACACGTCGCGACATCTAGATGGAAACATGATCCACACAACATAATAGCTTAGCTTAAGAATATCCTGTATTTGCATTATTCAGTCTTTTCGTAACAACAAAGCCGAACAGTTCAATAAAAATTATAAAATACTAAATTGTATCAACCAATTTTTATTAACTTACACAGCAAATCTGAATTATCTAGCTATAACAGTATGTAAGTTACGCCTCAAAAACTAAGCAAAATAATCGATTTTCATAGGGAAATGGGATGAGTTATCGAAAAAAAATGATAAACTCGTACTGCGTATGGTATACACGAGTATACATTTTAAATTTCAGATCTCTAGTTTTTGTGATTTATGAGATCGCTGCGTTCGACAGTCGGCCATACGGACAGACGGACAGACGGACATGGCTATATCGACTTGGATCGTCTCCCTGATCAAGAATATATATACTTTATGGGATCTACCACGCTTATTAATATTATAGAGGAGACCTTCCTTAACATTTCTGGAAAAATTATTGTTTTACAATCGCTTACAATCAAAAGATGCAGGCTACTAAAACTTAAAAAGGCTATCAATTATAGAAGCTTACTAAAAAAAAATTAGCTCTTAAATAAATAATTAGAAGACCATAAATTTTGTTATATTTGATTAATTAATTAAATGCCCATATTAAATAAGTTGCATCGAAAAATGTATTTTCCGATTTGCCCCGCCCCGAGTGGGCGTGTATAAAATGTTTTGTATCAATCTTTATAGGATCTTAACAATAACTTACACGCCAAATTTGGGCATTCTAGTTCTAAAACTGTAGAAGATACAGTTTTACTCGATTTGCCTCGCCCCCAATGGGCGTAGATATATACCTTTATGATCTTGGGTTGTCAACGCGAGTATACGTTCCAAATTTCAACTCTCTAGCACTTCAACTAACAGGGTTTCTGACATATCGAAAAATGTATTTTCCGATTTGCCACGCCCCTAGTGGGCGTATCGGGAAAATCTTAACACTTTATAATTCGAGGGTATATACGAGTATATGTTCCAAATATCAAGTCTCTAGCTTCAATAGCGTCGAAATGGTTTGCGCTCATGCGGACAGACGTCAAAGACGTCAAGGCGGACATTGCACAAAACCAGTATACTCTTTTTCCCTTTGGGAACAGAGTATAAAAATGCCCTTCAAATTAATCATTTTTCAAAAATCTTGATTCTGGCCCTCTGGTTAATTATCTGTCAGATGGCATTTAAAAAAGGTTTTCATTACTTTTTTGTATTATTACCACGCTTTGCCGGCAGAGGGCCTACTGTGCGACGGCTACATTTGTGCAGGTAGTTCCAGACGCACTACACAAGTGTACAAGTGCACAAGTGTATGCATGCATATTTGTGTGGGTGTAACAAAAAACTTATTGATGAAGGGGTTACTTGTTATCTACTCCCTCCTAAAAATTAAGAACGCTCTCCGCCATACTAGCGTAGCTATCGGTGCCCTTCAGAATCTCACAGCCTCAGAGGCCTAAATTCTAAACTCAGAAGACTGTTTATACCCTGAACCCATTGAAAATGGGAAATCAGGGTATAATGGTTTTGTTAAATGTATGTAACAGGCAGAAGGAGGCGTGGCAGACCCCATAAAGTATATATATTCTTGATCAGGGTGACGAACTGAGTCGATTTAGCCCTGTCCGTCTGTCTGTCTGTCCGTATGTATGAACGCGTCGATCTCAGAACCTATAAGAGCTAAAGACTGAAATTTTTTTTGGAAGTCCATGTATAGCAGGCGCAGATCACGTTTGTTTTAAACATTCGATAACTATTACCGTTTTATTGTTATCGATTAAAAACCTTATCGAAATACAGTTTTTTAATTCTATTTCGTACATCTTACATTTCGCATTTAGTTTCATTCATATTTTATACAATTTCGGTTTTTGTTATATTTTGAATATTGGTTCCAAATTTTACAAAAATTTTCAAATTGAAGGTTAGTTGTAAATATAGCCAATATGTGAATGAGTTTGCGATTTTATACAACTTTAAAATATTCAATATGATATGTAGATCATATGATGAAAATTTCATTGAAATCCATTAAGTATCACAGAAGTAATTAAAGAAACCGTTTTGTCAATTGCAACATGTGACCTGAAACCCACCCCCGTTTTTATTTTTTCTATACATGTGCACACATACATTGAGACATTCGAGTGCGAACATTCTTGTCTGTTCTAAGAATCAAAAACTTACAACTGACTGCTTGAATTTTGTTATAATTCTTAACTGCCTTTAGTTTCGAATTTGCTACTGCTTGTCTAAGCAATGGAGTGGCGGTGTTGATAGAAGCGGGGCAAGCTGTGCCCAGCAGATCTGGGTTCGAACCCAGCTGATGTCAAAAATTGTTTATTGTTTTTTTTTCACACACACATTGGTGGTGTCGGTAGAGGTGCGGACTTTTCGGATTTTCTTAATTTTGTATTTTTTTCTTTCATTAAATTACTATTACTATTATTCTTAAAAAAAAAATACTTTTTTGACAAACATCCTATTTGATTGTGAAAGTGCAAGATTGGCAATTTTGTTAATTTTTGTATAAGTTTGTAATATATATAAAAGATACGAAATGTCCTTAAAAACGCAGATCGCACGGGGTTCAGGGGATCTCCTAGTCGGACACCCCCGACTAGAGTTTTCTTACTTGTTTTAAGTAGTTTTAGTGTTCAATATCATGTTATTGCTTTCACAGAAACATGGTTAAGTCCCAACGTTTATAATAGTGAGATTATCTCAAATAATTTCACTATTTATAGACATGATCGATTGATACGTAGAAGTGGTGGTGTCTTAATTGCTGTTAAGGCCGATATCCTCTCCGAATCATTTAGTTTCACGTCACTTCACGATGCTGAGATTATTGGTGTTTAAATAACTCTACCATCGTGTTCTCTATATATTACTTGTTCTTATGTTCCCCCTCTTCTGATGTGCTAGTGTATGCTCAACAAATAACTTGTATTAAAGATGTTTTTAAACATGTATAGGATAAGGACCTATTTCTTATGTTGGGTGACTTTAATATACCTAACACTTCTTGGTCCTCAACTCCCACCTCAAATTACCTTATTCCAACAACGAATCACTATCTCTTTGACGAGTTGTTTGGCCTTTCTATGTTTCAGATGAACTCTATTTCAAATGATCTGAATCGTTCACTAGATCTTGTTTTTGTTAATGATGATTCTATCATTAATGTCTCCAGATCATCTCCTTTATGTATACCAGAGGATATACACCATCCCACTTTAGAGGTCTTACTTTCTATAAATAGTCCGCTAATTTCAACGCCTATACCTCCTAAATAACATCGCTGTTTTCATAATTGTAATTTTGTTTTACTTAATCAACTAATTGGTCTCTTTTATATGACTCAGTTGACATTAATGTGGAAACAACCATTTTCTATAACACTCTAAATACCATATTAGATGAGTGTGTTCCTATGCGCTTCTCTATACCGGTCACTAATAAGCCTCCCAGGTTTACTCAGTCTCTTTCTAATTTAAGAAATATTAAGTCTAAATATTTCAAAAATTTTAAAAAGTCTGGGTCGACTGTTGACTGTTCGAAATATTCTATAGCCAAGTCAAATTTTAATATTTTAAATTCTCAGTGCTACGAGAATTATCTTATACGTTGCAAACGGCAGTTCGTCCGTGACCCCAAGCAATTTTATTCATTTGTAAATTCGAAGCGTAAATCTTCTAGTTTACCTTCCACATTTTTCTTTGGATTGGACAAATCTTGTAATGATCACGATTCCTCTGAGTTTTTTGCAAATTTTTTCCAATCCACTTATTCCTCAGTAAATCCCTATACCACTTCTTACCCTTACTTAATTTCTGCAACAAATAATATGAATGCTTCTAATGTTTCCTCTGCATCTCTGGTTTCAGTCATTCGGTCATTGAAATCATTCATCTCTTTTGGAGGTGATAGTATACCCAGTTGCGTAATTAAAAAATTTAATTAAAATTAAAGCTATTTAATTTGTCCCTGGAAACCATCTTTTTGGAAAGAGTCTTTCGTCATCCCCATACATAACAAGTAAGAGTGCTCTAGTCGAGACTGCTCGACTAAAAGATACCCTGAACCCTGCGAAGATGCGATATTCAAATCATTTTACGCTTCTTTTATATACACATATACACAAACAACACATACACACACACACACACACACGCACACGCACGCACAAGCACTTTCTCTGCTACTGCGCAGTTTACGCAGCGACTGCGCGCGGGCAGCGCTTGGGCTGCAGTATGGGCTATATTTTGGAAACTTATTTGTTGAATATGTTTGCTTCTAGATGGACTTTCAATCAAACTTTTACAGCGTAATAATGACATTCATATGTATGTATTTGCCAAAGCACAAGTCTCTAGTATTTGAAATACGTTTTTTTCAAATTTGGGGGGAAGGGGGCGTGGTATTCAAAATCCAAAAATTGCAAAATGTTTGTATTTATTACACGGATACACACAGTAAATCTGAAATCTATAGCTATAACGGTATTCAAAAACGAAGAAAAGTTATCGATTTTTATCGATAATAAGAAAATGGGATGAGTTATCGAAAAAAAATGATAAACTCGTACTGCGTAGGATATACACGAGTATACATTTAAAATTTCAGATCTCTAGCTTTTGTGGTTTGCGAGATCACTGCGTTCACACGGACGGACGGACGGACGGACGGACGGACGGACAGACGGACATGGCTATATCGACTCAGTTTGTCGAGCTGATCAAGAATATATATACTTTATGGGGTCTGCCATGTCTCCTTCTGCCTGTTACATACATTTTCACAAAAACATTATACCCTGATTTCCCATTTTCAATGGGTTCAGGGTATAACAAGTAAGAGTGCTCTAGTGAGACGCTCGACTAAGAGATACCCTGAACCCTGCGAAGATGCGATATTCAAATATTTTACGCTTCTTTTATATATACATATATACAAACAACAATACACACACACACACATGCACACGCACGCACAAGCACTTTCTCTGCTACTGCGCAGTTAACGCAGCGACTGCGCGCGGGCAGCGCTTGGGCTGCAGTATGGGCTATATGTTGGAAACTTATTTGTTGAATAGGTTTGCTTCTAGATGGACTTTCGTGATCAAACTTTTACAGCATAATAATAACATTCATATGTATGTATTTGCCAAAGCACAAGTCTCTAGTATTTGAAATACGTTTTTTTCAAATTTGGGGGGAAGGGGGCGTGGTATCCAAAATCCAAAAATTGCAAAATGTTTGTATTCATTACACGGATACACACAGTAAATCTGAAATCTATAGCTGTAACGGTATTCAAAAACGAAGAAAAGTTATCGATTTTTATCGATAATAAGGAAATGGGATGAGTTATCGAAAAAAAATGATAAACTCGTATTGCGTAGGATATACACGAGTATACATTTCAAATATCAGATCTCTAGCTTTTGTGGTTTGCGAGATCACTGCGTTCACACGGACGGACGGACGGACGGACGGACAGACGGACATGGCTATATCGACTCAGTTTGTCGAGCTGATCAAGAATATATATACTTGATGGGGTCTGCCATGTCTCCTTCTGCCTGTTACATACATTTTCACAAAAACATTATACCCTGATTTCCCATTTTCAATGGGTTCAGGGTATAACAAGTAAGAGTGCTCTAGTCGAGACTGCTCGACTAAGAGATACCCTGAACCCTGCGAAGATGCGATATTCAAATCATTTTACGCTTCTTTTATATATACATATACACAAACAACACATACACACACACACACACATGCACACGCACGCACAAGCACTTTCTCTGCTACTGCGCAGTTTACGCAGCGACTGCGCGCGGGCAGCGCTTGGGCTGCAGTATGGGCTATATGTTGGAAACTTATTTGTTGAATAGGTTTGCTTCTAGATGAACTTTCGTAATCAAACTTTTACAGCGTAATAATGACATTCATATGTATGTATTTGCCAAAGCACAAGTCTCTAGTATTTGAAATACGTTTTTTTCAAATTTGTGGGGAAGGGGGCGTGGTATCCAAAATCCAAAAATTGCAAAATGTTTGTATTCATTGCACGGATACACACAGTAAATCTGAAATCTATAGCTATAACGGTATTCAAAAACGAAGAAAAGTTATCGATTTTTATCGATAATAAGGAAATGGGATGAGTTATCGAAAAAAATGATAAACTCGTACTGCATAGGATATACACGAGTATACATTTCAAATTTCAGATCTCTAGCTTTTGTGGTTTGCGAGATCACTGCGTTCACACGGACGGACGGACGGACGGACGGACGGACGGACGGACAGACGGACATGGCTATATCGACTCAGTTTGTCGAGCTGATCAAGAATATATAGACTTTATGGGGTCTACCATGTCTCCTTCTGCCTGTTACATACATTTTCACAAAAACATTATACCCTGATTTCCCATTTTCAATGGGTTCAGGGTATAAAAAGGGCGGGAGGTCTGATATTTCTAATTACAGATGTATTGCGAAACTATCTGCTATTACGAAGTTATTTGAAACAAGAGTGCTCTAGTCGAGACTGCTCGACTAAGAGATACCCTGAACCCTGGGAAGATGCGACATTCAATTCTTTTTACGCTTCTTTTATACATATATATAAACAACACATACACACACACACACGCACGTACCAGCACTTCCTCTGCTACTGCGCAGTTTACGCAGCGACTGAGCGCGGGCAGCGCTTGGGCTGCAGTATGGGCAATATTATGGAAACTTATTTGTTGAATTAGTTTTCTTCTAGATGGACTTTCGTAATCAAACTTTTGCAGCGTAATAATGCCATTCATATGTATGTATTTGCCAAAGCACAAGTCTTTAGTATTTGAAATTCGTTTTTTTCCAATTTGGGGGGAAGGGACGTGGTATTCAAAATCCAAAAATTGCAAAATGTTTGTATTCATTACGCGGATATACACAGTAAATCTGAAATCTTTAGCTATAACGGTATTCAAAAACGAAGAAAAGTTATCAATTTTTATCGATAATAAGGAAATGGGATGAGTTATCGAAAAAAATGATAAACTCGTACTGCGTAGGATATACACGAGTATACATTTAAAATTTCAGATCTCTAGCTTTTGTGGTTTGCGAGATCGCTGCGTTCACACGGACGGACGGACGGAGGGATGGACGGACAGACGGACGGACGGATGGACGGACAGACGGACATTGGTATATCGACTCAGTTTGGCGAGCTGATCAAGAATATATATACTTAATGGGGTCTGCCACGCCTCCTTCTGCCTGTTACATACATTTTCACAAAAACATTATACCCCGATTTCCCATTTTTAATGGGTTCAGGGTATAAAAATAATAACATCGACATTACAATATTTTTGTTAATCCATTATCTCACCTTCTCAACATGGATTCGTTCAAAATCGATCAACTTCGACTAATCTAATAGAATTTACTTCACTAGTCAATGTCAGTTTTTCAAATAAAATGCAAACTGATGTTATTTACACTGATTTCAGTAAAGCATTTGACTCAGTACACCATGATGTATTACTTCAAAAGCTTGATCACTTGAGATTTTCCCCTAAGCTTGTTTCTTGGATTGCATCCTATTTAAAGGGTAGGACCCAAAGAGTTTTCTTGAGAACAGTTGTTTCGAAACTTGTTTTTGTTTCGTCCGGTGTACCTCAGGGTAGTTATTTGGGACCGTTACTTTTTGCCTTATTTATAAATGACCTTCCTAGCTGTATATCTCATTCAAATATATTTATGTATGCAGATGACGTAAAACTCTGTATTTCGTATGCTAATTCACTCGATCATCTACGCCTACAAGATGATCTTAATTCCTTACAACTTTGATGTAAGTCGGTTGCATTTAAACTGTTCTAAATGTATGACAATAATCTTCAGTCGTATTATTCCATACATTGCCAATTATTCAATTAACAAAGATTCCTTGCAGCGTATTTTTTCAGTCAAAGATCTTGTTGTACTTTTCGACTCAAAACTTAATTTCAATACTCATACCTCAACCATTATAAACGAAGCCAAAAGTGTTTTTGGCTTTATTAAACTTTGGGATAAAGAGTTGAACGACTTTATATCAAAACTACTAGTCGTTCAGTAGATCGTGTTTTTGTTAATGATGATTCTATCATTAATGTCTCCAGATCGTCTCCTTTATGTCTACCAGAGGGTATACACCATCCCACTTTAGAGGTCTTACTTTTCATACATAGTCCACCAATTTCAACGCCTATACCTCCACAACAACGTCGCTATTTTAATAAATGCAATTTTGTATGACAATGACCTTCAGTCGTACTATTCCATACATTGCTAATTATTCAATTAATAATGACTCATTGCAGCGCATTTTTTTAGTCAAAGATCTTGGTGTACTCTTCGACTCAAAACTTAATTTTAATTCTCATATCTCAACCATCATAAACGAAGCCAAAAGTGTGTTCGGCTTTATTAAACGTTGGGCTAAAGAGTTCAATGGTCCCTTTATAACAAAACTACTTTATATTTCGCTGGTACGCCCGACTTTAGAATACTGTTCAATTATATGGTCTCCTCAGCATAAATTGTATCAGGATCGTATTGAATCGGTCCAGAAACAGTTTTTACTCTTTGCCCTACGTAATCTAAACTGGGACCCTAATCTCCGTTTACCGTCTTACCATAGTAGTCTTCTTCTTATTGATCTTGCATCATTAATCAATCGTAGAACAACCCTGGGGATTGTTTTCCTACATCATTTTATTATTGGTAATATTGATTCATCCCGTCTGTTAATGCAGCTTAATTTTTCTGTTCCTTCCAGAACAACCAGACACTTTCGTCCGCTGTATTTATTATTGTGCACATCGGATTATTA
This sequence comes from Drosophila leonis, assembly GCA_035045365.1. Lineage (NCBI taxonomy): Eukaryota > Metazoa > Arthropoda > Insecta > Diptera > Drosophilidae > Drosophila > Drosophila leonis. The sequence continues at coordinate 372,801 of JAWNPC010000556.1, forward strand.
TTTGCATAGCGCGTTTCTCGTTTTATGCGTTCCTTATAATAAATTTTACCACGTGTTTTCCTTAGAACTCTCTCTTCCGTTAATAAAATCCTTGCTTTCAGGTCATTTTAGGGAAATCACACACAATACCCAGGATTAAGCAGGTCATAAATTTGATAATCTGACAAAATATCTTAATTTGTGTAATGATATCCTAATCCTTTCTATCCTTTTTTTATATTTCTACTCCTCGTCTTGTTTATTAATTTTTTTTTCTTTATCTATTAATATTAACTTTAAATTTAACTATTGTAGAGTTAGTTTTCCACAGCCGGGGCCGGTCTCAATCTGACCAGGGCCGATCCTTACAAGACATTTGTAAGTTCGCTGGGACTCTAGTTAAAGGGAGGGAAAGGGTTGGTTTATTAGTATTAACGTTCTACTGTACATGTGTCGGGGGTTCATCCACCCGACGGACGGGAACTAGCCTCGTCCAAACTACTGGATGTCTCTACTCGGTAGTGTCGCAGGTCGAGGAACACGCGGGGCGTCTCCGCCCCGGCTCTCTCCAAACCACATCGATATCTTTTTGCCGGGGTTATCCACGCGGCGAACGGTAACTAGCTTCGTTCTTAGCTACCGTCTATTATTATTATTTCTTTTTTTAATTATTTTTAACATTTAAACTACCTTCCTACAATGTTAGTTGTGCGGCCCAGCCGCAGCGCTACTCACGTTTTTCCTCTCCCTTGATGTTGGCGCGTGCCAAATTTCTTTTCTCTTTTAACCTTGCGCGTCGCGTGCCGAAAACTAATTAATCACGCCTCCGCGCTCAACTCGCTCGCGAAGTTCGGCGATACAACTCCCCACAGCACCGCTCTTCACCACTGAGCTTTCACCATGCTGTGCAGAGTTGCATCGCCGATCGTCGGCGCGCATCTGAGCCGTTGTCTTTAAATTTAAATTTCTATCTTATTAATTACAAAATTAAACATCTTTCCCTTACTAACTATAAAATTAACCTATTTTCTTACTGACTAACAATTCATATGCTTCGCTTAATAACTAATAAATTAACCTATTTTCTTACTGACTACAAATTCATGTATTTCTCTTATCGACTACAAAACTAACCTATTACAGAAATAAAATTCTCTTTTCCGTTTCCTTATTATCTACAAAATTCGCATATTTCCCTTATCAACTATAAAACTAACCTATTACAAAAATCCTAACAACTACTAACTATAAAACTACAAAACTTTTGATTGTGAGGTGGCTTGCGGTGTAAGCCGCCTTACACCCCCCCTTACTTTAGCAACGAGACGACCACTCTTCCGGTGGCCGTCACCGTTACATTGTAGTCCGCGCTTTTCGCGGCTACACGAAATCGCGTGCGCCTGTGTCGTCGGTGCCGCGTCTCAATCTCCTTCCGCAGAAAATCCACCGCCGACTGGTCTAAGATGGTGCCCCTGCGGTATACCTGCCAGTCTGTGGGGATCAGTGTGCATATTTCTGTGTCTGGATCGAATGTTTCCGGGAACCAGTTGGTCAGGTCCGGCTCCCATCCATCGAGGATGTCGACCATCTCTTCCAGCAACTGGTCCTCCGTTTCCGTCAACGCCGGCTCCTCTTGGCAAGCTTCGGTCGCTCCTTCGTCGCGCCCGGCACCTTCGACTCCTTCCATGCGCCTTGAAGGTGGTTCTTCCACATACGGGGGTGTCACTCGAAAGCCGGGTGCCTGGACGTAAATCGTTGTGGCGTCCACTCGCATCAGCATCACCGTCCCTTCCAGTCTTTCCGCGATGTTTGTAGACGACGTGTAGACCGTTCGGTGTCATCGCTGCTGACGTCTTAGATGTGCACCTCCTCGGGTGTTCCTCTTCCGACGTCCATGAACGGCTCCTCCTCCTCGTCGACGTCCATTCCGCCGTCTTCAACAGTCCCATTCTCCTCTTCCCCACTGCTAATTACTATAAATTCCTGATCCATCTGCAAATGACATTCATGTGATAATTAGATTATACCTAATTTTGTGAGTCTGGTCTACGGGTGCGGCTAACAAACTACTAGTTAAATGTTGTTATTAGGGTTACTTAGTATTGTTACAAAGAATTTCAATTAATCTACGATTAGGGCTGGGGAAGGGGTTAGTGTTGTGGCGCCCCGCCACTAACGCTGCCCCGGTTATCGGTTCGCCTTCTTTCGCCGATCCCCCTCTCAGCGCCATCATCTTCGGTTTCTGCGTCAGTAGGTTTTCGGCGGGCGATTAAAAAGGTCGATCTCGAGATGATCGAACGAGAATAGCGAATTCGGATTCGGCGTCATTCTCCTCGCCCTCTCTGTAGAACTGCTTCAGTTGCGAGATGTTGGCCACCCTCCTCTTACGCTCGCCCTCTTTCGCTATGCGCACGACGTTGGGGGAGATGAATTTGATGACCTTGTAAGGTCCGTCAAACTTGGGTGCCAGCTTCGCAGCGAATCCTTCCGCCGCATTGGAGAGTTGATGCTGTCGCAACAGCACCGACGATCCCAACGCCGGCCCCCACTCGCGTCGACGTAAGTTATAATGTCGCCCTTGATTCTTTGAGGCTCGTTGTAAGTTGCTGCGCACTATCGTGAAGATCTCCTTCAGTCTCGTCTCCCTGGAATTCGGGCTGAGTTCCCTCGTCGCTGATCCGGGAGTGACCTCGTCGTATAATGCGGCCGGCAAGCGTGGCTCCCAACCCAGCATTAAGAACGACGGGCTGAGCCCGGTGGAATCCGCCACACTGGAATTGACCGCTAGCGTTATCTCGGGCAGCAGTTCATCCCATGAACTTTGATGGCTATGGCTGAATTGCGCTATCATGGTCTTCACCGTGCGGTTCGTTCTCTCCGTGGGGTTTTCCTGAGGACAGTATGGGGCGGTGTACTGAAGTTCCCCACTCCCAACGATTCCATGAATGCCCGAAAATTCCTGCTCGTGAACTGCACTCCGTTATCACACACGAATGTCCTCGGTATTCCGAACCTGCTCAGAATGCGCTCGCGGAACGCAGTTTGCAAGAGCGCTGTCATTGCTCTTTTCAGAGGTACCAGTTCCACCCACTTGTCGCACGCGTCGTGGAACACCAAAAACATGGTATTGCCACGCTTCGAAAGCGGTAAGGGACCCACAAATCGGCTCAGCCACCTGCCTCGTTAGCATCTGGCCTGCCGGTTTTTGTTGCTTCTGTCATGTCTCGCAGCGCCTCACATACCTGGCGGCGTCTCGAAACATGCCCGGCCACTAATACCTTTGCGCCACTCTGGCCGCCGTCTTCCTTACGCCTTGATGTCCGGCGTCGTGACATTCCTGTAACACCCTGCCCCGTTGACTACTGGGGACGCAAAGTTTCCAAGGAACGTAGTCCTCTTCGTCCGCACGATGTCCTAGATTCCGATATAGCTGTCCATTTTCCTCCACGTAGTCTGTAAACTTCTCTGGTTCTTTGGCGATCCTCTCGTGCATCCTCGCGATCCATCCGCAGGGGGCCCAGCCACCACTGCTCGTTGGCAGATCTCCAGAGGTTGGCGGGGAAAGGCGCGGCCTTCCCTCAACTTCAACTTCCCTCGGCGATAATGAACGTCGAACTGGAACTGCTGTAGTTCCAGCGCCCACCGAGCGATCCTGCCGGTGAGGCTTTCTATCGAGTTGAGCCACTTTAACGCGAGGTGATCCGTAACCACGTCGAATCTTTAACCCTCGAGATAGCATCGCATCTTCCTGATTGAACATACGATCGCTAGACACTCTTTCTCTGTGGCCGAATAGTTTATTTCTGCCTTCAACAACTTACGATTGGCATATGCTATCACCCATTTCTGATCCTCGACTGTCTGCGTCAGTACCGCCCCGAGACCATAATCGCTGGCGTCAGTCTGCAAGACAAATTTGATCGCGAAGTCGGGACACGCCAGAACGGGCGCCGTCGTCAAGCTCTCCTTCAGCTCTTACAGAGCCTGCTCCTGCTCCTAACGCCATGCCTACCTTTGGTCCTTCTTAAGGAGTGACGTCATTGGCTGGACCAGCGATGCGAAGTTTGGTACGAATCGCCGATACCAGGACGCCATCCCCAAGCATTGCCGCAGCTCCTTCAAGTTGCTAGGAGCTGGGAGTTTCCGTATCGCCTCGACCTTTGCTAGATCAGTGCAGATTTCTTCTCCGATGATTACGTGTCCCAGATACGCCAGCCTTTCCCTGAAGAAGCTGCACTTCTTCCGGTTCACTTTGAGGTTCGCAGCTCTCAATCGACGAAACACCTCCTTCAAGTTTGCCACGTCCAAATATGCGAACGCATGGGGCTCCATTTCAGGTCCAGTGCTCTCTGGAACGTTGCACCAGCCGAATGCAAACCAAATGGCATCACCCGCCATTGGAACAGACCTCTTCCTGGCACGGGGAATGCGGTACATTCTCTGCTGTCCGCCGCCATAGGTATCTGCCAGTAACCGGTCTTTAGATCCAGTGTGGATATGAATCGAGCATGGCGCAACCTCTCCAAGATGTGATTGATCCTGGGAACAGGATAAGCATCTGGAATCGAGTGGACATTGAGCTGTCGGTAGTCCACGCACATACGCCAATCTCCAGTCTTCTTCTTGACTAAGACTATTGGTGCACTGTGCGGACTTCTGGACGGTCAGGACAGGAGAAGTTCGCTCGACGGCGATCGCAAGGGGGGCGGATCCGGTCACTGGCGGCACCTCCTCCGTCCTCATCATCCATGTATTGCGGCGGAAGGAAGAAGTCCAAGAATCCACTTCTGAAATCGGCCCAGGATCCGTCCCTGGTGAGGAACCACCTAGCGGCCTTATCTACGAGCGCCTCGCTCACTACTCTAGGCATCCGGTCGAGATCGATGCCATATGTTATAGCACGCTCTTCCAGGATCTCTAGAAACCCGAGTGGGTCTGACTCTCCGTCATACCTCATTCCCCACTTTCTGACCTGCTCTGCTATGCACCTGGGCGGGCTCCTCTCATATCGTGAATGGGACGCGGGAACATGTCGACTGCTAGTCAGGGCCGGCGACGGTCCTTTGACCTCGCCGTCGACCCTGGGATTCTCCCGTACCTCGCTCCTTTGAACTTCGGCCCTGGCGCTCATCGCCGGAATAGTCAGTTTCCACGACGGAGCCGGGAAAGTCTCTTGCAGTTGAGCTTTCCGCAGATCAGGTTCGGATTTCTGATAAGCTCGGCCGCCGACACACGACGCCGTGCTTCCCAGACATGGCTCCGGCCCTTTGGCATATCGTGCCTACAGTTCTACTAACCGGGCCCAGACCTCCGCTGAGTGGCCACCACTCTGGATGAACGTGGACAACCTTCTCCGTGGCCGTGGCTCCCCAACCCAAACTCTTGGGTTATGGCTATCAGCTCCTCCTTGCACCGGTGTTTCCATTCTACAAGTTTTGTGTTTTTTTTTTCTTTTTTCTTGACGTACCTCGTTTTCGTCGTACACTTTTATTGTCTTTGGCGTTTGAACTTTCTTTCACTCAAAAATAAACCACTTCTTTCACTGTCACTTGGTCTGTTGGCCCTCGGCCTTTATCATCCTTTTTTTTTCCCAAGAAAAAATTTAAAAAAAAAAGTCCATTATTTTTCCACTGTTCACCGGTCACTTGGCCCTTGGCCTTCATATATATTTTTTTCTCAACAAAAACACTCAAAACAAAAACACTTGTTCCACTGTTCACAAGTCTCTTGGCCAGTGGCCTTTATATATATATATATTTTTTTTTTTCTCAAAAGAAAACACTCAAAAAAAAAACTATTCTCGTACCACTGTTCACTAGTTCTCCTGGCCCTTGGCCATTATTATATTTTTTTTTTCTCAAAAAAAAAAACACTCAAAAAAAATGTTCTCGTCCCACTGTTCACTGGTTTTCGTGGCCCTTGGCCATTATTATTCTTTTTTTTCCAAAAAAAACACTTAAAAAAAATCAGGAATTTATTCTCTTGGCCCACTGTTCACAAGAAAATTTTCTCGGAGTTTCTGGCCTTTGGCCCACTGCTCAAAAAAAAATTTCTCGGAGTTTCTGGTCTTTGGCCCACTGTTCACGAAACACAATTCTTCATTCTTCGCGACGGCAAAAAAAAAACTAACGGCGGGTCGTCGGCAGCTGCGCGTACACATCACTCACTGACTTTGTCCGTTTTCTGCACGCCTCAGGCTGTACTCTTGGCGCCATTGCGCTCGCACCATTCGCGATACCGCTATCTTTGCCGCTCTCGATTATGCGACGGCCAATCACGTCGCGGTAAAAGAGTAGGTTAGGGTATAGACGAATTTTCATGTTATGTTTTAACTACCAACACCTTTATTTGGGCATATGCGAGGGTCTTTACGCCGCGAATATGCCACGTCCCTTTGTTAGTACCAGGGTCCCAGCTCGGGCGCCACTTGTAAAGTTAGTTTTCCACAGCCGGGGCCGGTCTCAATCTGACCAGGGCCGATGCTTACAAGACATTTGTAAGTTCGCTGGGACTCTAGTTAAAGGGAGGGAAAGGGTTGGTTTATTAGTATTAACGTTCTACTGTACATGTGTCGGGGGTTCATCCACCCGACGGACGGGAACTAGCCTCGTGCAAACTACTGGACGTCTCTACTCAGTAGTGTCGCAGGTTGAGGAACACGAGGGGCGTCTCCGCCCCGGGTCTCTCCAACCCACATCGATATCTTTTTGCCGGGGATATCCACGCGGCGAACGGGAACTAGCGTCTATCTGCGGGACTCGCCACGCCGACAGATCGGGACCAAAGGGGAGGTGGAGGGGGGGTTGGATTTTAGTGGTTATAATCGGACTATACTACCGAAGGAAAAACACCATTTATTCTCCTACATCTATTATTATTATTTTATTTTTGAATTATATTTAACATTTAAACTACCTTCCTACAATGTTAGTTGTGCGGCCCAGCCGCAGCGCTACTCACGTTTTTCCTCTCCCTTGATGTTGGCGCGTGCCAAATTTCTTTTCTCTTTTAACCTTGCGCGTCGCGTGCCGAAAACTAATTAATCACGCTTTCGCGCTCAACTCGCTCGCGAAGTTCGGCGATACAACTCCCCACAGCACCGCTCTTCACCACTGAGCTTTCACCATGCTGTGCAGAGTTGCATCGCCGATCGTCGGCGCGCATCTGAGCCGTTGTCTTTAAATTTAAATTTCTATCTTATTAATTACAAAATTATACATCTTTCCCTTACTAACTATAAAATTAACCTATTTTCTTACTGACTACCAATTCATATGCTTCGCTTAATAACTAATAAATTAACCTATTTTCTTACTGACTACAAATTCATGTATTTCTCTTATCGACTACAAAACTAACCTATTACAGAAATAAAATTCTCTTTTCCGTTTCCTTATTATCTACAAAATTCGCATATTTCCCTTATCAACTATAAAACTAACCTATTACAAAAATCCTAACAACTACTAACTATAAAACAACAAAACTTTTGATTGTGAGGTGGCTTGCGGTGTAAGCCGCCTTACCCTATATTATTTTATTTATAATTATACGTAAAATTCATTAATATATATTTTAAGTTTCCATTAACACTTTCTATCTTTCATAGTTCAACTACCACTAACCATACATGTTTGTGATTTGGGGCATAGCTGGCCGGACTGGCAAATAAAATACCCGGGTTGGTGGTATTATTGAAATATTTTTGCTGTTCTTATTTAGGCTATACATTATAATGGTTTAGTTTACCTTTAAGTTGACTCTTGTTTTGTCAATATCCTTTTGAATAAATAAATAAAAATAAAAATACCTTGCGAGTTATAGTCTACCAAGGTTGACAAAGGCTTTCAAATTTAGAGGTTTACTAAAAAAAAACAAGCTCCTAAACGAATAAGCAGACGATCATAATTATACTCATTCACGAAAGCGAAACAATTTATAAATTATATATCCACGGACACTGGGTGCGTGGCAAATCGGATCTAACTAAATTGTGATTTATACAGGGTAGGGCAAAAATAATCACCAGATGTTCTTTTGCTATAATTTTTTGTTTGAATGACAAACTTTTGTTTGACTTGACACTTGTTGACTCAAACCCGCGACTTAAAAAAACCCCATAAAAAGAAGTTACGCGCACCTAAAATGGTTCCTTTATTAAATTTTTCGCGTTGCTGGAGAGTCGATTTCACAAATCTTAAAACTGAATTGCCATTTGGCACCATTTAAAAACGTTATAGCGTTTTCCAATAGGATGATTACTTTTGCCCCACCCTGTTCATATTCTTATATATCTTGAGCACTATTTATGCGAGGACTTGAAATTTTGAATATATAGTTGGGTTGACAATCCAAGATCAAAACGATATGACGGATATATCTACGCCCATACGGGGCGTGGCAAACCGCAAAAGTTTATATCAGCATACCGAAAACAATCTATAATTTACACATTTTTTGAACATAAGCTTCAAAATTATGCAGTTACGTTCTTTCTAAGGATTGGCTACGTTCGCTGGGGGGTGGCAAATCGGATCTGAATATACAGCGTTTCGCACAAAATCTGTAATATATATATATATATATTAATAATAGCAAACAGAAAAAGAAGTAGAGAAAGAGAAACCAAGAATAGAAAGGACTGGGAAACCACTACACAATGTGGGAGGGCTGCCAGCTCATCAGGGTATGCCTCAGCTCACTTCTGGGCACTGTGTGTGATTTTCCTAAGATGACCTGAAAGTAAGGATTTTATTATTGGGGGGAGAGAGTTCGGAGGAGAATATATGCTGAAATTTATTATAATTAATGCATAAAACGAGAAACGCACTAAGCAAAGAATATTCCGGTGTTCACATAGATAAATACAATGGTCGAAAGAGTCTGTTTGTTCTGGAAGGAACACAAAAATGAAGTTTCATTAACAGACAGGTGAATCTATATCACCAATAATCAATATGTAAGAAAACAGCCCCATGATTGTTCGACGATTGATTAACTTGTATATATTGTATGTGCGTTTTCGGATAATTTACAATTCACGAAATACAATGTTTTATGCCTGCTCGAGGTACTCCTGCTATATGCAATGACTCGCCTCCTGTAATGCACACCTGTACACAGGATTGGAGGATATGCGTTCAGCGTATTCCGGCTGTACGAGCGGTTATGCCTTGCCTTGGTTAGCTTCTGGTTTGTTTGAGCACTCCAGGTTGCTCCAGGATTCGCACTATATTCTCCGGCGGTTCGCTCGGATCAATTACAGGATTCGCTTTTAAGACACCAAAGGTTCACCTAAGACACAGACTACACTCTTTCGCACGGCTACGTGAACTCTACTCACTCCTGTCCCAGGTTTCGCCAACTTCTAGCTCTAGGTTCAGCTGCGACGCACCAATGTCCTCGTTCCTCGTCCTTGCGGGGTTGCCTATGGTCCCTGATAGGCGTCCGAGATATCCTCCTTGGATATCCTTGGATTTTCCCACGATGTCGTTTGTTTTCGTTGAAATCCTTGATATCGATGTCCTTTCGATATCGGTGTCCTTTAATGTCCCTCGATGTCCTTTTAGGCGGATTACTTTCTTCGCGTTGGCTTTCGGCACTTTCACATTCACTTTCACTTTATACTTTTTGACTATCCCTCTACTAAGTCACGGGCCCCTTTTTATAGCACAGACGCAGGCCCTGCTTCGCGCTGTAACGGGGCCTCGCTCGGCTCTGGAGCGGGGCCTGTCTGTCGCTCGTGCCTGGTTTAACGGCAACATCACGCGATATTTTGCAACGCCAAATGTCGCCCGATCGCGTGGCAGCCTCTCATTGGCTAGTTATGGCCGTTATGGCCGTGCGAGTGAAAGCATCCACTACTTTCACTCGGCCACGAACGGTACCTCGCCTAACGGTCGCCCATGATCGTCGTGGGAGCGACGCGAACCGATTCCTGAATCTGTAGGAGCGAAAGAGTCGAACTATCTTTAGGACTCTGACCCTCTCCAGTCGCTCCTACAGTACTCGCGTAGCTGTGTAGATCATCATATATATGCACGTATATGCATATAAACACATAACAACTACATGTATTTATACACATTACTACGTGCATATATATATTGCTCCTCACAACGCAAAGAGGATAAACTGTTTCTGGACCGATTCAATTCGACTCTGATACAATTTATGCTGTGGAGACCATATAATTGAACAATTTTCTAAAATAGGTCTTACCAGTGAAATTTATAAAAGTTTGGTAATAAAGGATCTCTAAATTGTTTTGACCAACGTTTAATAAAACTAAGAACACCTTTGGCTTCATTTATGATAGTCGAAACATGAAGATTGAAATTAAGTTTTGAGTCAATAAGAACACCCAGGTCTTTGATAGTAAAAATTTGTGGAAGAGAAGTGGTTTTCTGTGTGTTATTATATGTGGAACGGTACTACTGAAGGTCATTGTCACACATTTGGAGCAATTTAAATGCAACTGATTAGCCATACACCAAAGATGAAAGGAATTAAGATCATCCCAAATGACTGCCCTGAGGTACACCCGAAGAAACAAAACCAAGTTTCGAAGTAGCTGTCCTCAACAATACTCTTTGTGTCTTACGTTTCAAATAGGGTGAAATCCATGCCATGATGCCACAAGTTAAGGGTGAAATCCCAAGCGATCAAGCATTTGAATTAAGATATCATGATTTACTGAATCAAATGCTTTACTAAAATCAGTATATACTTATAACATTAGTTTGCACTTTTTATACTCTGTTTCCAAAGGAAAAGCATGTAAAGCATGTCAGAAACCCTGTTAGTTGAAGTGCTAGAGAGTTGAAATTAGGAACGTCCACTAGGGGCGTGGCTAATCGGATCTGACTATATAGTGATTTATACACATTCTAATATACAATATCTTGAGTACTATTGATGATAGAGACTTGAATTTTAAAATATATTTTCGTGTTGACGACCCAAAATCAAAAAGGTATGGCGGATATATCTACGCCCATAGGGGGCGTGGCAAACCGCAAAAGTTTATATCTCCTAAAGTCTTAGAACTAGAAACTTCAAAATTGGCTAATTGAGTTACTGGTGACCTCCTCTATCGCTGACCCAAAAATAATTGTTACGCCCCTTTAGGGCGTGGCGCACCGAAAAATACTTTGTAATATGCACATTTTTGGAATGTAAGCTTCCAAATTTTGCATTTGTGTTACCTTCGACTACTTCTAAAGATTGGCCAAAAACAACAAGTCTACGCCAACTGGGGACGTGGTCAATTGGAATTATATTTTGCAGAGCTCCTGAGTTAAAATTCCTGCAGAATCACCATCACAAGAATAATACAGTAGGTGGCGCTAAACTGCAATATTCTTACGTCTTTATTCTTAGTCATAAGCGTGTACCGCCTACATAAATAAGCTTAATGCCTTACTAAGTCGTCAGAAAGAATTGTAAGAAACAAATAAATATATGTATTTCGATTTAATTTTTAAATGCTTGAAATAATTGACAACTTAATATTAATATAGTTGTTGCATAGACAACGTTAGTTACTTCGTGTTTTTCGTATGTTGGCAATGCTTCAGACGACGAGTAGCAATCATAAAAATTCCCTATTGGCACTGTTAAAAGACTCAGTAGGTTACGTCACACTTTCAAATTAACAGACAACTTTTAAGTTAGCAGACTGCTTTGCATAAAAATTAAGTGTGGACACACTTGCATAGCACCGCTATATTTTTTTGGTTAGCTCATAAAATCATCATACTCATACGAACGATTGAAGCGAGCCATAATTTATAAAAAATTTACTCGTTACCATATGTATATATTTACAATTTTTATAAAATATATATTCATTTTGAATCGGAAGTTAATTCATGCGGCGACTTTAGCATATTCAGATAAACTTTAAAATGTAATATGCCAAAGGCCCCTATGGGAACAGAGTATCACGCAGTCGGTTGCGCCCGACTGCAACGTTCTTACTTGCTTATACCTGAACCCATTGAAAATGAAAAATCAGGGTATAATGGTCTTGTTAAAGTGTCAAATGTATGTGACAGGCAGAAGGGGGCGTGGAATATCCCATAAAGTATATATATTCTTGATCAGGGAGACGAGCTGAGTCGACTTAGCCCTATCCGTATGTCTGTCTGTCTGTCCGCCTGTCCGTATGTATGAACGCGTCGATCAGAACATATAAAAGCTAGAGACTTGAAATTGAAAGTCCCTGTATAGCACGCGCATATCAAGTTTGTTTTAATTCGAAAGCTTTTCCCGATTATTAAATTATATCTCGTACATCTTTTGAGCTTGAGTTTCCAAATTGTGTATTTTAAATAAATTATATTTTATACAATTTCGGTTTTTGTTAAATTTTGGATACCGGTTAAAAAAAAATTTCTTTTTAATATTTAATTTTACAAGCTTGAATTTTTTAGCGTTAATAAATACATAACTGAGTATATTTAAAAACGCAGATCGGAAGGAGTTCAGGGGATCTCCTAGTCGGGCACCACCGACTAGAGTTTTCTTACTTGTTTTTAAACTTGCATTGATTAGAGAGGTAAATTCTAGTAAATTAGTTGAAATTGATCGATTCTGATAAAACCATGCTGGGATGGCGAAATAATCGATTTACAAAAGTGTTGTTAGGTTGATTCTATTATTTTTTAAATAATTTCGGAATAGCAGATAGTTTCGCAATATCTCTATAATTTGAAGAGGGTTGCCCTTCTATTTGGTAAGAATCCTTCATCATTCCTCGTCGGTCGGATATCTCAAATTTAAATTGTCTGCAAAGACAAATTAAACAGTTTTAATAAAAATAACTGTAGAGAAAAACTGCATTCTTTTATTACACAACTAGGAATATTATCAGCACCAGGAGAAGATAATTTCATTGTCCGAATGGCTGAAACCAAAGAAGCAAGGGAAACATTTGGAGCATTGATAGTCACGAATGGGTAAGAAGTGGTGAGGGGGTCTACAGAAGAATAAGTGGATTAAGAAAAATTTGCAAAAAGATCGTTACTAGTTTTTTCCACTCCAAGAAAGGTAAATAAGAAGATTACGCTTCAAGTTCACGAATGAGTAAAATTGCTTGGGATCTCGAACAAAATACATTTTGCAGCGTAAAAGGTAATTTTCATAACACCTAGAATTTAAGAGATTGAAATTTGACTTGGCAATGGAATATTTAGACCAACAATAATCAGATCAACAATTGACCCAGACGTTTTAAAATTTTTTAAGCATCTGGTTTTAATGTTTCTAAAATTGGAATAAGTCTGTGTAAGCCATGAGGGCTTTTTAGAAACGAGCCCAGGGTTAGACAAAGGAACACACACATCAAGGATGGAGTTTAGGGTATCAGGGTAGAATATGTTTGCTGCTGAATTCATGTCAACTGAGTCGTTTAAAAGCGTCCAGTCAGTTGCATTAATTAGTTCATTAAGCACTGGTGGAGTATTTATGGAAAATAAGACCTCCACCGTAGGATGATGTAAATCTTCAGATATACATATAGGGGATGATCTGGAGACATCAATGATAGAGGCATCATTAAAAACAAGATCAAGGGAACGATTCAAATGATTTGAAAGAGAGTTCATTTCAAACATAGAGAGGTTAAACAGTTCATTAAAAATAAATTGATTTGTTGTCGGAATATGGTAATTAAAATTAGGAGTTGTCGACCAAAAAGTGTTAGGTACATTAAAGTCACTTAAAATAAGTCATTGTCATTTACATATTCAAAAATTTCTTTAATACAAGTTAAATATTGAACATAACTTTGCACATTAGAAGAGAAGGGACATATGAGCAAGTGACATATAAAGAAAACGTTGGAAGAGTTATTTTAACAACAATAATCTCAATATTTTGAATTGCAGAGGAACTTAAAGGTTCAGAGAGGATATCGGCCTTAACAGCTATTAAGACATCACCACCTCTGCGTATCAAACGATCATATCTATAAATATTGAAATTTTTTGAGGGAATCTTACTATTAGATTGTAATGTTGGGACTTAACCACGTTTCTGTGAAAGGAATGACATCATATTGAATACTAAAACTATTCAAAAACAGTCTATTGATTTTAGAATTTATAAAATTTAGTTTTTTGATACAAATTAAATGAAGATTGTACTGAATTAGGATTTAATGTTATAGGAGGTTGTTGCGCGCAGCACTCAGCGCTTATTACACACTTATTTTAGAAACATTCTAGTTAAGAGCTGATTGCCCAATGTGTTAAAATGTAAGAGAATCAGTATATTGTAAAGAGATTACGGTCATCTCATTCAGTTTTGCTCTCCCTTTTACATGCATATCCGTTCTCACGGCGCAGCGGCTCGCATTGTTTAACAGGCGAGCGTAGATCGAACATTTAGAAACTAATTATCGTGTGCTTAGTGCAGACGCTCGTGCGTTGACAGCTCTGCTAGTTATCTAAATTGACTATTCATATAATTAGTTGCGGACAGCACGACTTCTAAAGCCGCTTGCTCGCGTTTAGATAAACTATGTAAGCGCGATCAATATCAACAATAAAGTGAACTCTTAGTGCTAAAAATATTGTTTAATTTCTCCCAAAAGCTATTCGAACAAGTAAGAAAACTCTAGTCGGGGGTACCCGACTAGGAGATCCCCTGAACCCCGTCCGATCTGCATTTTTAAATATATTCCGTATCTTGTATATATTACAAACTTATACAAAATTTAATTAAATTGCCAAAATTGCACTTTCACAATCAAAAAGCATGTTTTTTTTTTAAAGAATATAACATAATTTTTAAAGAGTAATAATAATTTAATAAAAGAAAAAAGTAAAGAATTAAGAAAATACGACATAAAAATATTTGACATCGGCTGGGTTTGAACCCAGAATTACAAGGCACGACGTGCCCCGCTTCTATCAACACCGCCACTGCAGTGCTTAGACAAGCAGTAGCAAATTCGAAACTAAAGGCAATTAAGAATTATAACAAAATTCAAGCAGTCAGCTGTTATTGTTGTGATTCTTAGAACAGACAAGAATGCTCGCATTCGAATGTCTCAATGTATGTGTGCACATGTATAGAAAAAATGACAAGTAAGAACGTTGCAGTCGGGCGCAACCGGCTGCGTGATACTCTGTTCCCATAGGGGCTTCTGGCATATTACATTTTAAAGTTTATTTTAATTTGTTAAAGTCGCCGCTCGAATTAGCTTCTGACTCAAAATAACTATATATTTATTAAAATTCTAAAAATATATATATGTAAATGAGTAAAATTTTTATAAATTATGGCTCGCTTCAATCGTTTGTATGAATATGATGATTTTATGAGCTAGACAAAAAAATATAACTGCACCATGCGTTTTATAATTTTTATGCAAAGCAGTCTGTTAACTTAAGAGTTGTCTGTTAATTTGAAAGTGTGATTGATTTTCTTTACATAACCAATTGAGTCTTTTAACAGTGCCACTTGGGAATCGTCTGAAGCATTGCCAACATACGAAAATAACGAAATAACTGACCTAGGCTATGGAAAACTATATTAATATTAGATGGTCAATTATTTAAACATTAAATCGAAATACATATATTTATTTGTCTCTTACAATTTTTTCTGCCTACTTAGCAAGAAATTAAGCTCATTTATGTAGGCGGTACATGCTTATGACTAATTCCGCTATGTAAGAATATTGCAGTTTAGCGCCACCTACCGGATTATTCTTGTGATGGTGATTCTGCTGCAATTTTAACTAAAGAGCTCTGCAAAATAATTCCAATTCCAATTTGCCACGCCCCCAGTGGTCGTAGACATGTAATTTTTGGCCAATTCTTAGAAGGAGTCTAAATTGACGTAACAGCAATTTGGAAGCTTACCTTCCTTATTCAGATCCGATTTGCCACGCCCCCAATTGGCGTAGACTCGTTATTTTTGGCCAATCTTTGGAAGTAGTCGAAGGTAACATAAATGCTAAATTTGAAAACTTACCTTTCAAAAATGTGGAAATTACAGGGTATTTTTCGGTGTGCCACGCCCTAAAAGAGCGTAACTTTTATTTTTAGGTCATCGATAAAGGAGGTCACCAGTAACTCAACTAACTAATTTTGAAGCTTCTAGCTTTAAAACTTTAGGAGATATAAGCTTTTGCGGTTTGCCACGTCCCCTATGGGCGTAGATATATCCGACATATCTTTTTGATCGTGGGTTGTCAACGCGAGTATATATTCCAAATTTCAAGTCTCTAGCATCAATAGTGCTCGAGATATAGAAGAATATGTATAAATCACTATATAGTCAGATCCGCTTTGCCACGCCCCCAAGGGGCGTGGATATATAATTTTTTCATCGATCTTTATAGGATCTTAACAGTAACTTACATGCCAAATTTGGGCATTCTAGCTCTAAAACTGCAGAAGATACAGTTTTCCCCGATTTGCCACGCCCCAAATGGGCGTAGATATATCCGCCATACTTTTTTGATCTTGGGTTGTCAACGCGAGTATACGTTCCAAATTTCAACTCTCTAGCACTTCAACTAACAGGGTTTCTGACATACCGGAAAATGCATTTTCCGATTTGCCACGCCCCTAGTGGGCGTATCGGGAAAATCTTAACACTTTATAAATCGAGGGTATACACGAGTATGTGTTCCAAATTTCAAGTCTCTAGGTTCAATAGCGTCGAAATGGTTTGCGTTCATACGGACAGACGGACAGACGGACAGACGGCCAGACGGACAGACGGACAGACGGACGGACAGCAAGACGGACATTGCACAAAACCAATATACTCTTTTTCCCTTTGGGAACAGAGTATAAAAACGGGGGTGGGTTTCTGGTCACATGTCGCAATTGACAAAACGTTTTGTTTAATTACTTTTGTGATACTTAATGGATTTCAATGAAATTTTCAGCATATGATCTACATATTATATTGAATATTTGTCAATTGTCTAAAATTGCAAAGTCATTCACATATTGGCTATATTTGCAACTGAACTTAAATTTGAAAATTTTGGTAAAATTTTTAACCAATATTCAAAATATAACAAAAACCGAAATTGTATAAAATATAAACGAAACTAAATGTAACATTTGGAGACTCTAGCTCGAATGATTTACGAGATATAATTTATTTACTTCATTTCGATAAGGTTTTTAATCGATAACAAAAGAACAGGAAAAGTTATCGATTTTCTAAAACAAACTCGATATGCGCGTGCTATACAGGGACTTCCAAAAAAAGTTTCAAGTCTCTAGCTCTTATAGGTTCTGAAATCGACGCGTTCACACATACGGACGGACGGACAGACGGACAGACGGACATGGCTATATCGACTCAGCTCGTCGTCCTGATCAAGAATATATATACTTTATGGGGTCTGCCACGCCTCCTTCTGCCTGTTACATACATTTGACATTTTAACAAAACCATTATACCCTGAATTCCCATTTTCAATGGGATGACCTTCAGTCGTACTATTCCATACATTGCTAATTATTCAATTAATAATGACTGATTTTTTCAGTCAAAGATCTTGGTGTACTCTTCGACTCAAAACTTAGTTTTAATACTCATATCTCAACCATTATAAACGAAGCCAAAACTGTGCTACGTAATCTAAGCTGGGACCCTAATCTCCGTTTTCCGTCTTTCCATAGTAGGCTTCTTCTTCTTGATCTTCCGTCATTAATCAATCGTAGATCAATCCTGGGGATTGTTTTCCTACATAATTTGATTATTGGTAATATTGATTCATCCCGTCTGTTAATGCAGCTTCATTTTTCTGTTCCTTCCAGAACAACCAGACACTTTCGTCCGCTGTATTTACCATTGTGCACATCGGATTATTCTTTGCATAGCGCGTTTCACGTTTTATGCGTTAATTATAATAAATTTTACCACGTGTTTTCCTCAGAACTCTCTCTTCCGTTAATAAAATCCTTGCTTTCAGAACATCTTAGGGAAATCACACACAATACCCAGGAGTAAGGAGGTCATGTGTACAACATTGTGTAGTGATTTCCCAATCATTTCTATTCTTTTTTTTATCTCTCTACTCGTCCGATAGCCAGCGCCATGATAGCTCAGGTGCTGCTGCAGAAGCTCGATGTGGCCTCACAAGATAAGTGGGAAGAAAAATTGGAGGACTCAGAGATGGCATCCCACGTACCTACGCATGAAGAATTATCGTTTCTTGACTTTTGTTGCCGTACTTTAGAATCGATGGAATTTGCTCTGACTAACTACTCCAGTAGGCCTAGTAGCAAATTTGTTATCAGCAGGTTAACACTACTCGTAACTGATCACAGTACACACAGTTGCGGGTTTTGCAATGATCCTGAGCATACAATCTACAAATGCTCAAGATTTGCAAACTTGTCTCCTAGTCTTCGCCTGAATGAAGTCAAAAGGACTGGACTCTGTTTCAACTGCTTGAAGGGCGGCCATCAGTCGCAACAACTCCAGCACATCGCAATCAGTAGCTCTGCCAGAGTACTCCTACTCCGCCCTCCGTTCATTCCACCACTGCAGTGGTTCTAGTTGAAAATCGGTTTGACGAACTGGTTCCTTGTCATGCGCTTTTGGATTCAGGTTCACAACTACATCTCATGACAGCCAACTTTGCAAACCAACTTCAACTTAAGAGGACAAGGTCATCTGCATCTGTCTACTGCTTAGGCGACTGCATTGTTGCCACCGATGGAAGCACCGTTTGCATCTCTCTTCAAGCTCGCGCATCAGAGTATGCAACCAGCATAACGGCCATGTTAGTAACAAACATAACTGGCAGTCAGCCTAGTTCTGCTGTAAATATAAGTAATTGGAGCATACCGTCAAATATAACTTTGGCAGATCCAGCTTTCCATAGGCCACAACCAATAGACTTGCTTATTGGAGCCAGCCTCTTTTATGACTTGCTTTGTGTGGGTCAAATCAAGTTGTTGCCTGGACTTCCATTGTTACAAAAGACTCGTCTTGGTTGGGTTGTATCTGGGAGCGAAGGTCGTAGCCAGAACTCCTTACTCGCGACATCGAATATGCCTTCAGATCCGGATAGAAACTCCGCTAAAGATATTCAATGGCCAGTCTCAGCGCTTCCGGAGCAAACTTCAATGGAAAGTAGAAAGGCTGTTCTTCTCATGAAATGCTCAGTCCATGACGTTTCGATGGACTGCAAGTATATGAACTCCGTTGGTCGACTGCAGCGGACTTTTGCATACGAATCGAAGTTCATTCATAAGATTCGTAATCCAGGAATTACTCCTACAGACATCCGTACCGGAACGCATATACTATTGCGAACAATTCAGCGAGTTCATCTTTGGGACGGCATCAATGCGCTTCAAATAAAAGGAACGGTTCCACCATCCAGCAGTCTCATCTCCCTATCGCCATTTCTTGATGACGTTGGGCTGCTACGTGTAGACGGTCGCCTCAAGAACTCTACGCTATGTTTCGATAGTCGCCATACAATCATCTTACCCAGAAGTCATCCAGTAACTGGCGCCATCATCATGCATTACCATCTACGAAAATTGCACTCTGGTCCTTGAGCAGTGCTAGCTTTAGTTCGATCATAGTATTGGCCAATTGGTGGCAGGAAAGCTGTAGCTAGCATGATCCAGAAATGTTTGACATGTTTCGCCTCGACTAGTAGAGTACATAATGGCAGATCATCCCAAGGATCGCGTTGAAGGTTGCCGTGCTTTTGGAGTGACTGGAGTTGATTTTTGCGGACTCTTCTTTTACAAGCCTGAGGCTCGGAATAAGGCTCTTGTAAAATGCTACGTCTGTGTCTTTATTCGCTTTGCGACGAAGGCTATCTGGCTAGAGGTGGTCAATGATTTAACCACCACTGCGTTTTTGCATGCTCTCCAGCGGTTTATATGCACCAGAGGAAAGCAAATTCAAATCTAGTCTGACAATGCCACAAACTTTCTTGGTGCCCGCAACCAACTTCAAAAATTGAAACGTCTGTTTCTATCAGACGCCTAACAGAATGCAGTGAGGGATTTCTGTCTGGCGGACTCAATTGAATGACATTTCATCCCTCCACGATCTCCTCATTTTGGTGGGTTGTGGGAGGCTGCAGTGAAGACAGCGAAACATAATTTCTACCGATCTGTTGGCCCTTGCGTCCTAGCTTATGATTAGCTTCGCACACTCGTCTGTAATATCGCTGCTGTCATTAACTCACGACCTTTAGTTTTAATTTCAGAGAATCCAGCAGATTTGGACGTACTGACGCCTGCACACTTTCTAAATTAATCCGTCAGCGTGAATATCTTCATAAGGCTTAATTTTAATCGCTTGGTTGCTTGTAAGCGCGATTAATAACAATAAAGTGAACTCTTAGTGCTAAAACATATTGTTTAATTTTCTCCCTAAAACCTATTCGAAAAATCTAGGTAGCTCAGCAGGGTTCAAGGAATTTAAAGCAAAGATAAATTTAAAATTTTTATGAGCTAAATGATAAATTTCAAGCATTTAAACATTAATTCGAAACACATATATTTATTTGTCTCTTACAATTTTTTCTTCCGACTTAGCAAGAAATCCGGTACGTAAGAATATAATTTTATATATATATAATTTTTTCCAATTTGCCACGCCCCCAGAGGTCATAGACATGTACTTTTTGGCCAATCCTTAGAAGGAGTCTTAACTGTCTGTCCGTCTGGCCGTCTGTCCGTCTGTCCGTGTGAACGCAAACCATTTCGACGCTATTGAAGCTA
Organism: Drosophila leonis; assembly: GCA_035045365.1. Lineage (NCBI taxonomy): Eukaryota > Metazoa > Arthropoda > Insecta > Diptera > Drosophilidae > Drosophila > Drosophila leonis. Next base: position 393,518 of record JAWNPC010000556.1, read on the forward strand.
GAGACTTGAAATTTGGAACACATACTCGTGTATACCCTCGAATTATGAAGTGTTAAGATTTTCCCGATACGCCCACTAGGGGCGTGGCAAATCGGAAAATGCATTTTCCGGTATGTCAGAAACCCTGTTAGTTGAAGTGCTAGAGAGTTGGAACGTATACTCGCGTTGACAACCTAAGATCAAAAAGGTATGGCGGAAATATCTACGCTCATTGGGGGCGTGGCAAATCGGATCTGACTATATAGTGATTTATACATATTCTTCTATATCTCGAGCACTATTGATGCTAGAGACTTGAAATTTGGAATATATAATCGCGTTGATAACCCACGATCAAAAAAATATGTCGGATATATCTACGCCCATAGGGGGCGTGACAAACCGCAAAAGTTTATATCTTCTAAAGTTTTAGAGCTAGAAGCGTCAAAATTGGCTAGTTGAGTTACTGGTGACCTCCTTTATCGATGACCCAAAAATAAAAGTTACGCCCCTTTAGGGCGTGGCACACCGAAAAATACCCTGTAATTTCCACATTTTTCGAACGTAAGCTTCCAAATTTGGCATTTATGTTACCTTCGACTACTTCCAAAGATTCGCCAAAAATAACGAGTCTACGCTAATTGGGGGCGTAGCAAATCGGATCTGATTATCTAGATTTTGCACAAAATTTCCTTTTATATCTCCTAAAGTTTTAGAGCTAGAAGCTTCAAAATTGGCTAATTTAGTTACTGGTGACCTCCTCTATCGATGACCCAAAAATAATTGTTACGCCCCTTTAGGGCGTGGCGCACCGAAAAATACCCTGTAATTTCCAGATTTTTGGAAGGTAAGCTTCCAAATTGCTGTTACGTCAATTTAGACTCCTTCTAAGAATTGGCCAAAAATTACATGTCTACGACCACTGGGGGCGTGGCAAATTGGAATTTTATTTTGCAGAGCTCTTGAGTTAAAATTGCAGCAGAATCACCATCACAAGAATAATCCGGTAGGTGGCGCTAAACTGCAATATTCTTACATAGCGGAATTAGTCATAAGCATGTACCGCCTACATAAATAAGCTTAATTTCTTGCTAAGTAGGCAGAAAAAATTGTAAGAGACAAATAAATATATGTATTTCGATTTAATGTTTAAATAATTGACCACCTAATATTAATATAGTTTTCCATAGCCTAGGTCAGTTATTTCGTTATTTTCGTATGTTGGCAATGCTTCACTGTTAAAAGACTCAATTGGTTATGTAAAGAAAATCAATCACACTTTTAAATTAACAGACAACTCTTAAGTTAACAGACTGCTTTGCATAAAAATTATAAAATGCATGGTGCAGTTATATTTTTTTGTCTAGCTCATAAAATCATCATATTCATACAAACGATTGAAGCGAGTCATAATTTATAAAAATTTTACTCATTTACATATACAGTCGAGTCTCGATAATTTGTACCCCGCTAAATCGATAATCGCGATAAATCGAAAAAAAATCTATCCCCTTGAAAAAAATTCGTTACAGTCGAGTCTCGATAATTTGAATTTCTGTGTAAATCGAAAAAAAACTGACCCCTTGCCGTTTCGAATTATCGGGACTCGACTGTATATATTTTTAGAATTTTAATAAATATATAGTTATTTTGAGTCAGAAGCTAATTCGAGCGGCGACTTTAACAAATTAAGATAAACTTTAAAATGTAATATGCCAGAAGCCCCTATGGGAACAGAGTATCACGCAGTCGGTTGCGCCCGACTGCAACGTTCTTACTTGTTTAAATAGTTTTTTATCAGTAACTCAATTAGCCAATTCTGATGCTTCTAGCTCTAAAACTTTAGGAGTTATAAGCTTTTGCGGTTTGCCACGCCCCCTATGGGCGTAGATATATCCGCCATAACTTTTTGATCTTGGGTTGTCAACGCGAGTGTATATTTTAAATTTCAAGGCTCTAGTATCAATAGTGCTCAAGATATATAAGAATATGTATAAATCACTGTTTAGTCAGATCCGATTTGCCACGCCCCCAGTAAGCGTGGATATATAATTTTTCATCGATCTTTATAGGATCTTAACAGTAACTCTAAAACTGCAGAAGATACAGTTTTACCCGATTTGCCACGCCCCCAATGGGCGTAGATATATCCGCCATACCTTTTTGATCTTGGGTTGTCAACGCGAGTATACGTTCCAAATTTCAACTCTCTAGCACTTCAACTAACAGGTTTTCTGACATACCGGAAAAGGCATTTCCGATTTGCCACGTCCCTAGTGGGCGTATCGGGGAAATCTTAACACTTTATAATTCGAAGGTATACACGAGTATATGTTCCGAATTTCAAGTCTCTAGCTTCAATAGCTTCGGAATGGTTTGCGTTCATAAGGACAGACAGACAGACGGACGGACAGCAAGACAGACATTGTACAAAACCAGTATATTCTTTTTCCCTTTGGGAACAGAGATAATAATAATCTGGTACAGCGTATGGTATACACGAGTACAACATTAAATTTTAGATATGTAGTTTTTGTGGTTTACGAGATCATTGCGTTCATACGGTCAGGCGACGGACAGGCGAATAGACGGTTATAATTATATTTGAAACGTTTTAGTACAATTGTACCATGGAATTTAAATGCTTAAAAGTCTTTTCCATCTCTGTTTTTTATAGCATAATTTGACCTCAATTTATGCACTTCATATTATTATATATATATTATATATTATATTATATTACAGCACACTGCAAGGTAAGCTGTATTTTCATGACACAAGAAAACTTAACAATAATGGATTGTAGATTGGAATTTAAATGTTTTTATTACATTACATAAAAAAATCGCTTTTAAATATATATATTATAAATATTTTTTAATTTTTTGTGTGTTTCCATTTGTCCGTGGCTTCACGTTTAGCTTCCGGGACAAGAGAACTTTTAGCTCCTCCTAAAATGTTTGTTGTTGCTTGAGTTGCTAATACCGCCGGACACACAACTAATTGAGGTAATTGTCTGACCACCGCACCAACTGCTCCACTATAACCTTTTTGATCGTGCTCCACAATGGCTGCTTCTAACAATGTATTCGCAGATTCATTTATTCCCTGCAATTAAATGTCACATAAAAATTATTTAGTAAATTTTGATATTTTTATATATATAATAAACATTGAACAATCAAGATCCCAGATTCATTTTCCATACAAATTCAAAAATATTTATTACTTTCTGCTTGAATCGAAGGCCGTCCGTCTGTCTGTCTGTCCTTATGAACGCAAACCATTTCGACGCTATTGAAGCTAGAAACTTGATATTTGGAACATATACTCGTGTATACCTTCGAATTATAAAGTGTTAAGATTTTCCCGATACGCCCACTAGGGACGTGGCAAATCGGAAATGCCTTTTCCGGTATGTCAGAAACCCTGTTAGTTGAAGTGCTAGAGAGTTGAAATTTGAAACGTATACTCGCGTTGACAACCCAAGTTCAAAAAGGTATAGCGGATATATTTACGCCCATTAGGGTCATGTAGAGCTAGAATACCCAAATTTTGCGTATGAGTTACTGTTAAGATCCTATAAAGATCAATGAAAACTCTATATATCCATGAATACTGGGGGCGTGGCAAATCGGATCTAACTAAATAGTTATTTATACATATTCTTATACATACAAGGTGCAATTCAAAAGTTCCAGGATTTTTAAAAAAAAATAAAAAATAGATTTTCTTTGGCAAAAATTTTATTGGTCGCCTTCGAAATAGTCCCCTTCGGACTGAATACAACGATTTGCACGATCAAGAAGATTATCAAATGACTTTTTTAGGTCATCCTTCGGTATGGCGTTGAGTATGGCGGTCGAAGCCTTTTGAATAGCATCAATGTCAGCATACCGTTTTCCTTTCATTGCCGAACTGAACGTTCGTCGTCTTCCAAAGCATCCCGTCCCTCTTGAAAACGTTTAAACCACTCGTGAATGCGGCTACGGGATAGACAATCGTCGCCATAAACTTTTTTCATCATTTGATGAGTTTCGGTAAATGTTTTACCAAGTTTAAAACAAAACTTGATGTTCGCTCTTTGTTCGACGGACACAACAAAAGTACTGTCACTTTTAGCGCGATATCTCGGCTTCTATACGTCCGAATGTCATGAAAATTTGACACAACATGACAGAGAAATGACAATAGACAAGTCCTGGAACTTTTGAATTGCACCTTGTATGTATATCTTAAGCACTATTGATGCTAGAGACTTGAATTTTGGAATATATAGGTGGGTTAACAACCCAAGAACAAAAATAAATGGCGGATATATCTACGCCCATAGGGGGCGTGGCAAACCGCAAAAGTTTATATCTCATAAAGTTTTAGATCAACAAACTTTAAAATTAGATAATTGAGTTATTGGTGACATCCTCTATCAATGATCCAAAAATAATTATTACGCCCCTTTAGGACGTGGCATACCGAAAAATACCCTGTAATTTCCACATTTTCTTTCCACAAATAATCTTAATTCCTTGCTAAGTCGGAAGAAAAAATTGTAGGAAATAAATAAATATATGTATTTCGATTTAATGTTTAAATGCTTGAAATAATTGACCACCTAATATTAATATAGCTTTCGCATAGCCTAGATTAGTTATTTCGTGTTTTTCGTATGTGTATATGTGAGCAAGGGACTGTAAGTATGTGTGCATGCTCGTCGCAAAAACATATTAGCTAAGCGCACGAACTCTTTCATACCCTTCACACAAATAATGACGAAAATCTTAACATTTTGCATGAGCATGGCATGAAACAGTTCGTGCGCTCAGCTAATATGTTTTTGCGACGAGTATGCACACATACTTACAGTCCCTTGCTCACGTATACACATACGAAAAACATGAAATAACTATCTAGGCTATGCGAAATCTCAATTATATTAGGTGATCATGCTTCAGCATTGTAAGCATTAAATCGAAATACATATATATATATATTTCCTACAATTTTTTCTTCCGACTTACAAGGAATTAAGATTATTTGTGGAAAGAAAATGTGGAAATTACAGGGTATTTTTCGGTATGCCACGTCCTAAAGGGGCGTAATAATTATTTTTGGATCATTGATAGAGGATGTCACCAATAACTCAATTATCTAATTTTAAAGTTTGTTGATCTAAAACTTTATGAGATATAAACTTTTGCGGTTTGCCACGCCCCCTATGGGCGTAGATATATCCGCCATTTATTTTTGTTCTTGGGTTGTTAACCCACCTATATATTCCAAAATTCAAGTCTCTAGCATCAATAGTGCTTAAGATATCATACAAGGTGCAATTCAAAAGTTCCAGGACTTGTCTTTGTCATTTCTCTGTCATGTTGTGTCAAATTTTCATGACATTCGGACGTATAGAAGCCGAGATATCGCGCTAAAAGTGACAGTACTTTTGTTGTGTCCGTCGAACAAAGAGCGAACATCAAGTTTTGTTTTAAACTTGGTAAAACATTTACCGAAACTCATCAAATGATGAAAAAAGTTTATGGCGACGATTATCCCGTAGCCCTTCACAGTGGTTAAACGTTTTCACAGGAGGGAGACGACGAACGTTCGGGCCGGCAATGAGGAAAACGGTATGCTGACATTGATGCTATTCAAAAGGCTTCGACCGCCATACTCAACGCCATACCGAAGGATGACCTAAAAAAGTCATTTGATAATCTTCTTGATCGTGCAAATCGTTGTATTCAGTCCGAGGGGACTATTTCGAAGGCGACCAATAAAATTTTTGCCAAGAAAATCTATTTTTATTTTTTAAAAATCCTGGAACTTTTGAATTACCCTGTATGTATAAGAATATGTATAAATAACTATTTAGTTAGATCCGATTTGCCCCCCCCAGTATTCATGGATATATAGAGTTTTCTTGATCTATAGGATCTTAACAGTAACTCATACGCAAAATTTGGGTATTCTAGCTCTACATGACCCTAATGGGCGTAAATATATCCGCTATACCTTTTTGAACTTGGGTTGTCAAGGAGTGTTATTTTGTTGGGTGGGGGGGGGGGGGGGGTGGGTGGGGGGGGGGGGGGCGGGGGGGGGGGGGGGGGGGGGGGGGGGGGTGGGGGGGGGGAAATCGGGTAAAACTGTATCTTCTGCAGTTTTAGAGTTACTGTTAAGTATATATATATATATATATATATATATATATATATATATATATATATATATATTTGAGAGAGCAGAGAGAGCAGAGAGAGAGAGAGAGAGTAAGGAAAAAATGGCATATAATAGTGCTTCATATTAGAATTCAACCATCTCGGTTGAGCGCTCGCAGCGAACTGATTTTGCCTCTCAGATTTTCACTGCTCGAACCTCAAAATGAGGGACACGAGCGAATACGAATATGTGTGGGACGCCAACCACACTTTTTAGGTGCTGAAAACCGTTGTTCTAGATGACCCATCTATGTGTTGTATGGTTAGTGCGTAAACAAATGTGGATTGCTGGATAGATGGAAATATTTAAAACGCATCTGGAGTGACTTTTGGAACAAAGGATGATTCCACAGTTTTGTTCAAGACACCAACAAGCCCCACGATGACCGCAAACACTTCCAAGGGGACTGGAAATTCAGCACTAAGTACAGCGTTTTGCTTATTGGTAATGATGTAGATTGCAAGAGCTAGCGTAATACAATTTATTTCGTGCTCACGTTCAAGATATAGGGCCAAACATATAGATATTACTGGACAAAATTGGAAAAACGGAAGTTGTGTTTACCACATGGCATCTGTTATTGTATTTATATATGGAAGCCTATTTTAATGTACATAAATCTTGAAAAATTGAGACCTATTTGTTCGAACCTAACAGAATTCAATCAGCTTTGCAAAGGGCAGGTCAACGATATGGAAATCAAAATAAAAACATTCAAGAAAAAAAGGCAGTATTACCAAGAACAAAAATATGTACAACGGCATTTGTTCGTCTAGGAAGCATTTTCGATAGTTCTGAAAAGTTAATTAATATCTACAAAATAAAAAAACTTTAAAAACTCAAAAGAATTAAAGAAATTACAATGATAGCCAGATGACAGTTATCAATGCAACAAAACCCTTGATAAACAAGTAACAAAACTCAAGTCGGGGATGCTCGACTAGGAGATCCCCCGAACCCCATCCGATATGCTGTTTTTAAATATATTCCGTATCCGTATCTTGTATCACAAACTTATACAAAATTTAATTAATCTTACACTTTCAATAATAATTTAAAATAAAAAATAGAAACAGAGTCGAACCAACATCTACTGCTTTGTGTGTGAAAAAAAAAATGTTTGACATCGGCGGGACTCGAACCGAGATCTGCCTCTATCAACACCACCACTTGACTGCTTAGACAACCAGTAGCAAATTCGAAACTGAAGACAGCTAAGAATTATAACAAAATTCAAGCAGTGTCAGTTGCAAGTGTTGTGATCCTTAGAGCATATAAGAATGCTCGCGTTTGAATGTTTTAATGTATGTGTGCACATACATAGAATAAATGCGTCACTGACCTAGCGGTGGTGGGCTGCTGGTCACATGTTGTTGCAATTGACAAAACGTTTTGTTTAGTAACTTCTGTGATACTATATCGACTCAGCTCGTCGTCCTGATCAAGAATATATGTATATACTTTATGTGGTCTGCCACGCCCCCTTCTGACTGTTACATACATTTGACATTTTAACAAAACCATTATACCCCGATTTCTTATTTTCAATGGGTTCAGGGTATAAAAAGATGACAAACGAAGTAAACGATGATTTCCGAAAATTTGTGGACCGCATCGATGTATCTGTTTTACCGTATATACAAATTTTTACGCCCGATTGCAAAATTCTTTCTTGTTTTACTTGTAGTAGACCCATTGCCCCTACACAGTCTTCCGCTCCTTAACTGCATTCCGCACCTGCACTGCTCCATTAAAACATTTAACGTTCAGCGGTGGAATGCAAATTGGGCTGATTTCTACTCAATGTTTTCAACAATCATTCATATCTAACCAGAAATCAGCAACATGGAAAAGCTTTAGCCCTTACGGTCCTATCGAGATGGCACAGCGTTGGATACAGTTCGCTCTCTGGAAATTTCTAACGATAACTATACAAAGGCCATAACGCTATTGAAACAAAGATATGATAACCGACGATTAATTTTCCAGACAGACATCGTAAAGATCTTGGGGCTGAAAAGGGTAGAGAACGGATCTACAAGCAAGTTGCGAGAGCTATCAGATAGCTTCAATGTTCATATGCGCGCACTCAGTAGCCTGGACACAACATAGCAGATAGCCACCGCCATGATAGCTCAGGTACTGGTACAGAAGCATGATTTGCCAATCAACTACAACTTTTGACCTCTGAAATTGATTTGCAAAGCGTGCCGTCATCCGTATCTGCCTACGGCTTAGGTGACTGAAATGTTGTTATCGATGGAAGCATCTCTCTTCAAGCTCGCGCATCGGAGTATGCAACTAGCATAAAAGTCATGGTAGCAGCCAACATTACTTGCCGACTGCCCAATTCTGATGTGAATATAAGGAATTAGAACTTTGGCAGATCCAGCGTTTCATAGACCCCAGCGTATAGATTTGCTCATCGGGGCCAGCTTTTTTTATACCCTGAACCCATTAAAAATGGGAAACCAGGGTATAATGCTGAATTTGAAATGTCAAACCTATTACATAAATAGGCAGAAGGAGGCGTGGCCGTCCGTCCGTCCGTATATGTTTACGCGTCGATTTCAGAACCTATAAGAGCTAGATATTTGAGATTCTGTAGGTTCCAGTATAGCATGCGCAGGTCAAGTTTGTTTCAAAAATTCGATAACTATTTCCGTTTTAATCTTATCGATTAAAAACTGTATCGAAATGCAGTTAATAAATTATGTCCCGTACTTTGTATTTAGCTTAATGTATATTTTATACAATTTCGATTTTTGTTATTTTTTGGATGCCATGCCCCAAAAAACTTATTTCAAATACTAGAGACTTGTGCGTTGGCAAATACACACATATAAATAACATAATCACGCTCTGAATGCACCAAAAAAAAACTTATTCAACAATGAAGTTCCCATAATACTTGTGTAGGCATATTGCAGCACAAGCGCAGTCGCTTCGTAAACAGCGCATTTAGCAAAGCGGGTGCTTATGCGTGCGTATGTGTGTGTGCATTTGTTGTTTGTATATATATGTATATATGTATATGTATATGTAAAAGAAGTATAAAATGTTTGAAATTTAGGCTCTTCGCAGGGTTCAGGGGATCTCCTAGGCGAGCAGTCTCGACTAGAGCACTCTTACTTGTATATGAATTGCTTTGCGTTGGTCAAATCAAGAACTACCGCTGTTACAAAAGACTCGTCTTGTTTGGGTCGTATCGGGAGGCGGAGTTCGCATCCAAAACTCCGTATTCGAACTTCGAAGATGCCTTCGGTTCCGGATACGGACCCTGTCACTGATGTCCAATTGGACAGTCTTGTTCGCTTCTGAGGAGGAGGTTGAGAGCTGCAGCGACTCCTTAGTAAAGATCAGTAAAGATTCAGAATGCGAGACACACTTTATGAGGCATTATAGTCGATTGGACAGTACGCTTGCCTATTAAGCTTAATTCTGAGCTTCTTGGTGATTCCTACCAGCAAGCACGTCGCCGTTTAGAGAGGAAATTAAATCGTTTACTTCATATAAAGACTCAATATTCAGCATACATGAAAGAGTATTATGAGCTGGTTCACATGTCACACATCACGGCGTTCTGAAGGAAGATAGTAAAATTACTAAGCTTCACGTCGTTTTGATGGATTAACAGCTACGTCAACTGGATATTCACTGTCATTCAGCCGAAAATTATCAAATGAGAATCAGTCGAAGATGCAAAACGAGTCATGAAAGAGACTGCTGGAATTTTTACAGGTGGGAGATTAAAAATTACGAAAGTGGTGGTTACGCTATCCCATGGTGCTGGTCGGCGTGACAGACTGCGACAAGGAATCACTCACAAAGTTCAATGATGGCAGCGACATTACAAAGACACTTGGACTTGCATGGGATCCAGCATCTGATCAACTTCTGTTTTCTTATTTGGCTCTGGACTCAAACTATAAGCCTTCTAGACGTTCTGTCTGCTTGGCTATTGCTCGGTTTTACGATCCCCTCGGACTGGTAGGCTAAGTAATAACGAAGGCTAAAATTTTTCTGCAGCAACTGTGGTGGCATAAACCTGATTGGGACGACAGTCTTCCATCGGCAGTTCACACTGCATGGCTAGACATCTGCAGTAACTTTGGTAGTCTTAGGACTGCCTATCCCAGACTGGCTTTAGTACCGGGAGAGAATGATGAGGTGCATGCATTCTGCGATGCCAGCATCGAGGCTTACGGAGCATGTATCTACATTGTATCCAGAGGACATCAGAACATCAGCAGGTTACAATGTTCGAAGTCTAGAGTTTCTCCCTTAAAAACGCTCACGGTTCCGAAGCTGGAACTATGTGGAGCAGATTTTATGCATTTTCACAGGCCAGTTCCACTGTTGGTGTGACTCTACTGTTGCATTATCTTGGATTCATGACGAGCCCGGACGATACAGGATCTCACATCAACAATAAAGTGGCACTATGTGCCTATAGTGCTAAATCCCGCTGATATATTATCTCGAGGTTCGTTGCCCACTGAGCTAAACGCATCATCGCTTTGGTTCATTTGTATCCCCAGATCTCAATGGCCAGTCTCAGCTCTTTCAGAAAGACCTTAAGTGGAGAGTCGAAAGACTGTTCTTTTCGTTAAATGCTCAGTCTGTGACACTCTATGGACTGCAAGTATACGAAATCCTTTAGTCGACTGCAGCGTACTTTTGCATACGTATTGAAGATCATTCATAAAATTCGTGGTCCAGGAATTACTCTCACAGACATCCGGACCGGAATGCTTATACTATTACGAATAATTCAGCGAGCTCATCTTTGGGACGACGTCAATGCGCTTCAAACTAAAGGAACGATTCCGTTATCCTGGATTCTTACCTCATTATTGCTATTTCTCGATAAAGTTGGGCTGATACGTGTAGACGGTCGCCTCAAAAACTCCGCGCTAAGTTTCGAAAGTCGCCATCCAATCATCTTAACCAGAAGTCAGCGCTTCACACAAGTCTTCTATTAATATTTGTTATTAAGAGCGGCAACTCGCCCAATATCTTAGCATGTAAGAGAATAGTGTAGACTGAAAATATATTACATACATTTCTTTCCGTTTTGCTCTTAATTTACACAAATATTCGTTCTAATTATCGGAGCTAATTATCGCTCGCTTAGTGAAATCTAGTTTCGGACAGCACGACTGCCAAAGCCGCTTGCTCGCGTCTAGACGAATGCTACTATAACAATGAAGTGAACTCTTAGTACTTAAAATTATTATTTAGATTCTCCCCAAAAGCTATTCGAAAAATCTTGGTAGCTCAACATCCCTATTTGATAAGAAATATAAATAAAAGGCGTCGCTCTTCGAATCGATAATCAGTGAAACGCAATTCACTACAACTCACACATTACGTAAAAAAGATCGAAAAGAAAATAACATTGATTCGGTGATCGCCTTGATTTGCAAAATATACAGAAACATTTGTAACATACCAATATACCTATTGCTTAACTTATTTCAATTAGAAACATGGTCTATAATTGTATATAACACTTATAATTAATTAATATTTGATTAAAATTACCTCTTTTACGATTGTATACGCATTTGCAACACCTTCTCGTAAATCCTTTGGGCGCCCGTGTCGCTTCCTATCATGCTTAGATTTTCGTCTTCTTTTTAATGATGGTCCAGAAGATAACATGTCAAATGTAGTTTCTGCCGTAAGCTAAAATAATGAAAGAAGAAAAAGGTTTTATATGTTCCTATAGCATGTTTGTCTGAATGTTTTACGCATTTTTGAATATCCTGAACATACTAAAAAGAGATTTCAGAGCATACAGGTTTTGTATAACTGTATGTAACAGGCAGAAGAAAGAGTGGCAGACCCCATAAAATATGTACATTCTTTAACCCACAAACGGAGCGATCTCTTAACCACAAAAGCTATAGATTTGACATTTTAAATGTATACTTCGTTTGTTAAGTGAAAGTTGAATACCGTCAAAGCTAGAGTTTTCGAATTTACTGTGTAGGTCCATATACTAAATACAGGTCCATATACTAAATACAGATCCATATACTAAATACAGCGATTTCTTTTAATTTTTTAATATTAAAAATATTGGAGACTTCTGCTTTAGCAAATACACACGTATGAATGTCGTTATCACGTTCTGAACGTTTGGATGTTTGGTCTATCTACAAAAATATTATTTTACAAATAAGTTCCCGTCAGAAACTGCGGGCTTATGCGTGCGTATATGTAGCTTGCAATGTATATATAAAACAAGTATGAAAGCTCTAGCCGACTAGGACTAGGAGATACCCTGAACACCGTCCAATCTGCGTTTATATATATATATTGCATAGCTTGTACATAACACAAGCTTTTTTGAGGTCGCAGTCTCACAATCATGATAAACAAGTAAGAGTGCTCTAGTCGAGAATGCTCGACTAAGAGATACCCTGAACCCTGGGAAGATGCGATATTGAAATCACTTTACGCTTCTATATATACATACATATATACAAACAACACATACACTCACACACACACATGCACACGCACGCACAAGCACTTTCTCTGCTACTGCACAGTTTACGCAGCGACTGCGCGCAGAATGGGCTATATTATGGAAACTTATTTGTTAAATTAGTTTTTTTCCAGATGGACTTTCGTAATCAAACTTTTAGAGCGTACTAATGACATTCATATGTATGTATTTGCCAAAGCACAAGTCTCTAGTATTTGAAATACGTTTTTTCAAATTTGGGGGAAGGGGGCGTGGTATCCAAAATCCAAAAATTGCAAAATGTTTGTACCCATTACACGGATATACACAGTAAATCTATAGCTATAACGGTATTCAAAAACGAAGAAAAGTTATCGATTTTTATCAATAATAAGGAAATATGATGAGGTATCGAAAAAAAATAATAAACTAGTACTGCGTATAGTATACACGAGTATACATTTCAAATCTCAGATCTCTAGCTTTTGTGGTTTGCTAGATTGCTGAGTTCACACGGACGGACGGACGGACAGACGGACATGGCTATATCGACTCAGTTTGTCGAACTGATCAAGAATATATATACTCTATGGGGTCTGCCACGTCTCCTGCTGCCTGTTACATACATTTTCACAAAAACATTATACCCTGATTTCCCATTTTCAATGGGTTCAGGGTCCAAAAAATAAAAAGTATTACAAACGCAAAATAATATTTTTCAATAATACAATAGGAGTCGACTGTACAATAGTCATTCAAGCTTCAAAAATAGTTAAATATTTGTTGGTAACCGAGTCAGGAAGGAGTCTGCAGTAACTTATTTGGCCAAGTTGCAGCCCCAGCTTCACCACATTATTTTATTATTATTTTTACACCTTCAAGAGGCATATTTATACAATTATTAGCGAATCAACAGTGGATGTCAACAGTAATTTATCAGTTATATGTTATACAGTTTAAAATTAAACTGTAGAAGATACAGGTTTTCCGAATTAAAGCGTGAGCGTGCACATATAATTTTTCTCGAATCCTTAGAAGGAGTCTAGAGTAATGTAACAGTCCACTTTTATGACTAAGGATCAAAAACTGGAAATCTCACAGTTTTTCGACATTAAACACCTCCAAAGAGGCGCCAAAATTGTTTTTGGGTCATTAATAGAAGTTGTCATCAGTAACTTAATTATCTAATGTTTAAACTTCCAGCTCGAAAACTTTATAAAATGTAGAGTTTTGCGGTTTGCTACGCTCCCCCCCATAGATATAAGTGCGCTATATATTTATACCCATTCACGAAGTGAAATGAGGATATTTGTTTTGTGCAATGTCCGTTCGTCTGTCCGAATGAACGCAAAGCAGTTCGCAGCTATTGAAGCTAGAGACTTGAAATTTGGAATATATACTCGTGTGTACCATCACATTGTAGAGTATTATGGTTCATGGCCCAACATTAGGGGTCTGTCTAGTTACCTAGTTAGTTACATAATTAAACAAGTAAGAGCATTGAAGCATTACCGACTGCAGAATACAGAAAATCAATGGAGGAGGTCAATAGTTATTTAGTTGTTTAATTTGAAGTTTCTAGCTCTAAAACTGAAGAAAATACGCGATTTACCAAAAAAAAGTTTCTCACTAATATTCGATGTTACTCTTCGATGTAGTTTTCTTCAAGAGGAATACACTTAATACAGCGGTCGTCCAACATCTGTACACCTTTCAAATAGTAGTCGGCGACCAATCGTCCAAAATAACCCTCAGTTTCGAATTTAACTTCCTCGTTCGTGTGAAATCTCTTTCCCTGCAGCCACTTTTTTAAGTTTAGAAATAGATAGTTGTCGCTGGGGGCCAAATCTGGAGAGCACGGGGCAGCAATTCCCAACCCATACTGTATTTTCCACCTTATTGTTCTCGGGCTGTCAACTAGAGTACATATTCCAAATTTCAAATTTCTAGCATCAACAGTGCTCAAAATATAACAGATTTTTTGCAAAGTACAATTTATTCATATAATTCTTGACTAATCCTCCTTTGATGCTTACGCTCAAAAAATGTTACAGGGTATTTTTCGGTATGCCACGCCCCATAGTGGCGTAACGCAGACTATTTTGACGCTATTAACATATACTCGTGTATATCTGAAAGTGTATATATGTATAAAATTGGAAGAGGCATTTTCGATATCTAAGAAACCATGTTATTTGCAGTGCTAGAGAGTTGAAATCTTGAATATATAATCGGGTTGACAGCCTAAGATCAACGGGATATGGCGGACAGATCTACGCACATAGATAGTGTGGCAAATCGCAAATGTTTATATCTCTTAAAGTTTTAGACCTAGAAACCAAAAATTGGATAATTGAGTGGTTACCTTTTTTCATCGATGACTCGACAAAAAATTGTACGCCCCTTTGGAGTGGTGGCATACCAAATCCTGTAATTTCCACATATTTGAAGCGTAAGCTCCATAATTGTAAAATTACAGGTACGTTACGCCCACTGACAGCGACGTAAATCGAATTTAAATAGATAGTGTTTTCCACAAATTCTGTTCTATTTTGAGTACCATAAGACTAGACATTTTAAATTTGGAATCTTTGATACTTAATGGATTTCAATGAAATTTTCAGCATATGATTTACATATTATATTGAATATTTTTGAGTTGTATAAAATCGCAAGCGCATTCACATATTGGCTATATTTGCAACTACCAATATCCAAAATACAACAAAAACCGAAATTTTATAAAATATAAATGAAACTAACTTCAAAATTTGGAGACTCTAGCTCCAAATATGTACGAGATAGAATTAAATAACTGTATTTCGATAAGGTTTTTAATCGATAACATTAAAACGGTAATAGTTATCGATTGTTTGAAACAAACTTGATCTGCGCCTGCTATACAGGGACTTCCAAAAAACTTTCAAGTCTCTAGCTCTTATATGTTCTGAGATCGACGCGTTCATACATACGGACAGACGGGCGGACGGATAGACAGACAGACGGACAGGGCTAAATCGACTCAGTTCGTCACCCTGATCAAGAATATATATACTTTATGGGGTCTGCCATACCTCCTTCTCTGTTACATACATTTAACAAAACCATTATGCCCCCGGGACTTCTAACCGAGGCACAGTGGGGCCTTTTCTCATTTTGCGTTGCAAAAATCATAACTTATGATCCAAGCAAGGTATTTTTAAAATTTAAATGGCATTTGACAGAGAATTCTTCAAGCTTCAAAATAATAATTTATACACAGGGTGATATGTTGACAGGGTGATTCGCAGTTTCATGTCAAACATGAAAAATGTGATTTAAGTCAAACAATATGTGTTTTTATATGAAGTAATAATTTTTTTGTAGTTGTAAATAGTTTTCGACTAGAAATAAAAAGAAAAAATCTTTTTAAATTAAAAAAATGAAAAAAATTTATTCAAAAAACAAATTTTTTTTATTAAATGCCATCGGCATTATACCTGCTGCGTGCAGATGCGCGTCACTTTGACCCTTTTTGTGCATTTTTTTTTTGCGATATTGTTTTGGTTTTTATGGTGTAAAAAGCAAACGGGCAAAAACGGTCAGCCAAATTTATATAGAACTGATAGAGGAGACCTTCCTTAAGACTTCTATATAAATCTCATATTAATGCCGCTTAATCCTTGTGAGTTATAGTCTACTAAAGTAAAAATGCTATCAAATTTAGAGGTTTACTAAAATGAAGCTAGCTCCTTAACTAATAAACAGAAAATAATAATTTTATTTTGTAATAAACAAGCATAACTTTCCAATGATACCAAGATATCTCTAATCTGTGCAGCATTTTTGATGCAATTCAATTGACAACTAGAATATTTTTCACATTTTTTCTGTTTTTTTTCATGTTACTAATTTATTCAACTTTTAATGCTCATATTTACCCTTTAAATTCATCTATTTTCAAAAATCAGATTCTATAATCATTTTGGCCAATTTTTTTCATCACAATTTTGATTTTTGCCACGTTTTGGCGACTGTGAGACGCTGCTTTTACAGACACCGACACTTCACTGCTCGAACCACTCAAAAGGAAATTCGAGACTAAAGTAACAGTAGATGTTGGTTCGACTACAGGTGCAGTGATGTCAGATTTTCTTAATTAATTAATTATTATTACTATTATTCTTAAAACAAAAACTACTTTATTGACAAACATGATATTTGATTTGAATTTGAATTTAATTAAATTTTGTAAACGCAGATCGGAAGGGGTTCAGGGGATCTCCTAGTCGGGCACCCCCGTTTAGAGTTTTCTTACTTGCTTTTATTTTAAATTATTATTGAAAGTGTGTGTGTGATACAAGATACGGAATCTATTTTAAAACAGCAGACCGGATGGGGTTCAGGGGATCTCGGGGGTTCTCGACTAGGGTTTTCTTACTTGTTTAGTTTATTTTACAAATTTTAATAATTTACTCCTTCACTGAAGACTGAATCCAGTGCCTGAGCGCTATGGGCTCCTATTCATTTATGTTACGTGTTTTGTTTGCAATACATTCTTTATTTTCCATATTATAGAGCACGCGACCTGCTACTGTTATCATAATCTGCAACGCTGCATCCCAGATCATTAGGATTAATACTTTTTTGAGAGTGAATAACACATTTGGAAAGAAAATCAGGGATCATCACAAAAGCTTAAAATCGAAACCTATAGAGATTTTAAAAGGGAAGTGGACGCAAATTGATTTATTACATATGGAAAAACTATTATTTTAGATGTCAAACCGAAGCAAAGCGGTTATAAACAATAAAGCCTAAAAGTATTAGAAATGACAAAAATAATATATTTGTTAGTTGTTAAGATATTTTTAAAAGCATTTAGTTTTACTGTACGAACGCTTTAATTGTTGTAACATCTAAAATAATCAACATATTGTTGTAATTTTTTCTGTAAATTAAGTTAATTATTTAGATAAAAAGACTGTATTTATTCATTTCTCGTTATATATAAGTTAACGCAAACAAAGTCAAAAGCAGTTCAATGCCCCGTTGCCCGCGCTGCGCCAAAAATGCTGACCTACGGTCTGCATTGCATCCACTCCAAGCTGCAAAACAATTCTTAAGAATTATGGAATTCTTAAGAATTATGGAATTCTTAAAAATTATGGTTGCGAAAGCAACACGCGCAACCGCTGTAGTTGATATTTAAGCCACCCAATATTGTAATAGAGTTTCAGTTTCGTTTTTATATCTGAATAAAGAAGTCGCATCGCTGCGACAAAGCATTCTAAGAAAATCGTTTTTTAACTGGCGCCCGAGCAGGGACCATCGCGTACAATAGAATACCCAGTTTCTAAGTGCGTAACCGGTACAACAATATAGCCCAAAGTGTTCATACGCCGATACCGTCGCTGGTTCAAATAGTTCTCACGTTGAAACTCCCATAAACTTATTTGTGGCTGTGAAATTATGAACAAAAAACTAAAGCACAACAATAAAAATTAAAAAAATTTATTAAGTGCCAAAACAAACAAAACAAAAAACTAAAGCACAACAATAACCCAATTATTACGTGCCAAACAGCAACCGTCAAGGCTATAAGACCCGCTCCTAGCCAACCACTGGATGAAGTGAAGACCTCGAAACCCGAGTAGGACACCCAAAAAGGATACTTTCGACCTTCCGCAGAGGATGACCATAGCTGCTATTATATTGTAAGTTAAATTAAGAAACTATAAGAAAAAAAATTTGTTTTCAAAAAATAGATTAAATAATAATTAATCAGAAACAAGAATAGTTAAGAAAAAAAAAGAGAAATAAAATAAAGTTAAATTCCCAGTTAATCATGGCAAACCCAAGTAACTTAATAAGACCATCGTTGTTGTCCGATGATGCGTCATCCTCAAGATCAGCACCCACTAGTAACACCCAAATGAATATAGAACAACTAACACAACTAATTTCCAAAATTGTCATCGAGACTCTAGCAATAAATAATACAGCCGAATCAGTCAGACCAAGCCCTTTCGACGCCCCTGACGTATCAATCAGACCTGAATATAGTAATAGAATATCCGAATTAGACAAAGTTCCAGGTATAGTCAAAGGTTTAAGAGAATTCAATGGAAATCCAGGTGAATTCAGCTCCTGGAAGAAGAGTGTTGACAGAATAATGCAAATCTATACAGGACAGGAAGGCAGCCCTAAATATTTCGGCATCCTTCATACAATAAGAAACAAGATAACTGGACTAGCAGATACAGCATTAGAATCTTATAACGTACCACTCGACTGGAATGCCATTACTAAGTGCCTGACTTTACATTATGCTGATAAGAGGGATATAACAACCCTAGAATATCAGATGACTGGACTGACTCAAGGTAATCAATCTGTAGAAGAATTCCATTCAGTCGTTTACAAACATTTGTCACTTATTCTTAACAAAGTGGGCTGTATGAATGTGACCAAAGAATCTGAACGATTACTGACCAATGTATATCGTGATAAGGCACTGGACACCTTCATAAGAGGTCTCCAAGGTGATCTTCCTAGACTCCTAGGAATCAAAGAACCCACCGACTTGCCACAAGCTCTTCATTTATGCCTCAAGTTAGAGAATCAAAAGTATGTCGCCTCCCAAGCCAACCAAAAAGGCCGCCTGCAATCATTCCGAGCTCCTCCAATAACACAAAATAACATTCCACGTCAACCAATTCAATCTTATAGACCTAATGCACAGCAATTCAAGCAACAGCCAAGCCACTCCTTCCCGGTAGCTCATCCTCGTCCGTCCGGACAACAATTCTATCAACAGCAAAACTACAGTTATCCTGTAGCTCCCCCTCGTCCGTCTGAACCAAAACCTAACCCCCGTCTCGAACCCATGGACGTAGACAAGTCCATGCAAACAAAGCAGGTTAATTATGTTAATCGCCCCAATTTCGACTTAGGAAAACGTCCTCCTTACAACGCAGGACCGGAATTAAAAAGACCTCGAAATTTTAATATAGAAACAACTGAAGAAAACGATAATCATACTTACGCAGAAGAACAAAACCAGGCAGAACTAGAACATTACGGTAACGAATACTATTCAGACGTAGAGCATCTAGCTGACAACTCACCACAAGAATACGAACACTCGGGTGAGGATCATCAAGTAGGACATTCAGACATAGATTTTTTAGAATAAAGTCCTCCTCACTTCCATACTTTGAATGCAAGCTTGGAGGAGGAAAGACCCTAAAAATATTAATAGACACTGGCTCAAACAATAACTATATCAAACCAAATTTAGTAAGCAACCCGAAAGAAAATTTAAAACCATTCGATGCAATCTCTGTAGGAGGTAACATAAAAATAACACAACACATAGAAGCGAATCTGTTTGACATTAAAGACGTAAGAATCAAATTCTTTCTAAAATCATTCGACGCCATTCTAGGAAATGACAGTCTTAAACAGCTAAACGCAGTAATTTTCTCTAAAGACAACATTATGACTCTTAAGAATAAATACAACATTCCTATCAAACAAAAACAAATACAAGCAGTTAATAATTTAAACATTAGGACCGAACATATGTCTAAAGAACAATGCACCAGCATTACAAACCTAACAAAGAAATTTTAAAGCTTATTTTCAAAGCCCAACGACAGACTATCATTTACCACCTGTGTCCAAGCAGAAATAAGAACCACCTCAGACTCTCCAATTTATACGAAATATTACCCTTATCCCATGTCATTACAACAAGAAGTAGAAGCACAAATACAAAAACTGCTAGACGACGACATAATTCGCCCCTCTCGTTCTCCGTATAACTCTCCTGTCATAATAGTACCAAAAAAATTAGACGCATCTGGCGAAAAGAAATATAGATTAGTCATTGACTATAGAAAGTTAAATTCCGTAACCATCGCCGATCGATATCCCATACCTGAAATAAACGAGGTATTAACACAACTAGGAAACAACAAAATATTCTCCGTACTTGATTTAAAAAGTGGATTTCATCAGATCCTATTAAAAGAAAAAGACATAGAAAAAACCGCATTCTCCATAAAAAATGGAAAATATGAGTTTAAAAGGCTCCCCTTTGGTTTAAAAAATGCTCCATCCATATTTCAAAGAGCCTTAGATGACATACTAAGGCAGCATATAGGGAAAATCTGCTATGTTTACATAGACGATATAGTCGTGTTCAGCAAAGATGAAAAAACCCATCTAGAACACCTCGAAACAATATTCCATACGCTCCACGAAGCCAACATAAAATGCCAAATAGACAAGTGCGAATTTTTTAAAACTAAAGTAGAATTCTTAGGTTTTGTTATTTCAGATAAAGGAATAGAAACTAACAAAAAAAAGGTAGAAGCAATTGCCAACTATCCACCACCAAACACGCTCAAACAACTTCGGTCATTTCTTGGCCTATCCGGCTACTATCGCCGTTTCATCAAAGATTATGCGAAATTAGCAAAACCTCTCACCTCGTTGTTGCGTGGCGAGGACGGCAGAATATCGAAGCAAGCTTCAAATAAGATATCCATAAAATTAGATTCAGCTGCCCTTGAGGCATTCGATAAATTAAAAAGTTCATTAATATCAGACGATGTTATTCTCAAATATCCTGACTTCAAAAAGGAATTTCACCTAACTACCGATGCATCAAATCACGCAATCGGTGCAGTTCTCTGCCAAGATGGGCATCCTATTTCCTTTCTATCTAGAACGTTGAGTAAAGCAGAAGAAAACTACGCAACCAACGAAAAAGAAATTTTAGCTATCGTGTGGGCTCTAAAGTCACTTAAGAATTATCTTTACGGGAATTCGAAAGTCAAAATATTCACAGACCATCAACCTCTTACACATTCACTTAGTAGTTGGCATGGGAACGCCAAAATTAAAAGGTGGAAGGCAATCTTAGAAGAATACGACTACCAGCTACTTTACAAACCAGGCAAAGAAAACATAGTTGCCGATGCATTGTCCAGAACCCCTAGCCAATTAAAAACCCAAATAAATTCAATGACAGCCACCGTTCATAGTGCAAATAGTTCAAGCCATCATCTGATACCAAGCCTAGAAGCCCCCATCAACGTTTTCAAGAATCAAATTATAATTGCAAAAGAAAAC